>JAQOWM010000241.1:0-508864 GCA_029041755.1 Resseliella maxima
ATCATTTAAGTCATAAATTTGAGCCATGATGACCGATTTTGATGAAATTTTGCCTGGAGAATGTTCACTTGGCCATGATGGTTGACATCCATGGTCCATCACGGTTCGTCATCGTGGTTAAAATGTTAATATAAGCAATATGGGTATCATTTGAAAGGAAATCATTCGTAGAATGCATGGGACATCGTGTTAGACCATGTTAAACCATATTAGACCATGATGGTGAAGTGGTAAAACAGTTGATATTGGTGTCATTTGAAAGGAAATCATCAGTAGAATGCAAAAACCATCATCTTAGATCATGTTAAATCGTGTAAGACCATGATGGTGAAGTAGTAACACAGTCGATATGGGTGTCATTTGAAAGGAAATCATCAGTAGAATGCAAAAACCATCATGTTAAACCGTGTTAGACCATGATGGTGAAGTGGTAAAACAGTCGATATGGGTGTCATTTGAAAGGAAATCATTCGTAGAATGCAAAAACCATCATCTTAGATCATCTTGAACCGTGTTAGACCATGATAGTGAAGTGGTAAAACACTAGGGGAATTTATGGAATAAATATCCGTAGAAATCTGCAAAAAATCTGCTCAAATTTTCTAGCACTAAAACATCAAATATTGAGTGTTGCCTACGAATATTTGCGGATTTGTAGCAGATATTCACTCTATGATCACGAAGAATATCTGCTGCAAATCCAAACTATCTGCAATATCTGCAACACATCTGATTTGATAAATTCCCCTAGTAAAACAGTCGATATGGGTGTCATTTGAAAGGTAATCATTCGTAGAATGCTAAGGACATCGTTTTAGACTGTGTTAGACCATGATGGTGAAATAGTTCGTATGTGTATCATCTGAAAGTTAAAATTTTCATGGACAAGCCGTAACTTCTATTTTTTTATATGTTAAAATTACACAGTGCAACAGTCCAAAAAATTCCAACATTTTGTTATTATGAAATGAAAGTGCTATTACGATGTGTCATACAAGAGTTCGAGAATTTTTTTTTTTTTTTCAATTTTTCCATATTTTGAAAAAAGTCACAAAAATTTAAAAAAAAAAAAATTTTTCTCGAACTGTTGTATGACACATCGTTTTCTATGTAATTTTGCATGCTGATTCTAAATCTGGTAATAAAAATTTGAAAAAAAATTGATTTTCATTAATTAGTTTAGTGCATTTTTGCAAAAAAATCAATAAAATTTTTAGTTCAATGATCATTCCCCATGTTTTTATGGTCCCTGAATTCGCATGAAAATTCCAATGATATTATTCATATCATAATTCAGTGAATCACAGAAACTTCTATGGTCCATAAAATAAAAATGCCAGCTAACTTTTCAAAACGCAACTAGGGTATTGCTCTGCTATAATAGTACTTTCATTTCATAATAACAGAATGTTGGAATTTTTACTTTTTTTTCAAATTTTCAAATCACGGTTTTCATTTTCGAAAATTCATTTTAATAAAAGGTATTTTTACTCTACATTTCATGTAGTGCAAAAAACTAGTTTGTTGTTTACAACAAACTAAAACAATGAAATTAAATCTTAATTAAGAATATATGACAAAGCGAATACAACGCGCGCGTAGCGTCTTGTTTTTTATTGCCATAATTTTCATATTCAGTGATTATCATGAATTAAATGCTAAAAAATCATAAATTACAATGCCGGATATAAAGCGTAAAACCAACTTGAATGATTTATTTCCAAATTAATTTCAACAATGAACATATGATTTTAAAAAGGAACGAAACAAAAAAGAAAAAAAAATCTTTTGTATCCAGTTGTCTGTTCGTTACACATTTCGAGCAGATCTATAATGGGCTTAAATATTTGTCATTCAAATTTGGCCATTTTGTGCATGTGTGCAATCATTGTTCAGTTTCTGAGAGTCAACCACAGAGAAAATCGAAAAAAAAAAAAAATCTCCACGATTGCTACAATTACATTGGCCGATGTATTCCGATGCAATCACATTCACCATTTGAAATACATGTTTGTTGCTTCATTTCTAAACCTACTTTTAGCTCATTTCATTCACATTTGAAAACTTGACAGTGCTCATCAGTGGAAGCTCTCGAGTGTACATAAAACCGATACAATGTACATTATGAATATTGCATATGTGTGTATGCAATAAAGAAACGTGTTATAATCGCATCATTACTAAAACAAGATCGAGAACACCTTTCATGTGTCGATTAAAAGTGTGCCACATCGATCAAGCTCAATAGAGTTTACACATTTCAAAGATTTTTCAATCCAATTTGTAGCAATGCTAATTTTCTTGCCCAATAAATGATCATAATTTGTTGCTTTCTATTCGACAAATTGTTTAAAACTGTTACATTTTGCGATGGAATATTTATTTATCGGTTGGGAATTACCATCGTGATCACATCCCCCCAAATGTGTGTTAAAAATCCAATTTGGTGATTTATGGGAAAATTGTCATTCAAAAATCCCATTTTATGCTGAAATTATATAAGTTGGATTAAGCCAAATTTTAACCACCTTTTAAGAAAGGTGCTGTTGGGTTGATTCACACTTTTGTCTCGACTTGTTGTGGTGTTAAATTTGTTGGTGTTGATGAATTTACATTGATTTCAATTATGATTCCTATGCATAATAATAAGGTAATTAATCAAATGAGGAAATTATTCGTGAGAAAGTGTGCAAAATGTGTGGTTGTTATAGTACTGTCACTTTAATGAGGAAATTCGTTGGCAATTAAATACATCTGATCGTTATATATTCAATCCACCGAGTGTTGTTGTTTCTGCGAATAGAACGAAGTTTTCCTATATTCCGAGATTAAACAATAAGAATAATTGCTTGCGGCATTCGCATGTTTGACTTGGCTTGGCTTGGTATTGCGTGATGAGAATTTTGCGTACGTAATTTTCATTCGAAAAAAAAAAAAAAAATTTCCACTCTCATATGAAAGAGATAGAAAAAAAATGTATTTGACAAGCAGAAATAATCAAGATACCTGAACGGCATTTGCCAAGGGAAAAATGGCATTTGCCGAGGGAGTCAACAAAAGTGAATTGGTAATTTCATGACTTGTTGAGTCCAAGCCATGCTTCGGCATTAAGCATTTCGACCAAAACAATTGCATAATCCACATTTTGCTGTGATAATGGTGCAAGATATTTCAAAGTACAGAATACGTATCTACAAATTCTACCATTTGCTACCAAAAAAATTGCCACAATTTTTACAATTTTATCGAATTCGAAAAGAGAAAAAAACATGCTGAGTAGTAATTAAAACACCTTGACCGAAATTTATGAATGTGCGTTGACCATTTTATATACCATGGGCCACAATACTCGGTATTCGACTCGGTATTCGAATACGGTAAATTTGTAGTTGTGAAAAATGGCAGCCATACGGCAAAACAAAAACAAAAAAAAACACGCTAAAAGGTCTCTTACATTTTTAACAATAAAAAAAAGGAGACAAAATTTAAATAACTGTAAATTTAATGAGCACCACAGTAAATATTCAACTCTATATGAATTGTAATCTGATTAATCGATTGCAAGTTACCGTTTATTCAATGTTTTAAATGTTAATATGAGACAAAGTCACAGACATCATACTATGCAAATCAATTGCAATAAACAATACAAATTAAAACTGTGCGCGGTTGAAAGTTAAATGGATTTTCACATTTGAACGGCAATCATTTGTAGTGGTCATGCAATTTTTACTTATTTTTATCTTTTTATATGAAAAATCGTGAGTATATTAACTTATTGTCTCCTTTGAAATGAAATTCAGAAATTGTTCAGCATCGAATGGATCGAGTTTAAATCGTATGATGAATTGTAACACACAAATGGTTCGTTCATATGAATATGAAAATTTTTTCTCAAATCATTCGAATTGGGACAGAGAATTTAGTTCAAGATGACAAAATAAATAAGCAGCTTTCAGAAAAACTATTTAAAATCACAAAATCGGATATTGTTACCAAATTATCACAAGAATTTTATTTACAAAATGCCACTAGATTACATGAACAAATTAATAGCAAAAACTTCATGTTGAAGATTAAACAACATGTTTTTGTTTTCATTATATGGATAAATAGTATCTTGCGATTTTCCATAAACATGCAAGAAAAACAGTGTGCAACATGTGCTGAATCGGATGAAGTGTTTTTGTATTCTTTTTTTTTTTTTTTTTTTTTAAAGGTAATGGCAACCATATAATTATTTAAAAATGCGCATGCTTTGTTCTCATCTATCAACGAGCAAACATATTTTTCATTCATGTTGCAAATGAAATTCATACATTTCTATTCTGCAAGAATGTTTAATTTATATGCGACGAAAATATACTTTTGTACACAATTAGTTCTCACTCAAGTTCTCGAATGCATTTTACCATTTTCAGTGCATATAAAAATTACCGAAACAGACATTTTGCCAGAGCAAAAAAAACACATTTATATGAATATGCGTTGAAGAGCAAAAATAAAAAAAAAAAAAAACAAAAAACCAAACGACATTGACATTATTTTGTTTCGTGTGCGTGTTACACATAGAAATTAATCCGTTGACTTTATAAAAATATTTTATTTGCTCAGCATTTGCATCAAATCAAAATATCAAGTGACACAAACATCGGTTGGTAATTGAAAATGGTCACCTGTTTAGCAAAGTCACAGGTCAACATTGCGACGCTCGAATGCAATAAAATTAAACTGGTCAATTGAACTAAGCTATTAAAATTGAACTTATTTCATTATTTGGATTTGCAAGTTTGTTGTTAAATCCATTTTAAAGTCACGAATTGTTTTTATTGCAAAATTCAATAATGTATGTTATTTTTACTCATCTTTACAGAGATAATTAAAAAAAATTAACATTTATTTACATTCAAAATTCATAAATTTTTTGTTTGTTAAAAAACTTAATGAATGCTATTTTTGTACTATGCGCGTTACCGATTTGATGACAAATGGCAAAAGAGGGGAAAAAAACGTTAGACGTTTCCAAATATTGAAAAGAAAAAAAAGTTGGTATACCCAAGCAAAGTGGGTTAGTCGGAATGTCAAGCGACCACACGCGAATGAAAGGTGTTTTATAGGGGTCAGAATATTGAAATAAATGAAGTTTGTTACATTATCTAGTGAGAATTACAAAAATCGAGAAAAACAATTATCGCCGATATTTCATTCATGTTAAAATTTGAAAATTACACGAAATATCATTAAAAAAATTTAATCTCAAAATGGAAAATAATATAAAAATTTCAAAAAATATTCAACTTTAATTTTTACTACTTCATAAATGTTGAATTGTAACTGCTATAAATTTAAATCAAGACAATTGAATATACTCTGATGAATCTCGACAAAAAAGACAAAATAAATGACAATAATATATATGTGATGACACGATGCCGATGCCGATGACGATATTGATTATGCAAACCATTTCGCATAAAGATCATATCGAACAAGACACACACAGAGTGAGAGCGACAAAAAGACAGAGAAAAAGAGTTATAACTGGCTCTAACCATTCGGCTTATTGGAATAGTCATCACAAAAACAGAAAAATGAAAACAAAATTCATTAAAATGTTATGCAATTCTTAATCAATTTCATTTTTATTGACATCTTTCTTTCGGTTTCTTTGAAAGTTAAACAGAGCGAGAAAAATTGATATGAATGAGTGCGTTCGCATTTGCGGAATGGAATAAGAGACAAAAAAAAAAACTTCCGAATTTCAGTATAAAATTTAAAAGAAAAAAAAAAACGGCAAAATTGGGAAATTGAGAGAAATTGGGAAGAGGAAGCGACGAAAGTTTGTCTATGTAATAGAAGATGGTAACAAGCTGAGATAGAGGGGAGAATAAGATGGAGAAAAGAAAGAGAGAGCGAGATAGAGAGAAGCGAGAGAGAGAGAGAGAGAGAGAATGCGGGGGAGAGAGAGAGAGAGAGAGAGAGAAAGAACAGAGAGAGAGAGAGAGAGAGAGAGAGAGAGAGAGAGAGAGAGAGAGAGAGAGAGCGAGCAGAGAGAGAGAGAATGCGAGAGAGAGAGAGATTGAGATGTGGTTCAAACAACGTATCACACTAAGTATCACATAATAATGATTAAAATCATTGAGAAACGAATGAGTAATCATTGGTTAGTTTTGTTTATAGTTGATTTCATAATCGATTAAGTGAAGAAATTTCATAAATTATTATTTTCTCTATTGTTAATGAAAGCTAATGTTCAATAAACGCTTGCGAATGTGAGTTTAAATTTGTAGCTTGGTACAATTTATGCGAAAGTTTATGTCTTCATACAGAGCACTTCTTTTAACATACAATTTGAATTTTGTCAGCATATCGAACAGAAGAAGAGATTAGTCATCTCTACATCGTACAATGGATTTGCCACACCTCTTCTTCTTCTTTTTCATTGTTTTTTTGTGTGCTAGCAACAGATGTAGATTTTACGCATGTTTCGATGTTTCCGGTAAAAGTGTGTTGTTTAATTAAACTTATTTAAAGCCTTTTTAATACCGCATTTTCATAATTATTGGTATTAAGTGGCGATCTCTACTCTCATTACATTCAACTAGAAATCATGAGAAATCGGTTAATAAATTTGGAATATGTAAGCTGGATACAAACTTATTGCATAAATTGCGATTAAATTGCGATCAAATTAAATTACTGAACAATAATTTGAAGGATGAACATGCGTTAGTGTTCACATTAAGTTAATCGTCCAAATATTCTATTCAAAGATTAAATCATTGACGAAACACCAGTTGTTTGGCATTCATTTTATATTTTCAACGCAACGCTCACTCAATTTCTCTCCTCTTTTACTCTCTCGCTCTTACGCTCTTCGAAAACTGAACATAATGATGTTTGATTCGGCCAACTGATGCAAGTAAATTGTTGATAAATTCACTAGTGCATTCCATGATAAGATATGTTTAAATAAATTTTCCTATTTGAACAGATGGAACAGCAAATTA
This sequence comes from Resseliella maxima, assembly GCA_029041755.1. Classification (NCBI taxonomy): domain Eukaryota; kingdom Metazoa; phylum Arthropoda; class Insecta; order Diptera; family Cecidomyiidae; genus Resseliella; species Resseliella maxima. The sequence goes on from JAQOWM010000241.1 coordinate 7,011, forward strand.
CGAATTATTTATCCATTAATTAAATTCATTTTATTTTCATTTCAATGAATGATTTCAATATTTTTCTTACAGGCTCATTTGAATGAATGTTTAATAGAAAATTATAAATACAGAATGCAGACAAAATCACGGAAATTTATAGTTTTAATGGTTGTTTCGTTATCAATAAAGACGTTTGCATTTCCAGCATTAAAAGAACTTCAAAAAGAAATGAATATTATTGCCAATTCAGTTGTAAGTACTCTTGAACATTTTTCATCAATATTTGGCAATATGATATATAAATCTATCTCTGTGTTCATACACTTTAGAATTATTCAAAGCATATTTTAACTACTTTTTTAATAACAATTTACGATGGCTATTTGAATAAAATGCGTTCACTTAGATCTGATTAGTGATTAAATAGTAAAAAAAAAAAAAAAATGATTAATTTATATTTCAGACTCATGGTAATTCTTCAGTTGTTCGTGTGATTCGAGAGATTTAAGATCTTCCGTTAACAACAACTGATGATACACCCGATCTAAAACCTGATGCGGTCATGTTGGACATTCCTGATAAACTGTTTGGCAATTCATTTACAATAATTACGAGCATTTCGAAAATTTTTGGCGACTTAGTGATGGTTAGATTTAGACCAAAATTTATAACTAATCAGATAATAAACGGAATTTCTTTTTAATTTCAGAATACAGCTCGTCGTTATGCACAGTATATGCAAGGTTACAAGCCATTTCTAGGCAATTCACTTACAGTGAAAGGTTTATATCCACCACCATCAACCACAACAGAGGCTCTAACTGAATCTAATGATATTTAAAAATTATGTTTCACTCCATTGTTTCATCTTATTCATTTATTTATTTATTTTCATGTTCATTATATTAATTTATCATTCTCGTTTTGAATTTACAAAATAAACGATATTTTTAAAATGATATCTTTCTTTTTTTTTTTTTGGAAAATTCTTCAACTACAACGACTAATTCGAAATTCAAAACTACATTTTTGTACAATTGTTTAGCTTTCTGGCAAGAAAAGCCTATTCAACTCAATAAAACATTTTCAAAAGATGGCGGGCGCCAACACAAATGTATTTCGTCCCCATAAGAAACTATCGATCGTTGAATAATCATCGCAAATAGTTAATTGATCAAATCATGTAAAAAAAAATATATTGATTTCGTCAATATTTTCATGGAGTAAATAGAAGCAAGAATTTTTCTTCTAGCATTGCATGATGATTCATACATATATTGAAATCAAATTTAAATTTGAAAAAGTAGACCGAAATCATATTAGGAAAAAGCATTATTTCAAATCATCGTGACATTTCTATTGACAATATTCAATATATGCCCCCACCTGATCTTTCGTCATATATCGTGCAGCTTCGAATTTGGAAAACATTACAACATTTCGTGATCCATCAACTTTCGATTTTATTGATTATTTGTGATTTATCTGACGATGAACGTAAATTGATGAGCCGACTGGATTTGTTTTCAATTAGTGATAACTTTCTTTTGTGAGTTCATTAGTAATTTGTGAAAAATTTTAACAATTTTTTTTTTTTTTTAATAATCTTATCTAATTAAAAAATGCAACCACCAAGCTGGAGAAGTTTTCTCGTCCTTATCGCATTGTGTATTTTAACCATTGCAAGGACTATACCAAAACGAAATTTAATTGCAGAAAATCCTACAAATGATGCTATTGTGAGTGTTTTTCGCCTTTAAAAATAAAATAAAATGAAATATAAAATATTTTGGATGCGTAAATTCAAATTATGTAAGAGAAATTGTTGTATTATATCGAAGACTATTGTTAAAAACAAACCTTGAAATTGAAATGTCATTCATTGTATGTTTGTTTTGTAATCAAGTGACATCATGTTCACGAAGAAAAAAATAATAATCGATGAACAAAAAATTTGTTTTTTTTTTTTCTTTATTTTCTCTGGACAAATAATGAATTAATTTCAACTACATAACATCAAATAGCTTGAATTAATAACTGATTTATTTTGACAAATTTTAATATTTCATTCATTTTAAATGTTTGCATATTTTTGACATTTATAAAGAATGGAATCGATCTAGTTGATGATGATCACATTGTCCGGGTAACACGTGCAACACCGGTTCTTCCACCAGGTGTAACCGATGATACACCGGATTTTAGCCGTGATGGTGCCATGCTTGATTTTCCCAGTGAATTAATTGGTTCTTTAACTTCACAAACTATAGATATTTCGCATATTTTTGGCAGTTTAGTTATGGTGAGTTTATCTAGTAATATTGAAGAATTCAATGTTAATTCTACAATAAAACTCTTACGAATTTTATTTACAGAATTCAGCTCGTCGATTTGCAACATTTGTTCAATACTTTAAGCCATTGTTACAAAAAACGCTTACTGTAAAAGGTCTTTATCCACCGCCACCAACGACTATCACGCCAACGACAACGACAACTTCAACGACCGAATCAAATGAAATTTAAAGCACACTTTGGGAAATACATTTTTGATTCTATTCTGTTATTGTATTTTTAAACGGTTGAATAATTTTATTATAATTTTTTAAGAAAGCAGTTAAACATGCATTTTTTTTATCGAAAATCAGTTACACAATTCAAAATTAAGATTTGAGAATTATAAAGATTCATTTCGAAACTATTTTAAGTTTTCATTTTAATTTTTATTTCAAATTGTTAAATGCGGTAAAATGTATTACTTATTAAAAAAGGAAATATGTAAAACTAAAGGGTAAAAATACATTTTTGAAAACATTGTCTCATTGTTCAGTAGACCAAATAAACTTCCTAATTACCGTTTCAATGAAGAATCGAACTAAATCGAAATTATTATGGAACCCGTAAAGTCATTTGTAATGAGTCAGTAATGTGAAATAGCGTCTAACACCCAGTAAGCGCACATCCTAAGAACAAATTTCCTTATGAACGTATCCATACAACGAAAGTCTTTCTACACAAAGACACTCAGATGTTTATTAATTTTAATCAATTAATTTACTTTTTTTATAATTCACTGATTAATTGTAGAAGAAATTGTCTTTCTATTGAAAATTGTGCAATGTTTGCAACAGAAATCAAAAGAAAAAAAAATGCACGTGTGTGCTACAACTTCAAATAATTTAAAGTGAATTTGATTTAGATTTGAAATTTTGAAAAGAGTGTCTGTTATCAGTTGAATGTATGTGTATAATTTGGTTGAATTGCTTAGCTTTCAGTTAAAAAAAAAAGACTCAAGAAAACATTTTCAAAAGATGGCATTCATTTTGAATACAAAGAAATGTTCCGTCTCCATTGAAAAATAATGCAAACGATCATTCAATAAATTCGACCAATCATTCAATTGTAAAACAATAATTTCGTTGATATATTCTGATGTAGAAAGTAAAAACGAGAATGAATTTCTGTCATTACAAAAATATAAATTGAATTTAAATTTGAATTTTGAATAATAATCAAATAAGAATGAAGAATTGTTTCAAATAGGCTTAAAGAAATTAAGATTTCTTTTGCTAATATTCAATACACGCCCCACCTGACCTTTTATCGTACATTGTGGAACTTCGAATTTGGATAACTTAACAACATTTCTTACTGTCTAGACTTTCAGTGTATACTACTTATCAGAAGACAAACGCGGACACACGCATCCAGTAGATGTGGATTTTCTATAAATATTTTCATTTCTTTGTGATGTCTACTGTTTTTTTAAGTTTTATGTGATAATTAATAAAATTTACTGTGGAAGTGAATAATATTTACTGAACACAGACAGTTTTTTTTTTAAATTTGTGTTTAATTTCAAAAGATTTTTAATAAACAACAAAAAATGCAGACGCCAAGTTGGGAATATTCTTTGATCGTGATCATATTGTGCAATTTAAGCATTGCCAAAATTATACCAAAAGAGAATTTAGCTGCAAAAAATGATGCCTTTGATGTTATTGTGAGTGTCTTGATAATTTATCAAAGAAAATGTAAAAAAAATCAATGAATTATTCCATTTTTGAAAAGGAACTTCAAGTAAAACGGTGATTTTTGTAGGAAAAAATGATGTATTTAGTGAAATTGCAAATATTCCATATTCATCCATATTCACATTTGTGAATTTGCGTTGATAAAGTGAAAATATAAAAAAACAAATCACGACCATGAAATTAAAATGCCATCATGAATATCAAAGTGAATAGCATCAAACAAAACCGACCTGCAAAACAGATTGTTTTTTTTCTCTTTTTCTTTCTCGTACAAAAAAAAAACAGTTTTAATACTACATGAACCTTTTTTTGTTACGTTGTTACGTACATGACTACTTATATTAGTTGACGCATACGAATTAAAATGACCAAATCACTGATTTGTATAATCCATATTATTATCGCATTCATTTCAAATTGTTTTGCCTATTTTTGTTTTATAAAAGGAAGAAACTGAATACATCGATGATGGTGTTCAAATTGTTCGAGTAACGCGTGCAACACCAGTATTACCACCCGGTGTAACGGATGATACACCTGATTTTAGCCGGAAAATGGTTATGCTTGATATATCCAGTGAATTATTTGGTGCCACAGCTTCACAAACTATAGATATTTCAAAAATTTTTGGCCGTTTAGTTATGGTGAGTTTATCTAGTAATGTTAAAGAATTCAATGTCAATTTTACAATAAAACTCTTTCACATTTTACTATAAAACTCACGATTTTTATTTACAGAATTCAGCTCGTCGATTTGCGACATTTGTACAATACTTTAAGCCACTGCTACAAAAAACGCTTACTGTGAAAGGTCTTTATCCACCACCAGCAACAACCGTTTCACCAAGGACAACGAACACAACTTCAACAACCGAATCAAATGATGTTTAAAGCGTACTTTAAGAAATGCACTTTCCACTTGGTCTGTTTATTGTGCTTATTTATGAGATTTCGTTTTTTTTTTTTAAATTGATGTATAGTTTTAAAGCTTCTTAAGTAAAATAAATGAAAAATTTTACACTGTAATTGTCTGTATCAAAAATGTGTTATAATTTTCATCAAAATGCATGAAATATTGCAAGTGAAATTTTTTTTGTAAATATTCACATTCAGATTGGTCCAGATCTAAATAAGCATCTTGAAACTTTACAGAATAAAGATGGTAATGAGCCCGCATGCTTCCAATTGGAATTTAAATTATGCAAATAGTCTGGTCTGTCAACTGTCAGATCCATAAAATCTTATCAACTTACCTGAATCATTGGTCTACATTTTGAGATGTCATTGATATTAAACGACATACATTTTTATAATATGACTTCGTTCAATTTAAAAAAGCTCAATTTCATTCGAAAATATTCTCTATGGATTTTCATAAAGCGTCTCCATTGAAAGCATCATTCAAGGCAATCATCAGTGATCAACATCTTGTCAACTTGAAGAGAAATGATTAAATAATCATCTTAAGTTGAAATGATATTTATTTGTTGAAGACAATACTATTTCATAATTCGAATGTGTTTTTGTGCAAAGATTTGACTCACAAATGAGTGAAACTACTTCAAATTAATATATCTCAAACAAGTCCATAGCATAAAATGATCGATAAAGCGAATTGCACAAACAAAATAAATATTCGCCCCCACTTCGGTTAACTTTCAAAATATTCGATCAGGAATCTTGAACTGTTATTGCATTTTATCAAATTAAAACGGTAGTTTGAAAACTAAACATCAGCTGTTACCGGTTGATCTGATTCAAAAGGTTACATTTTTCGAATTATTCCTTTTTTTTCCCTTTAAACAAAATAAAAGCGTAAAAACTCTTCACAATAAATAATTGTTGACAAATCGCAAATAAAACGGAATAAATATTTCGAAATGCATATATTTTCGGAAAAGTATTTAGTCCTTGTGATTTTTTGTTTCATTATAAATATGTCAATTGCAGTGCCAGTCTCAGTTTTAAAAAATATTTTAAATGCATCTTCTGCATCAATTAAATCAATTGTAAGTATTATAAACATCTGTGATTCAAACATAAACATCGAAAATAATTAACTCATTAAAGTCCATTCAACTGTTAAAATGAAGATATCCTAAATGCAAAGGCTTAAATACAAAAAAAGAAAAAAACAATTTGAAGTGAAAATACAAAAGAAAACAAAAAAAAAACAAAACAAAATGCAGTTAATTGTAGTTTAAATATTTTGTGGAATTTAGTGTGGAATATGTGAGTATGTATGAAGTAAAAATATGAAAAAAAATTGTACAAAAGTGAAAGACAACGATATATCAATATTTTTTTTAACAGTGAATTGGTGCTTAATATATATCGAGGAAATCAGCCTCAAACTTGAACTAAATGTCAATGTGTTGTAATCATTGCAGTATATTGAGTGTAATACTGTTAATCAAATTCATTGTATAATATGATTTACGTTCGATACGATTACATCAAATATTTAAATGAATTTCATTCAAACACAAAAGACTAATTAATATTTTAATTTGGAGTTTTATGATATTTTTAGTTGACATCGATAAATCAATGAAAAAAATAAAAAATTTTTTACAAAATTTCTTTTTATTTTATGTCAAATCAAAGAAAGATACCGAATTGAATAACGGTATCGCCCGGGTAACACGTGCAACACCGATTTTTCCGCCAGGTGTAACGGATGATACACCAGACTTGAACCGTACAAAGGTTAGGTTAGATATTCCTGAAACATTACCATCAGCACTAATTTCACCATCGGATGTTTTAGATATTTTAAAAATAATGGGAAGTTTAATAATGGTAAATGAATTTATTATTTGCATGATTAATACCTCATCAATGATTCATACATGAATACTGTATTATAGAATACGGCTCGTCGATTTGCAACGTTCACGCAATACTTGAAACCAGTTTTGGGTAAAGCACTTACCGTGAAAGGACTATATCCACCACCACCAACTACTATCACATCGTGGACAACAACCACATTACCATCCATCGAGTCTAATTTAGTTTAAAACAATTGTTTGCACAATTTATTTTCATCATTAGTCATTACATTTAAATTCATGATCGAATTTATTCATTTAATTTTGGTTGAATAACATTTGTGTTTCTCTCCAATATCACAGCATCATAATGTACGATTATTGACAAGGTATTATTCATACCTAATTTTTCTAAAAAAAAATTATTCAGTTAGTAAAGATTAAAGACCAAACTGAATACAACGAAATATTTGCTTAAAGTCTAAGTCAGACAATTTAGATTAGAGTTCTGTATAATTTCATGAATTTAGATTAGAGCACAATTTTATTGATAGAAAATTCCCACTCTTATCATGATTAGATTAAAATTGATGTGATCTTCCCATTTGATCATTTGGATATCAGATTAGAGTACTACCAAATCATTTTTTCTCACTATCAAATTAGAATTTGATTGAGATAAAAATTGTGATTGAAATTTCGATATAAATGTCTTTCTTTTTTTTTTCATTGTTTCATGCAACACGTGAATTTATTGTCTATTTATATTGAAAGTAATGAACTAAAGTACATTCGATAAAAATGTGGCTTTGCTAGTGAAAAATGAAATTGTTATTAACGAAACCAATATATTGTTCAAAATAGACTTTGCACGTTATTATTTCGCAAATTAAATTTTCTGATAAAATTCACATTTGTTAAGATTTTTTGAAGTATAAAAAAGTGTTTATTCAATAAACTCTCGAATTATCGATCAAAATTAATTTCAACGAGATTTTATTGTTGATGCAGTAGTACATTGTTTTGTAAAAGAAAAATTTGAAAAAAAAAAAATGACCGCTGATGTTGCTGTAGATGACAATGTTGATGCAATTTATACTGAGATTGGCGAATTGGGACTCTTTCAAATTGTAACATTTATATTGCTTTGCATTCCAAATACAATATCGTCAATGTATATTGTAAATTATATATTTACGGCAAATATTATGGATTACAGGTGAGTCTGCATTTTTGTAAAGCTCATTAAAAATTCATTGTGATATTTTCGACTTACTTGTAAACCACCCGAAGTGACGGGGTGAGTTTTTGAGCGGTAGTGTGTTAAGAAAAGTTTCTAGTCATAGTTGTCTTCTCGACAACTTTGCTTATGACACCGAAGTGAAAATCTCTACCATTTAGAAGTTAGAATTTGATGAAAACCCGATTGTTCGCCCTTTATAGGCTCCTGATCGCCAAATCCTCCATACTCAACCCTCAAAATATTGCCTTAATTATTTTTCCTCCATTTACAACATGATTGTATGATTTAAATTTAAAAATTGTTCCATTACTTCGGGTGGTTTACTAGTTACTGATTAATATAGCAAAAGTACAATTTTTGAACCCAATTAAATGCTCCGATTTGAAACAGGTAAAGATACGTTTTTCAAGCTAGTAAATTTCGATAGTTTTTATTCCATTGTAACTGACAATCTAACGGAAACTTAATAATGAATTAAAATGTATTTGAATAACCTATTACTGTCACGATTTGACTGTATGGTATGCCATTCAAATTAAAGACAGAAAGGAATTTTCCTATGAAAAAAACAAAAATAATATTAAATCCAAACTCATTGAATTTTAAATTGAAGTTTATTTTAATTAAGGTAATTCAATTTACCTTTTTCATTGGCAAGTTTCATGTAAAATGATTCAATTATTTCCAAAGACGTTCGATTGAATTCCTAATAAATGCAAATACAACTCATACTATGAAATTGCGGCTAGACGGAAGATATTTACTATAGAATGTGAATACAACTGATAAAACTTCAATTTTACCGGTATCCAGGCAAAACGTATATAAGTTTTAAATCGAATACACTAATTGCTATTTGCAAATTGACCATCCTGAAATTCAGTATCCAAATTGATGTAATTTGTGTCGCATTTTCACCTGACACTATTACTGGCCACAAACAAAAATTGTCCTGGATAATAACTCATGTAGTGGAATTTCAAAAAGTTTATAAAAAATTACTTCTTGTTGACAACATAGAGTTTTAATATCTTTTTTTTTTCAACAAGTGTTTTCGTTTTTTATTTTTATTATATTTTAACGGCAAAATGACTTTTGATGTTAATCAAAATTTGGACGAAGTTTATTCGGAAATTGGTGAATTCGGTGCTTTTCAAATTATTACATTATTTTTGATTTGCATTCCGAATATGATTTCAGCAACTTATAATGTCAATTACATGTTTGCTTCAAATCCGCTCGAGTATAGGTCAGTGACATTTGTTTCTTTGAAAAATGAAAAAAAAAAAAAATTCAAATTTGACCAACAAAATGGTTAGACCAAAAATTTACCCAAAGTTATATTATTTTGAATTCATTCGTTTATCTATAAGCACGAGTAATGTGATTTCATTTCGTTAAATTTTTTTCAATATTTAAACATATTGAAATGGTTCATTGCTTAATATATTACTGATTAAACATCAACATTTTATCAATATGTGCATAAAATAAGAAAAAAAAAGTGTCTCCTCAAATCCAAATAAATGTTATGTTTTTTGTTTACAGATGCAAAGTGACTGAATGTGATGCGGGAGATAACAATCGTGATATAAGTTATAATCAGACGTGGTTAAAATATGCAATCCCACAAACGGACAATGGCTATGAAAACTGTAAACGTTACGCACCAATTAATTCATTGGCTATAGATCAGTGTAATGCAAATGGTTTCAATACATCAAATCAGATTGAATGCGAAGAATTTATATATGCAACAGATGAAAGTAACATACAGACAGAGGTTAATTTTGTATTTTTGCATCGATGTGAAATGATGATGTCTTTGAACATTTAAAATGATTAAAAAAGAATGTGCTAAATGAGGGAAAAAAAAATTTACTTTTAGTTTAACATTCATTGTGAGGACAGCTATAAACTTGCACTAATTGGATCAGCGAACAGTATCGGTCGGTTAATTTTTTTACCATTGACTGGCTTACTCGCTGACAAGTAAATTAAATATTGAATAGTTGTTTTCGAATGACATAATTGACCCAAAACATTTTCAGGTTCGGAAGGTTACGTGTTGTTGTGTTTGGCATGTTATTTTGCAGTATATTCGGTGTTATCAAGTCATTTTCTATAAGCTATTGGATGTATATTGTGGTAAATAACAACAAATATTCTTAGTTTTTTTTTTTTTTGCATTCGTTTGAATCTAAGATTTTGTCCATTTTTTTCCACACATTTTTTAAATGTTTCTTCAAAATTAGATATTTCTTCGAAAAAAAAAAAAATTTGCAATTTTTCATCTTATTTCAGCTTGAATTTTTCGAAGCGTCTGCTGGAACATCAACATTTGGAGCAAGCTATATATTGGCTATTGAATGGGTATCGTCAAAATACCGTGCAATCGGCACCACATTAATCATCACATCATTCTCACTTGGTGAAATGTTTTTGGGCATTGTTGCAATGTATATTCATGATTTTCGTTATTTACTTCGTGTTATTTATACGCCCGGATTGTTTGTGATTTTTTACTTTTGGCTTGTACCAGAAAGTGTACGTTGGTTGTTAATTACCGGTCGAATAGACAATGCAATTGCCATCTTCAAACGTATTGCAAAAGTAAATGGAAAAAAATTATCAAATAAATCAATTGACATGTTGCAAACGCAATATTCAACCAAAAAGAAAAGTCATATAACAAATGTGGATGAAAATGACAATAAATTGACGATATTTCAACAACTCAAATTGGTTATTGGATCAAAAAAACTTTCTTTTCGTCTATTAATTTGTTGCTATCAATGGATTAACTGTTGTTTCTGTTACTATGGATTAAGTTTAATTTCAACACACATTCCGGGTGCAAATCGATATATTAGTTATATTATTGTTCAAGCTGTTGAAATTCCTGGCGCATTATTACCAGCACTTTTTCTCAACAAATGTGGACGAAAGAAATTATTATTTTGCTCGTTAAGTTTATGTGGATTGGCAGTTATGACAGCTCCATGGATACCAAAAGAAAATTCAACAATTGTTTTAATATTATTTATGATTGGAAAATCATCAATTACATTTTCATTTAATGTTTTATACATTTTTACCGCTGAATTATGGCCAACCAATTTACGAACAACTATCATGAATTCTTGTTCAATGACGGGACGATTAGGTGCTGCGGTTGCACCATTGACTGCACTTTTGGTTAGTTTTTATACATTCAAATTTGGTTAAAAAAAAATTGAAGAAAAAAAAATTAAGAAAAAAAAATCCAAAAGACAAAACAAATGTGTTAAAATAGTGAAAATCCATCAAAATCATTTGATTTGAAAAAAAATTTTGTTTATTTTTCAGATCGCAAAAACACCATTTTTGCCATATTTGCTATTTGGAAGCTCGGCCATTTTTGCCGCCGTCATTGTGCTGTTGTGCCCTGAAACGCATGCAAAAAAACTGCCCGATTCAATTGAAGAAGCAAAAGATCTCTAAATTATAACATTTTGTGTGTATTTTAAGTGTATAAAAACAATTTGAATAATAAAATCTTGCTTAGGTTTACATGGTATTTATTTTTTCTTCATTTGTTTTGAATGTACGAAAGAGATTTGTGTTATTTTCTTTTGTTTAAAATCTAAAAATAGCTTGTTGATAATTAAGAAATTGCGTATAAACCGCAAAGAGCGATTGAATTTTTTTTTGCAATATGGAAATGTATTAGAGTCGTCATTTAAATTTGCCCATTTATTGACTGTAACAAATTCTTTTGTTTATGTTACATGCTGAACTCTGAATTGAACAATAAATAAAATAATATTTGTTTATCTTCTCGATTTTCGACAAAATTTTCAATAACAATTTATGCCGCTAAACAACGAATGTTTATTTAAAATATTTACATATTTATTGCGCATATTCAATTTCATTAGATCCATTGAGCAATTCAAATATTATCAAGAAGTAAGCATATTTTAAATGACTTTCTTTTGTCCTAGCTGTTTTCGCATTAAACATATCATTGATTGAGAAAACAACCGAAAATATATCCTATGATCATTGTTCTCCTGAGACATACATTTATTGATAAAAAGGCTAAATTTCGTATTTACATTTTGTGGCTTAAATAATTGTTTATGTTCATTTTGTCAACGGAGTATTTATGAAACCAATTTCATTCAAATTATTCAATTTGCCTGATGACGGCGAATTTCAAATATGAAATGCTGTTTATAATCAAATAAAGTGTTCAATTTTAATTTCTGTCAAAAATTATCATCATTTGAATGGTATAAAAGGAATAATTATAGATAGATTTACAACAGAGTCTTCAAGTGGTTCAAATAGCTCAGCTGTTTCTGAAACTCAAGCGAGAAATTTTGAAAAGCCAATCGCAACGATATTTTGAAAAAGAAATCGCAAAAAAAAATTTCAAAGCAATGGATCCTGGACGTAAGTTGATTCTATATCATTTTATCACTTTGTTTCAATTATTCAAAATTTTATTCATTTTCTTACAAAATTTTTTTTTTGTTCATTTTTCTTACAATTTTTTTTTTATTCTCAAATTTTCAGAAGCAAATCACACTAATCAGTGTAATCCAAATCATGCACCCACCGGACCAGGACATCAGAGCGGCTATGGTGGAACTGGTACTTATTCGGATTTGAACAATCATGCAAACCAATTGAATCCCAACAATTCAAGCTATTCAGGAAAGAAGTAGTTTGAACACTGATTGAAAACCAATTTTCAACAACATGAAAAATCAAAAATCTTCGAAAATTCACTTAATGTGTAATTTTCATCAAATTTTTTTTGAAATAAAGAAAAAATGGGCGAAATCTAAAAAAAGTCCGTTTTTCTGTTATTATTCTGTATGAGATTCTAGTAAGAAAAATTTTAAAAGAGTGAAATCGAAATTTTCGCTTCAGGTAAAGTATATAATTTAACTGCTTAAAATGAAATCATTGATAATTGTTTGATCAGAGTTCTTTTTGTTTTTTTTATGGTAAGTAAAAATCCCACCAAGTAGTCTGGAAATTTTAGTCTTTTGAGTTTTTTCAGAATTCTTGTCATTGCAACATCGGCAGTAAAACATCAAATCTACAAAACTATCTTCGATTCTTTCTTGCATAGTTTACATTTCCTTCTATTACAAAACTGCATAAATTATTATTAATTGTTTTTGACATTTTATTTTTTTCGGCTGGACCAATGGCATTTTTTTTTTTTTTGTTTTTGTTTTTGTAATTTGAAAGAAAATCAAATCATTTTGATTACATTCTTTTCTACTATTGCTTTCTTTTGAAAAAAATGATAGTACGTTGACGTTGAAAAAATGTTTATCTCTAAATATTGGATTTTTTGTTTCAAGAAAATATGCATTCTTGAGCACAATTTACATTTAAATTTAATCTCTCGATTATTCATTTGAGAACTATTTGGTGAAGTATGCGTTTCATCAATTTGTTGAAATTTTTTTTCTTTGCATAAAATGTTTTTGTTTCTTTGGACAAAATTGAATTGAGATACGTGGAAAAGTCAGATTGTTCTTGTTTTTATGGGCAAAAACCATTCTCCGAACGGGCATTGTGTTAATGTTTTTATATGATTTCTATAAATAGCTTCTTGTAAATCATGAAACTTGAATAAGCCATTGATTTCTTTGCGCATATTGGTAATATGCGAGAGAATTTGACTATAACTAATCGTTTACTTCATGTTAAAACATGAACATTGAAAACAATATAAAATGCATTCATTTCAAGGCTTTCTTTCGAAAAATAAAATTAAGTTTGAGCCAGCAATAAAGTCACAGATTTTATGGTAGTATGCAGTAGCAAATGCTCTCGCGTTTCATTTAAAACATGATTGTTTACACAAATTTTAAAATGAACAAACAACGCAGTTCACTGGAATGTCAAATTTTATGATTTTTTCCTTTGTGATTCTAACATGAGAGTTTTCATGCTGGAACCGTTTTTGATGTTTTATTTTTTTTTTTCTTCCAGTTTCTTGTTTTTGTTTCCACCTATGTGTGGCTGAAATGAATAACAAATGCTCTCATTTGAACTCAATGTTAGATATCAATCATCTTGTCTTATTGTTTTAATAAAATTTATTCTTCTTTTTTGGCCTCACGTTCTGCCAATACATTTGTATTGTCTTGATTCAATGCACGGCCTTTGATTTGTCATCATTATCAAAAATGTGCAACTCTTTCGTATTACCAATATTCAATTTTATATAAGAAAGATGCTTTGTTTAGAAATAAATTTTCTTTTCTTTCAACACAAATGACAAATATTCTTGTCGAGAATTGATTTCTGATTGCTTTGATATGAAATATGTCATATCGTGTTCATTGACATTTGATTGGAGTAAATATTTGTAGGCAAATGTTGTTTAGATTGATGCCAAAAATGCAATTTTCCAGATGAAGAAGGCTCGCATACCGTTGAGACATTTGTCAGAGATAGCATCGATTTGATTTGTCAAGTATTTGATGTGATCATTCAGTGTTGAAAAAAAAAAAAAACAAATTGAAAATGTGTTATGCCAAAGAAATTTCTAACGTTTGCCCGAAATATTGGCATGAATTGCGCAAACTATCGATGGCCAATTTCACTTATGACAAAGTAAAAAACAATGGTGTTTTCTATGGTATTTTGATTCGTCGTTGTTACACCAGCAAAAATGTTTTATCGATCAAATCAAGCAGAGAAACTACATCATGCAAAGCAAATCGAGGTTCGACGGCACAACGTGATACCACTTGCAGCACGATTTTAATTCGAAAAGATTATCCATCCATTGCCACAGAAAATAGTGAGCATTAGTTTTTTTCTTTTTTTTTTGTCAACTGGTGTATACAGCTTTCGTTTGTATATCGATAATGATTTTAACTGTTTCTTTTCATTTAGCGGCTTCAACTGACAATCATGACAACAATTCAAAACATTGAGCTGTTGACAAAGATTTCCATTCATTTCAAAAACGAAATATAAATGAAAAATTAAAAACACACACAATGGAATATGCATTTCAGTAATAAAAAATTTTCAGTTTGAATCGAATTGTTAATTCTTTTCTTGTTTCAATTCTGGTAAATTTGTGTTAATAATTTTGAGCAAAAATTGTAAATGTGTTTGAATTGAAAAAGTTTTATGATGCATGAATCAAATCAAATGTAAACAAAGCAGTTTTTGAATATGGAAAAAAAAATGGTTTTTAAAAATCACATTATCGTTGTAATGTGCATTATTTCCTTTGGAACAAACATGAAACATGTCCAAATTCTTTTTTCCTCGCGTTTGTTCTTAATCGAATTGATTTGATTTGGACAAACCAAATGGAAAATGCAGTGTGCACACAAGCAAATCTGTGTATAATTTGTAATGTATTATTCCAATAGGAAAAATAGGAAAACTCCATAAAGGGGAAAAAATTATGGGGAAAAAAAAAATTTAGAAAAAAATTTGACAATCGTTCGAAAGCCCAGTTTCCTATGTGACGTTTATACCAAATCGGAGTTAACCAATACATATTTACTCCATTCTGGAGTGTTCCGTATTTTTTCCGTATTGGAATAATACATTGAAAAATTATACACAGATTTGCTTGTGTGTGGCTTATTCAAATAGCGTTTCATTATTTGGAAATATACTTTATTTCTAGTGACTTTCATGCAAAAATCTCATTAAGTTTTAAGCAGTAACGATGTCGGGCGATTTCCATTTCAATATCCATGTAGAGATGCAGACCGTATCAAATTGCTGCGTACGAAAATTAATGGATATTAATGTTTGAAGGAAAGAGAAAAAGAGAAAAGGAGAAAGAGAAAGAGAAAGAGAAAGAGAAGAGAAAGAGAAAGAGAAAGAGAAGGAGAAAGGGGAAGAGAGAGAGTGAGTGAGAGAGTGAAAAAAATAATTAAATACTTGTCGTTTGTTAAACCAAATAAAATGTCATATTGAAAAGTATAAAAGCCAGTGTATTTGGAGCATTTTGTATTAGAGCTCTTGAAGAAAGCACTGAGATACGTATATCGTCAAAAAAAACCATCAACTGCAAAAATGGATTCTGACAACAAGAACGCTGAACGTAAGTTTCGATTTTTTTTTTATCGCTCCGATTTCAATTTTTTTTTTTTTTCAACATTGTGAATTCAACTTCAACAATATTCTTAAGTGAAACTTTCATTTGATTTAAAAATATTGCATTTTTCTATAAAAAAATATAGTATTTCCTGTGATAATTTCTTGTGATTTGTTGTTATAAAATTTTCAGAAGCCAATCGCACTAACCAGTGTAATCCAAATCATGAAAAAACTGGACCCGGTCATGAAGAGGGTTTCAAAGGAGACAAAGCTAATCGCGACAATCGTGCCAATCAACTTAATCCAAATCATCCCGAATACAAAGGAAAGAAATGAACAATCAAATTTTGATAAGAAAAAAATTTCAACTTTTTAAGTGAAATGTTCATTAGATTTTTATTTCATCAATAAAAAATCGGCGGAATTCAAGATTTTATTGTTTTCATTTTGTGTGCATTTTTTTTTTTTTTCGTCGCATTTATTCTCTTTTAGGCTTTCGAATAGATTGTGAGAAACAGTTCCTTTTCAAAAAGAATGAAGGTAAGTATATCATTGAATAAACTTGACTTGGTTTATTTCGTGATTGAACCACCACCCTCCCAAAAAAAAAAAAAAAAAAAAAAAATAACTTGAAAGTACTAAATATAATTCGATCGAAATGATTTGATAAATATACAGTGCCTTACATGAAATCGAAAACAACAAGTCAGATCAAAAGATGAATCGAATATATAATTCTATAGAAAGAAAGAAATAATGAAAATGATTTGATTGTGAGAATTGCGACTCTTTCTTTTTTTCTGGCAAAATCGTATTTGTGTGTTATTTTAACCTTGAGATTGAAATGAATGACTAAAAATGTTGAACTATTTATAGAATAAATTAAAAAAAAAAAAATAACTCTGAATCGTTTAACTTATCTACACAATCTACAATCAATTTCAATTATAATACATTTTAACATTTCAATTTCGCAATATATAAGGGGAATTGGTATTGCCAAAATGCTATTGGTTGGTATTGATATTCTTGAAAAAAAAAAAAGATTGTTGAATAGTATAAGCAATAATATGTTTGCAGTATGTGTGCGATTGTCAGATTTTTTTTCCTTCAATTTTATTGCGACCAAAAACATTCTGCAATAACAGAAGGACAAAGTCAAGTATTTCAAACGATGCAATTTACATTGAATACAATATCACAATTCAATTTGCTTGAGCAAAATAAAGAAAAATTAACGACCATCGTTTTTATCAATTTCACTTAGTGCATGCTGATAAACGATTTATTCCATAAATATAACTCAGCTTGTGAATACATTGTTTTGATTTGTGAATAAAGTTTTCAACAAGTGAATAACTTCAATATAAGTAATGTACAAATGTCGCAATATGTTACAAATTGAGCGATAGCAAAAAATTAAGAAAAAAAAAAACTTTCATCCGTCACGACTGAAAATTATTATTCTTGCACGTAGTATATGTAAACATAAGACATAAGTATAAGCTCCACCAACTATTCACATATTATTTGCAATGCAAAAAAAAAAAAAAAACTTTTTTTAATGAACATAGTATGTTCAACATACACAACCGTGCTTCCTGTGCCATATTAGTATATAAATAGAAGTCGTTTGTGAATTCCAAAGAAGAAAACGAACATATTCATAAAAAAATTGAGAATACATAAGGAACTGAATTTCACCATCAAGCCTGAAATTATCATCATTTGGAGAGTATAAAAGCGGGTTCCACCCGAAGATTTCTATTAGTGTCGTGAATAAAATGGATCGTAGTGGACGTATGTGGATTTTTTATCATTTTTTTTCAAATTTTTCGACTATTTTTCTTCGAATTTTTACAAAATTTTAGTTTTGAACAATTTTTTCTTTTCAATTTGTATCTGACGAATTGATTTTTTTAAAAATAATAATTGTTTTCGTTTGTAATCCAATTTGATTTATTTCTTTGTAAATTATTAGAAACCAATCGCACAAATCAGTGCAACCCCACCCATAAACCAAGTGGACCGGGACATCAAGCCGGATACCAAGGAACGGGCACTCGTTCAGATTTGAATAACCATTCAAATCAAATGAACAGCAACAATCCAAACTATCAAGGAAAAAAGTAGTTTGATCGATGATTGGAAAAATGTTCAACATCAAAAGAAAAAGGATAGAAAGTGCACTTGTTGTGTTATTTTCTTCACATTTTTTTAATAAAAAAAAAAAATGGGCGAAATTTAAAAAAAAATAGTTTTTTCATTGCTGTTGGTCGTCTTTGCGATATTTCAGTGAAAAGAATTGTGAGAAACGGAACAAATTTTCTAAAGATGAATTATACTTTTAGTATTTAAGGTGAGAATAATAATCAAATAGAGTTTTGTTTTTATATGGTAAGTAAACTGATCAATTCTGAAAAAAAAACTCGAAATTGTGTCGCCATCTCAATCAATTGGATTTCACATTTTTTTACTTTATAAACTTTTTACATCGTTCAATATAAATCAAACTCTACTTAAAAAAAAAAAAAAAAAAGAACAATCATTAAAATAATCCATTTATGTACAAATTCACAATTCATCTTTTTCTAAACTTCGTCTCGGTAAGTGTGCGCCGATTTCTCGCCAAAAATTGGCACGATCATGGAAAATGCCGTCAATTTCCATGCCAAGTAAAGGCTTGCCATTATGATTTGAATTTCCAATTCGGTAATATTTCAATGGAAACCCGTTTGTACTTTCCCATTTTGGTAAATTTGTTGAGTCGGGTGTTGGATTTCTAGAACAAAAAAAAAAAAAAAAAATAAAAATATTTGCATTTTTCGTGCGGTTCTCATATTATTCTTGACCTTACCCAGTGCGTGCAAAGTTAACCCACAATTCAGTCATCGCTTTTCGAATGTCTTCGTCTTCTTTTGTTGGGAGTGCATGTATGAATAGACCATCAGCAATTGGGAATAGGTATTGTAATTCTTCTGCATGGCTCACACCTTAGTAAAACAAATTAAAAAATCATTTCATGACTCAAATCATAGCATGATTTAAACAAAATGAGAGACATGTACACCATATATGTCGTAGGAAATTAAAATATAAGAAAAAAAAATAATTCTATTATATCCTTACCCCAATAATTCTCTCGACCACCTTTGAATATTTCGGTGAAGCTGGCTGCTCCTTTGTGTGTAAATAAATAAACGTAAGTTGGTGCTACTTTATCATGAGAAAATCGTAACTCCAAATATTGATCCATAGCCTCTAAGAACCAAGCGTCTGTAAATAACTACATGTGGAAAAAGATTGCAATTTATGTTATTTTTTTTTTTTTTTGTTTTTTTTTTCAATAAAAATTCAATTTAATTGCAAAATTCTCTAATTAAAAATTAAAATGTTTCAATAATTATTAGCGAATTAAAGAATTTTTTTTTTTTCAATATTTATTTACATTGGTAACATTTTTCTGCTTCTCTTTGGATAAACTATTTGCAAAATAAAAATCGTTAATTTTCGTTGTTATCCATTCTTGAAGAATTGAATCATGATGATCATAATTTAATGCAATTGGCAATACTGAACTAAGATTTGTGGAAAAATCTTCAAATAATCCAGGTAAATTAAACAGTGCTGAAGATGAGAAAATATTTCATTAATTTTTTTAATTTTTTTTCTTTATTGAATTTTGTACTTACGGGCTGATTTCATAGCGCCTTCATCAAACGTTAAACCAGTCATAAATGGGATGTTTAGTGAATTTTCATCGTGTTGTTCACGCGGATGTTTAGTTATGAATGCTCCAGGTATATCAGGTTCCACCTGAAAAATGTCAACATACAAAGATTAAAATCGATTTTAATTTGTTAATTAATTTGGTTTTAAAAGAAACATACAACTGGTGGAAATGGAATCATTGGATCAGTGTCCCACATCTGTGAATTAAAAATTAGTCAACGGAAAAAAAAATTATTTTGAATTAATGTGATTTTGTTTCATATTTTGGAAAATTAACAAATGGCTTTGTTTTAAGTGCGATTTTTTATCAGAATTTTTGTCAAAATTACAATCTACTAAATTTTTTTTTTTTTTTTAAATATTTCTCGAAATATTGAAACTGTGAAAGAATGAAATTAAATGCGCACAAAAATGTCTTACAAAGAAATCATAGAATGCAGCAGTGATATTTTCAGCTGAAACTGTACGTAAACAGTCTAATGTTTTCGGCCAGTTATCTGCTGTATAACATTTAAACGATTGAGCTAATTTAATTGCACGGCTGTGGGCAACACCTTTATGTGCCGGTTGTGACCATGCTGCTAAATTGGTTCCACTTTGTGCAATCGCTTTAGAGAATAAACCTAGAAAATGTATAAATTTTATGATTTTTACGTTAAAAATGAAAATATTTGCAACGATAATAAAATCGTCATTGTTCATCTAAAACCAGATCGATCAATAGATTTATTTCTGAATCATTTGAAAGAAGCCACAAAATTGTATTCATTTCAACCACAAAAATGCATTGCAATGAGCACAACAATTGTTATTTCAAAATAGAATTAGTACCTTTTGCCAATGGAGACATCATGAGATACGTTGCACTTGCACCACCTGCGGACTCACCAAAAACGGTAACACTAGAAAATGTAAACATTTTCATTAAATTTTTTTTTTTTTTTCATAAAAACTTTAAAAATTTTTTCAAACCTTTCGGGGTCACCACCAAATGCTTTAATATTTTCTTGAATCCATTTCAAAGCCATTACTTGATCTTTTAATCCAAAATTGCCTGGGCAATCAGCTTGTTCGGTGCTAAGAAATCCGAGCGGTCCGAGGCGGAAATTTACTCCAATATAAATAACATCATGATCAAGCAAATGATCTGGTCCGTAAAATGGACGAATTCCTGAACCACATTGAAAACCACCGCCATGGAAGAATACCATTACTGGCAAATCAGTTTTACTGGTGTCATGCTGTGAAAATATAACAAATAATCAATTATTAATAATTTAATTTAATAACAAATTTCAAAATCCAAATGGCTTTGTTCCCAAGACGAATAATACAATCGTGCGGTGAATTTTTCACCGATCTCGGTTAAATTTGGTCAGAAAATATCAACTAATTGGCCGCAATCCCTGTAAAACTAACGCCATCAACATGTTTAATACGGTTTTGAATTACATTTTTAGCTAATTTTGAATGGAATGCGATAAATTATTTTCTTGAATTTGCAATTTTTCATTTAATCAACGTTTTCAATGGAATAAAATTTGTTAACAATCATCACATTTTAACCATAAATCTTAAATATTTTAATTGATTTTTGTATCAATTTTGTTTTGTGAATATCCAATTGAACTTGTGTATTATCTTTTTAGTCTCTACACATAAAAACTGCATTGAAAGATCAAAACGGCGATTAACATTTGAGAATAAATGACAAAATAATTCAATTCATCTTTGGCAAAATTGGTCTATTTGCAGTATAGGTTCGAATCAATCATAAAATTGTGGCTTTCTTGAAATTAATCATTTTCATCTACAATATTTAAATTTTGTATTTTTGTTTGATAAAAATTTTCAGAACAAATTCTTGTGAAAATGTGTGTTAACATTTTATTGAAATTTACATTTTCAAACAGTATCGCTATTACCGTTCATATTTATTTATTGGAAATTCATCAATGTTGGTTATTCACGAAACAAGATATTTTTTTTTTTTTGCTATTTACGAATTTTTAAACCAGTATTTTGATCGCAAAAAATTATCAATGTTTCCTTTTCAATATGAAATGTTTTTATTACTAAGAATATTCTGTGAATTTATCTAAAATCTACTCGATGGAACATTCACTGAATCTTAATTAATCATAAAACAAATTTGTGTTTGATTGATCATACAAACAAATTTCTGATGAGCACAAATAATGAAAAAAAAAAAACAAAATTAAGATTGGAAAAAAATGTTCTTCTCCTGATAGAGTTCAATTCCATTAAATGATTTAATTTCGTGGGCTGATTGGAAACGTTACCTTGCTTAAGATTTTAAATCTATAAAAACTATACTTACCCAATGCGGAACATAAACATTTAATTGTAAACAATCTTCTTTGCCTTCAATTTCGTGATCACGTCGGAATGGGTCTCGTTGAACACAAATCGGACCATCTTTAACTGCATGAAATTCACCATCCCATGTGTCTGCTGGTTCCGGTGCCTATTGATAATGTCGATTCATTTTTATATTTATATATAGATAATTTCTTTAATGTTCTCATAAACTTCACAACATTTTTTTTTTTTTTTTTTTTTTTTGAAATAAAGTGTCACATGATCATGTGATCATTTAAAGATGACAACGTTTAAAAAGAAATGTTCGACAAGAATAAAAGTGCAAAAAAAAGTTCAAAGCTCTACACAATTGAATTATATAAGCATTGGAACAGGTTTTAAATGATTTTTTAATTAAATTTTTTGAATATTCATTTCGTATTTTTCGATTTTTTTTTTTTTTCAATAAAAAAAATAATAATTCCATAATACTTATAAAAGCATTCAATGATAAACTTCAAAATAATGTTATTGGAATGAATTGACAAAATATAAAATTTTTGCTCGATAAAATTCTATTTTTAAACACACATGCTTGTTGTTTTCTTGGAATTTTAAAATGTTTATATGCGATAAACGGAAAATTTATGGTAGATTTTGATCAATTGAGTAGAGTAAAGAACAAAAAAAAAAAAAAAACAAAAACAAATTACTTTAAATCGTAAATGTCCAACTGGGGGTTTTGCATATGGTATTCCCAAGAAGGCTTTAATAGCACGTCCACCATGTGACCGAAGCGTTCGTCCAACTAATTTGCTACCATTCTTCAATTGAATGCGCAATTCATCGGATGTTCGAGCGGAAATCAAATCAAACAATATACAAATTACAATAATTGACAAAATCGCAAATTGCTTATTCATTTTTATCACATATATATGAAGTACCAATCGCTTTTGGTTAAAATCGGTATAATTAATTATTATTAATTTATCTGATTTGTATAATTTGGTTTGTAAATTAAATGTTTTTTTTTTTTTTGTTTTTATTTCATATTGATTTTGTTTTGTTAATTCCAATGCTAAATTTTAAAATTTGATCTTGGAAAGTGATTGTGTTTTTTTTTTCACAAAAATATTGATCGCTGTTTATTCAATTAAAAAGCGACCAAACAACACGACACTTGATAATAAAATAACATCATACCGCTCCGATCATAAGCTAACATGTACGTAACGTTTAAGCATCGAGATTTGTGGGGAACGTGCATTAGTTTACCGAATTTGCAATGGTGGGGTAAATACATTCACTATCAGTGTTAAAAAGTTCTCTTGTACAAACATTGGAATGAAAACAAGTTTGAAATTTGGTTTTGTGAAAGAAGAAAAAAGGAAAAAAAAGAAGCAAAATTCACATTCACGTCATTTACCGATATTTTTATAGAGAAAGCACATCTGTTTTCATTCATACTTTGGTTTATTTATATAGTGTAGAACGTGCTTTTATTGTTTGATTTTATTATTAAGATAATAAGATAGATAATGACATGCGATGCAAGGCCATTACTCTTTAAAATTTTGGCATTTGATATCCAAAAATTTTAATGAATGCCGCTTGAAATCGCATAGTCGCATTGACAGTAATATATTTTACCTTGTCAATATTAACTTCTCTGGTTATTTACCTTGTAACGCCATGATTTGCAAATAATCTTTGGTTTACACTTCAAATAAACTCTTTAAATCATCAATCATACAATATATAACATACTATGCGATACTATGTTATTCAAACTTGTTCCATTACGCAAAAAAAAAAAAAAAAAAAATACAATCTGCATGAAAAAAAAAATCGTATTTTGTTTCGCACTCTGTCTTTTCGATTTTAATGACTTTACAAAGATTAGTTCCACTTTTTGCAAACATTTTCATGAATTTTGCTAACAATTTAATGAACATTTGAACATATTGTGACACTTTTCATATTCATTCAACATATTATTTTTTTTTTCTATAGTAAATTGTGATCTTTACAGAACATATATATAATGACACTGTTAATTTAGCACGCTACTTTGTGATTCCAAAGTAAAAACTAAAATTATCTTTTTCTAATTGTAAATTCATATAAGCCATAGTCAAGAATGATAAATTTACTATTGATTGTATGTTCTTTTTGTCAATGTATATTCATGTCCAATGTGGGGAATTTCAAAGTCCAATTCAAATAATTTTGTTTACAGAATTGAAAGAAAGAAAAAAAAAATTGAACGGTAAAATTCGTAGAATTAATAAACAGCTAATGAAATCGTGTGTCTTTTATACAATTATTTAGAATTTTAGATCGTGTTGTTTAAAAGAAATTCCATGATGCGCTCAATCAAGCTATTGACATCGATGTTTTGGGGAATTTTCAGATTTCAACAATGGGAGTCATCAACAACAGGAGAAACTCATTGTACTTAAGTAATTATAAATCATCGATGCATGCAAATACAATCTTCAAGTTTCAATTAAATTTATCACAATTATTCGATTTGAATAAACAATTCGACTAACCACAAAATTCAATTTATATAAATGAATGAAAAAAACACTATTTTGATAAGATAATAATTATTTATTATAACTCTAATTTAGTTTAGAACATTATTTGTTAAGACATAGCAAATTCAACAGTTTATCGACTTAGAATTTGTAATGAAGGTCAAACGAGAATTTTAAATAAATTAGGCGTAATTTATTAGCGAAAAATACGGAGACAAACGAAATATATACGAAATTTTGACAAACAAGTTATTGCTCGACATGTTTGCACACTTTAAATGCCACTTTTAATTGAAATTGACCAAATGTTTACAACGCGATTTTCAATTGGTTGAACATGTAGTACTAATGATAAAGTATGCTTCTAAGATCGCTAAAATCTTCAACTTTCAAGTGTCAAGTTCCTCTATGCATTTCATAATTTATGCAAAGTTTTTTCGGAATGAAATGCAAAACATTTTATATTGAAAAAATTTAGCCGAAAATAAAATAAACAAAAAATAATCTTTTGAACGAAATTTGATTAGTTATTTTTTCAATTCTTTTGCAAATTTTGATCATTGAACATATGTTCATATGTTTAGTACTAGTGAATAAACAGAGCATCACAAACAATGATGAGTAAAAGTTGATGTTTTAGGACCCTCTGAAGAATTGTTCAAAAATTATTTGAAATTGTTAGGGTTTTTTGAAAGATTGTAAGACAAATTTATACTAAATAAAATGAACTTCAGGGACTCCCTTTGGATTTTTTCGGGAACCTTCCTAGGGGTTGACGGTGTCAGAATTGTCATAAAGTAAGTATGTGTGTTTCTGACTGAAGGTAAATGACCTCAAGTGAATAAGTCAAGTCTTTTATCTTTTTGAGAGTAATCGAATACTGTGTCAATGATTGTTCTGAATAAACATATTCTCGTTCCTTTCTAATGATAATAATGTGTGAAATCTTTTGAAATATTCTCTGCAGCAAAGTGCAATTAATTACGTTTCAATTCTAAAATATGTTCATTCATCAGGACTAATGTAATTTGATATGAACATATTGAGAAACATAGCAAATGTCATTAATTTAGACTAAACTTTATATACAATGATGCTTATTTGAATAACATTTAGTTTATTGATTAAAAAGTTGAATTAAAATTGAAGTGAAGGCTGATTACTTTATTTATCAATATTGATGCTTGGTGCTTGATGCAAACGATTTAATTATGCATCAAATATCAAATGTAATGTAATGTAATTAGACAAAATTTTCAGAAACAAGTCTTTGCACAACACATTTGCTTGCACATTCAAAGCAATACTTTTGACAGATATATATATTTATCTATTTCAAATGTATGATAGAAAAAGAATTTTCGTTGCGCTTCAAGCTATAAATATAGCAATTAATCTGAATTACCTGTTTGTATCGCTTAAATGACAATAACAATTTGAACTTGCGGAAGGGCATCAATGAGTACAAGACAATGAAGGTCACCCCAAAGAAATAGAAGGAAATCAATTTGTGCGATGTCATCATCAACAAACCAATATCATGCAACCTTATATTTATGATGTCAATTTCAATGCTAATCGAAACAATTACATCTTATATGAATACGATAGTTCAGGCATCTGATGCATCTTCTTTGTCACTATTTGCATTTTTTGATATTCTAATTGCATTGCAAACCATTAAAAATTGTAAAACATTAATGGACAGCAAATGGCTCTCTTGATGTAGCTAAATTTACGTAACAAAAATTTGATAATCTCGATATGAAGTGAAATCCAATGTTTGATTAAAATATATTTTGTAATGTAACTGAACAGTCATTTGGTTTGTGATCTTTTTTTTTTTTTTTGAGTGTTTTTCATAGATGAATTCAATTGAAATTGGCTATGAAACATCTACGATAGCGTTACTACAATATTTCCACAAGGTGAGTATCTTAATGAACAAATAGCCAGTATTGAGAAAATAAAAAAATAAGCAACTAAATGTTGTTTGATATTACAGGTACTGAGTTTTTATGAACAAAGAGGTTTACGGAAGCAGCACAATCATTACATAATTGAATTGCGAAATCATTTTATAAATACAATTAATTGATTAAGTCGCTCAAAATGCGGTAAAATGAATTTAGTTTCATATTTACGAAGGAATAATGCACCTGCGTAGCAAATACCGGCAGAAAAAAGAAGTCAATTTCATTTTGATGAAATTGATTATTCATTTTCACCGTTTTGTTTAATAATTTGATAAAAAATGTCTTCACTATTTGAAAGAGAGAATGAAATTGCAACACAAATATACATATATTTATGCAAATGTTTGTTTACAAACAGATAAAAAAAGTGCCGAATAATGTGAACGAGACTTAGCACGAAATATCGAATCACAATGAAGTTGCTCTCAGCACAATCATTTGACAAAAAAAATGAATGTTATGACATTTACAATAGACCAGCATGTGAATTATTTTCAACATAACCTCAAAATATTCACTGTGTGTAATTTTTTTTTTTGTTATTGCGCGTGTATAAATTCATAATAAAATAAAAGTGATTGAAATTGAATTTAAAAAAATGAAAACGGTATCGCACGAAGGGAATTTAATTACATTTCATGGAAGTAATTATTTAAAGCAACGTTTAATTTTATCCATTCTCAGTGGAAAATCAGTGCAAATTGTTAACATTCGCAGTCAAGATGATGCACCTGGTTTACGTGGATATGAAGTCAGTTTGATTCGTTTGTTTGATAAAATTTCAAATGGTTCAGAAATTGATATAAACAAAAGTGGTACATCGGTACTATTCAAACCGGGCATTTTGAATGGTGGTGTCATTCATCATGATTGCAATTTGGAACGTGGAATTGGTAAATTGATAAATCTATGGAATATTTGATTTCAAATTGTCTTTTATTCCTTTATATTGGCAATTGAATTTATTTCAAAATTTTTATTTAACTTTTAGGTTACTATTTGGATGTTTTACTTGCGCTTGGACCATTCTGTAAAATGCCAATTAATGCCACACTTCGTGGAATTACAAATAGCAAAGATTGTCCATCAGTAGATCATATCAAAAGTTCAGCATTGCCAAATTTGTTGAAATTTCTGATCGTTGACGAAGGTCTTGAGCTAAAAATCAAGCAACGTGGCATGAGACCATTGGGAGGTGGTGAAATTATATTCAAATGTCCAGTTCGAAAAACATTGAGATCATTGCAATTTACCAAACCGGGTATGATTAAAAGAATTCGAGGCGTTGCATACACATCAAAAGTATCGCCGGCATTGGGAAATCGAGCTATTGAAGCAGCCAAAGGGAAATTATTGCAATTTATTCCGGATATTTACATTTATGCCGATCAAAATAAAGGTAAAAGTGCTGGAAATAGTCCTGGATTTGGAATTAATCTAGTTGCAGAAACAACGGAAGGTGTTTTTTATAGTGCGGAAAATATATCAAATGATGTTTCCAAGGTGAGCTTTTCTTTTGTTCGGAAAAAAAAAAAAAATTTCATACGAATTATTCAACAAATGACATAAAAAAAAAAAATCTTTTCTTATTTCAGGGCGAAACAGTGACTATACCAGAAGATTTAGGAATGATAGCCGCTTGTAAATTACTGGAAGAGATTTATCGCGGTGGTTGTGTGGATTCAACATTCCAATGGTTGACTGTATTATATATGGCATTAGGACAGAAAAATATATCAAAATTCTTGACCGGTCCATTATCAAATTATACAATTCATTTTTTGCAACATTTATACGAATTCTTTGCCATCACATTTAAATTGGACAATCCAAAACCAGAAGACTATGGTGGCACCGATGAGGATGATATTTTGCCAGGCGCAAATAAAGTTCTATTAACATGTATTGGTGTTGGTTATACAAATATGAATAAACGAACAAATTGATAGAAAAAAAAAAAAAAACCAAATTTCATTTTTATCATTTTTCCAAATTTTTTTCCTTATCATCAACAAAGCTATTTTCTCTTTGTCAACAACAATTGTATTAGACTAAAATTGAAAGTAAACAGATAACATCTGCTGATGCATACAAACCAATGCCCCCAAGTAAAATGTATTTTGAAAAGATAGTACAACCAATACACACAGCATTGATGATAACAAAACGAGAAATAAATCATTTGCTGTTCGTATTTAGATGTCAGTGATAACATGCACGTAAAAGAGACAAACATACAGCATTCATTGAGATCGTATGTCAAAATCAAAATGAAATAAGAAAAAAAAAACAAGTCCTTTACGTGTGTTTGTCGGCTCTCACATCGCCTTGATCATATAAATCTGTGTGTTTTCCACAACGCACGACGGTATTTTCTGGCAAATTAACATTCGGAGTGACATAGACATTTTAAACACAATCAAATAGAAATTGAGTTCAGACAAGATTTGATTTTTCTAATGAAAAAACGTTGCTTCATTAACATTTGATTCGGGAAGATTTTTCGTAATACATTTTAATTTTGTTGATTTTTTTATTATTTTTTGAGTGAAAAATGTTTGCAGTGCGAAATATTACAAATTTATCAAAGGTATTTTGTGTTTATTCAAGAGAAAATAGATTTTTTAATGCAAATTTTTTTTTAGCATATGTGCAATGCTTTAAAGCGGACTCAGCAGATGTACAGTACAGGGATTGTGGAAAAAGCTTCTCCAGTTACATTTCTAACAGAAGATGAAAAAATGATGAAAGAAACAGGTTTGATGATAACAAATTTCTATTAAACAATTTGATTGCAATGATGCTGCATGTAATTTTTATGCAAACAACTGAATGAAATTCAAGGTTTATGAGATAATTTAAAAAAAAATGATGTTTCTAAGTGGGTTTAGAAATGTTCGGTTGACTTCATATGAATTGACGATCCATTATTCATAATCTCAACATGCAAACAACGATACAAAATGAAAACTGATAATGGAATTGAAAAACAAACTGATATTTTTTGTGCTAACTCATCATTGTGACGTGAGGAAAATAATAATCATCAAAAATACGCATTTTATTGTGTGAAATATGTGTTAATTTCCATTTATATATGTTTTATAATGGCAATTAAGTATATTTGACTCTTTCTTTCGCACTATATTTCAGTGAAGCAAAAAAAAGAACCGGTTTTCGGATTTTGGGTCATTTGCATACTCCATATGTGTAATGTGAATGTCTGCTATTTTTTTTCGCTATTTTTCACCGTAATATTCACTCAAGCGCTGATTTACTGAATACGTGATTCTTTTCTCATCAAAAACAGTTTTTTTTTTTCTCTCAGAAATTTACTATAATTATCCACGTGTATGATGAATTTGTATCAGTTAAGGCGACAATCAAATGTATTAGTCGTGTGCGTATTAAGACGATCCCCCATGTTGACACACATTAACAAAAATAACTTTTTTTTTTCTCTTCGTCTTTCTCTCTCTTTCTCTTCCTCTTTCTCTTTCTCTTTCTCTGTTTTTACAAGCTAAACAGACGCTAAATTTTTATCTGTATCGAATTGTGTATACATTGTATGGCTGATATTGCGTTTATAAAGGATTGTTTGATTATTCAATTAAATGCTCGGCATTGGAATTTAAGAATTCCATTTGTTTACCGTATAAACAATCACATAATGCTAAAATACTCAAATATTTACGGAAATTATTACGCATTTGTTCACAAGACAAAATGAAAACATATATGTTTTCAAAATAGAAGAAAAAAAAAGATAAAAATTTGGTGACTATTTTTAAAACGGAAGAGAAATGTTGATAATAAAAACATGTTTACAAATGGGAATACATTGCTTTGTGACGACAAGAAATAGCTAAAATCAATGCTTACTTGTAAACAAATTGATTATGAAATATTAAAACTATAAAAATTTGTTTTTCTACTTTTTTAGTGGCAAAATTGGCCAAAGAACAAATTGGACCGTTGGTATCAAAAATGGATGAAGATAATCAATTGGATGCAACGGTGATAAAATCACTTTTTGAAAATGGTTTAATGGGAATTGAAACACCAGTTGATTATGGTGGCAGTGGATGCAATTTTATGACATCGATGCTAGTCGTTGAAGAATTATCAAAAGTTGATGCATCAGTCGGTGCCTATGTTGATATTCATAATACTCTCGTTAATAATTTAATGTTAAAAGTTGGTAATGAACAACAAAAATCCAAATATTTACCAATATTGGCACAACAAGCATCAGGTAGTTTTGCATTGACTGAACCAACATCGGGTTCAGATGCATTTGGATTGAAAACAACTGCCAAACAAGATGGTGATTATTATGTTATCAACGGTACAAAAATGTGGATCTCAAACTCAGACGTATCACAAGTGTTTCTAGTTATGGCTAATGTTGATCCATCAAAGGTACCAAACCATATGCAATTTTTTTTTTTTTTTTTCAATTTTTTCGGAATATTCTTGTCGATGAAATATGATATATTTCGATGATAGTCTAGTCTAAAATCCTAGCTGAAAACTTTCAAATTTTCCAAATTTTTATGCATTTTCCATCCAACATTTTTAATTTTTCCATTTCAGGGTTATAAAGGAATTTCAACATTTATCGTTGAACGTGATACGCCTGGTTTTACTGTTGGTAAAAAAGAGAATAAATTGGGCATTCGAGCATCCGGCACATGTATGTTACATTTCGATAATGTTCGAGTGCACAAAGATAATATTTTAGGTCAAATTGGTCATGGTTATAAGTATGCAGCTGCTTATTTAAATGAAGGACGTATTGGAATTGGTGCTCAAATGCTTGGCATTGCACAAGGTTGTTATGATGCAACCATACCATATTTATTAGAACGTAAACAATTTGGCAAAGAAATTTTTGATTTTCAATCAATGCAACATCAAGTAGCCACAATTGCAACACAAATTGAAGCAGCACGTTTATTAGTTTACAATGCAGCACGTTTAGTTGAAGCCGGTGTACCATTTATGAAAGAAGCAGCAATGGCAAAATATTATGCATCCGAAGTGGCACAAACTACAACAATCAAATGCATTGATTGGATGGGTGGTGTTGGTTTTACAAAAGATTTTCCACAGGAGAAATTCTATCGTGATTGTAAAATTGGTGCCATTTATGAAGGAACAACCAACATGCAACTCAGCACAATTGCCAAAGCTGTTCGAAAGGAATTCAGTGAATGAAATTATCTGTATTGAATAAAACAACCATTTATTTGATAATTTTTGTGCATTTTTACACATTTTTTTTTATGTAAATAAAGCCAAAATAAGTAAAAAAAAAAAAAAAAATACAAAGTCGTATTGAATTGAATAATTTGCCTTAAATGCTTGATGTGTTGTTGTTGTTGTTATACGTACTAACACTTGTGTTTGTCGATTGGTTTTGTTCAGTCCACTGAGTATTATGATCATTTTACGCTTGGGGCGTCTACATCGCACTCATTCGATCCACGTCGAATGTAATATACGCAACTATTATATGCTATTTCTATGCAGAGAGTGAGACTGGTTTTTCTTTCGTCGTACATTATTTTGTCGACTATATTTGCTTACATTTTTTTTTTCTTTTTTAATCAGTTGCATGAGACAGTTCAAATTGTTCGGATGCATGAAAGTACTTGAGCTTATTGATAATGAAAAAATTGAGTATGCGGTGTATTCTTTCAATTTCATAACAATCTTACGATTAAACAGTAGAAAATTCTTTAAATATTTTTATCAAATACATTCCTAGCAGCGATAGATTGATAAAAATTTGTTGATAAAATTTTGGATGTTTTTGAAATTGTATTGTTATCAATTTGTTTATGACAAACAATAGAAATAGCATTGGTTGTATGTTTAATAAAGTGATTTAATATCATTTGTTTACCAAAACGATATTCGATGTTTTAAATCGGAAAAGTGCATTGTGTAAACAAGAATAAATCCCATTAGCATTGAGTAAATAAGTATAAATCGGTTTATAAGTGGCGAAATAACCGTGAATATATATATGTGCTATACAGTAAGGAGCTAATGTGAATTGTGGGCCGTATAACCGCGATTGGCATAAAGATTTCTCTAAAAATAAACCAATTGGCAGAACAAAGTCAAATACATACAGTGTCACACACACACAACACATGCGAAGACATACATATTTGTCCATTCAATCGAGCACTATACACATACATACGTCCATCTGAAGCTATTTTCAATTAGAAGAATTCGACTTTAACATTTTAATCTCAATTGCTATTATCTGATCGGCGAAACAACACGAAAATGGCATTCATTCCGTAATCTCCAATGAACAAGCACAAGTGTTCTATTGACTGAAAAAGAAAATTATTTTTTTTTT
Source organism: Resseliella maxima (assembly GCA_029041755.1). Taxonomy (NCBI): domain Eukaryota; kingdom Metazoa; phylum Arthropoda; class Insecta; order Diptera; family Cecidomyiidae; genus Resseliella; species Resseliella maxima. The sequence goes on from JAQOWM010000241.1 coordinate 40,089, forward strand.
TTTTTTGTTATTTCAAGAAACGTTCTCTTTGTGAAGAAATAAAAGAACTTTGTTATTCAAATTGGGTGCGAGAAAACAAGTGAAAGAAACAGTGAATCGATCAATTGATCATCTGTGTATCGGAAGTAACAAAGGTTAATTTGTTTAAATGAATGTGCTATTCAATAAATTCATTTAACAATCAATTTGGACTGTAAATTGAAAGCGTAAATCAAAATTCAAACAAACATAAATCGAAACAATATACACAAAAAAATATCATAACAACAACAACAACAACAGTAACAACATAATCTACAACTGTCAAAAATCTCATACATGTACATGTGTGTCTATTGAATGATAATGTGTGCAACTCATGTGTACATTAAATACCGTATTCAGTTGTTATTTTTTTTTATTGCTGACGATGCGGTTCCGAATGTGCTTTATAGCACGAAATGAACATTGGAATTGATTTATTATTCAATTGTGTGTCATACAACATACAGAATGATGTTTAAGTGAATTATTATTAAATTGAACTATATATCTAGACAGTAACGATCATTTTACACAAATATATGACAAACATAAACAAACCAACTTCAAATTGATACTAATCATGGTAGGTTCAAATGTCAATACGTACCAAATATGATTCGATTAATTTTGGTTTGAACTTGTACGCTTTACGCGCGTGCGCGCAAAACTTAATAAGTTTGTTTTTAAATTATTTCAATTATGTAGAATGATTAACATTTAACAATTCACATCCGTGTTGATTATAGACGTAATTACCATAGTATTAACCGTATTCAGTTTATGCAGCCGTTTTACTTATGTAGATTTGCCATAGAACTGTTGCAATTTAAATGAATGTTATTCGTAGATATGTAAATTTTTGTGTTGCTTTTGTCGTGAGAAAAAAAAAATTGTATTATAATCATGATCGATCGAGAATCATTGAATGTTCTTGACATTCGATCAATTTTTGTTTATAATCGTGTTCATTGAACTTACAATTTACAATTTACGAGACAAATGCCTTATTAATGACACATATCACTAGAGCAACAAAAATTTCATTTTTAAGATTGCAACGTATTTTACGATTATTACATTCTTTTGGCTTTATTTCTTTCATCTTCTCACATTTTGGTACTTTTTCCAGTTTTTTACTCATTTTTGTTTACTAATTCATTCTTGTTTAACATTATTCTTCTCTCAAATATATTACAATTCATTTGTTTGTTTGTTTTTTTTTTCTCCAGTACTTCGTCGAATGCGACGAATATTCAAAAATTCCACATTGATGTGTAAATCGATTCAAATAATTAGCATAGCATTTCAATCAATTTGGAATATTTATCATTTGTTTTGACTTCTGATTAACTTCTTATTTACAAACCACTTAATGTTCTTATTCTTTTTTTTTTTTTTTTGCATTTAATAATTCAATTTATGTGCGTTGTTTCGAAAACGATTCATTGGTAAAAATAGACGTTCTTGGCGTACGTTATTAGTTTGCTCATACTTGAATAGTTTGCTCAAAATTGTTTACAAAGGTTCTTTGTTTGAATAGCCATGTAAAGTTTATCAAAAAAAAAAAAAAATGTCGTGCGTGCTTACATTGAGGCACTCCCTTGTATTAATAAACGATAAAAATTATAAGTAGGCGATGCATGAAATTAATTTGCGATATAATCAATATTTTTTTGTTATTTTTTATCTATGTTTAGACAAATAGAGCAATGTACTTGATTGGAATATTGACGATAAGTCTTATGACATTAGTCACAGCACGTACATTTGAAGACAATGTTGTGACAACAGTTACACCAGCCCCCGAAAAGAATGAAAAAATTGTGATTGAACAACAACAATTGAATAGTACATGTTTTTATGCTGAACCAGATTTATGCCAGCAATTCAATGAGAGTGAACCGTGTAAAGAATGTATGCCACATCCAATATATAGTAATTCACTTGTCTGTTGCAATGTAACATCTGATCTCGAAAGAGCCATATCATGTGTTGAAAATTTAAATGGTGATAATAAAACGGTTTGGAACAATATTCATATACGCAATGCTACACTTGATGAATTGGATATATCATTGAAATTATGGAAATTACTTGATTCATTGGCAATTACTGATGGAACAATTGATAAAGTTGTTAAAGAATTTCCAAAATTTTCACAACCAAAATGCTTGAATATTTCCAATAATAATTTAAGCAGCATACCAATGAGAGCATTAAAAGATTTAACAAGACTTCAAGTATTGGATTTATCACACAATCCAAATCTCACAACAATACCAAATTTAAATAATTTAAATATCGCACTTGATATGCGGTAAGTTAAACATTATGGTCTTTGTTGTGAAATGATGATTCGATTTTGTCGAATTTATTCGATTTTTATATTTCTTCCGAAAAAAAAAAAAAAAAAAAAAAAAATCTGATTTTTTTTTCAGCGGTAACAATGCATTACTTTGTACATTAGTGCTTGAATCAATTGATCGAGGCAATGTAACATTCATTGGACCAGATTCAACATATTGCTTATTAAATTTAACATATTATTGGTTTAATTCAACGGATTTACTTCCAATACGTCAATTGGAGAATATAAAACAATTACATTCAGAATGTCCATCAATACCAGGCAAAGGTAATTGTTCATGCCATTCAGATCGAATACGAATTGAACCACGTCCGGATGGTGGTAATCAATGGGTTTTTGGGCCAAAAGTCGATTGCTCGAATTTAGGTTTAACTAGTTTACCAAAAACTTTACCAACGACAACATATTCGTTAAATGTTACAAACAATAGCGTGAGTAGTTTTTTTTTTTTTTTTGTTTTTTTTTTATGTAAATAAATAAATGAGATAAAAATTGTGGAAATTTTTACAGATTACAAGTTTTGCCGAAATGACCGATAATCCATCATATCAACATTTGCTGCAATTATATGCTGATGATAATAAAATTGAATCACTATTAGATTTAGAAGGAACTGAATTTATTCAAAGCTTTGAACATTTACATCTTCGCAGAAATGAATTAAAAACTGTAAGTCATTGTTTTGATCAAATTTAGTAGTGATTATTATAAGCCTACGTTCATAAAACGAATAAATATTTCTTTAAAGATTCCATATTATCTGCTATCGCATTCTTTGGATCGAAATCCTGATGGACGTGTTATGTATCTCGAAGGAAATAAACTGAATTGTGATTGCAATAGTGCGAAAAATTTGAAGGTGAAGTTTTGTTATGGTCTAGTTCAATTCTTATTTTCTTAGTGCATGTTTGGTAACCTGTTGATTCTGACACATGGTTCCTTTGGCTTAGTCACACTCTGGGTCCCACTATTCATTTGGCTTGGGACCCACTATTAATGTACACCGTAAATTTTACGGCCGGACGCCTCTGTGGATTTTTGCATGGGACTTCCCTTGCTCGGCGGTGTCAGAGTCAAATTCAAACATTAAATAAATGAATTTAAAAAATAGAAATGATCAAATTTCATTTTGTTTCTTAATCTTTGCAGATCTGGTTACTTGCTCGACAAAATCATATTAAAGATGTTGATAAAATTTGGTGTGGCAATATGAATAAGAAAGTGGTGGATTTATCAGAAACGAAATTATGCCAATCGCCGCATGACTGGACGGATTACATTTATTATTTAATTGCACTTGAAGTATTTTTACTTTTAGCCATCATTGCAAAAGTATCATACGATTACTGGATTTTTAAAACGGCAGGTTATTTGCCATGGCCTGCGTCTGCGATGCCAAAATTACCATGCGATTGGCTATGTGAAACGTGATTTTCCATTGTGCCATAGATATGCCATGAAACAGTGTCAAATAATATATTGATTTCTGTGTATTTATCAATGACCAAATTCACTTTGTAACAATAAGCTAAGTCATTTTGTGCGTAGAATGAACTGTGATAGTTTCATTCACCTTGTGTGTTTTCTATGAAAAGTCAAAGAGTTGTCATATGTTTTTTTTTTTTTTTTTTTTTTTGTATTGTAAATTATAAGCAATTTTATTTTATTATAATAAAAATCGTCAGCCAATTAATTAACAATTTTTTTTTTCTTTTTGATTACTTTTGAATGATTATCATCGATTGATGAAGCTTTGCGTTTGTTTGCTAATTTAACAAACTTTCCACCATTTCCATTCTGTTGTTTCTCTTTTGATAAACCATTGTTCTCTTTCTTCTTCTGTGTTGCGTTATTATTTTTCTTGCCGAATTTTCCTTTATTTTTCATTATTTGTTTGGGATTTGGTACAGCAATATCATCTCGTTTTGGAATAGTCTTTTCAAACTTGCGACGTACTTTTTTCGATTGTTTTTTTATTGTTAACATATATTCGGGCACTTTGCAACCAGAATTTCGTAATATGTTTGCAATACTGCGAAGTTTTGGTTTATCATCTTGTGTAAAATATGTAATTGCTTTGCCTTTTCGACCGGCACGGCCTGTTCGACCAATGCGATGAATGTATGAAATGGCCGACGGTGGAAAATCATAATTTATAACAAGATTAACACCAAGAAAATCAATTCCACGACCAATTAATTCTGTACAAATTAAAACCCACACTTTTCCTTCACGGAATGCCTTAACAACATCATCACGTTGTTGCTGTGTTCGATCCGCATGAATTACATCCACATTTATTGCATCATAAATTAGCTCTGAATATAATTGTTGGGCACGATCCTATGACATGATTGAAAATACATAAAAAAAAAAATTAGTTAAATGACAATGATGAAGAATGTTTTTCAAAAATAGATAGAAATCATTTAATAATCTGACTCACTTTGCTATCGACAAACACAAGAACCGGAGGTTTTAATCCTTCTCTTATCATATTGCGGAAGGCCACCATTTTACCAGATTCACTACCTACAAAGAGTAGCTCTTGATCGACTAGATCTGTAGCTGAATTTCGTTGACCAATTGAAATTGTATACAAATTTTTTGAGTTCTTTTTGCCCCATTTCGATACCGGCATCGTCCATGTTGCACTGAATAATCCAAATTTAATCTTTTTGCTCGTGCATGCAGCAAAAATTTTATCGAATTGTTGACGAAAACTATTTTTTCCTTCTTCAAATAATTTATCAGCTTCGTCCAGAACTAGCCATTCGATGCTAAAATTATTGAAAAATAGAAACTTTGATTAGAACAAAAACTGAGGCAGATAAGAATGCAAAAATGATAAAAAAATAATCAGAAAAATTGCATAAAAAAAGAAAATACAACAACAGCAATAATTACTTGCTCAAGTCCAAAATCGGTGTTTCTTGTTCAAGCAAATGGCAAACTCGATTCGGTGTTGTTATTAGGATATCAAATTTTTTGTTGCTGTTTGGTCCGTATTTTGTTTCAGCTTGATGAATCTTGTTGAGTGTATGTACTTTTAAATTGATTCCTTCAACAAGCCGAAGACATTCTCGTTGCATTTGTTTTGCCAGCTCTCTTGTGGGACACAGTATCAATGCACGAAAACCTTTGTTTTTCGGCTTTTTCAAATCTCGTATTATTGGCACAAGGAATGCAGATGTCTTTCCACTACCTGTTGGAGCACATGCCATCAATGAATTGCCCTGCAATAAATCATACACACATACACTGAAGTTAGCTTGTACTTTAAGACTTTTGACATTTCAAATTGTTTCATCACTTACGCCGCTCATAATTGGAATTGCTTGCATTTGAATTGGTGTTGGTTCTTTGTAGCCACATGCTATAAGATTATTAATGATTTGTTGTGGAATCGCACAATCATTCATTAGTTGTTCAAATGTTTCGATGGGATCTGAAGGACTAGCACCGTGCACATTGATATGATATTTATTTCGTATGTGATTTACCTAATTCATAAAATAGAAAATGCATTGAATAAGCCGGTTGAAAGATAATTCACTTGCTTCGTATACCTTTTCAGTGTGTAACATTTTTTGTTTTTCCTCTGAAATTGGTTTGTCATTCTTTTTCTTTTTCGGATTCTCTGTAATCATTTCCTCATTCGGTTCATCTTCAGTTTTAATTTCCGTTTTTAGATTTGAATCTAATGCCTTTCGTTTACGCTAAATAAGCAAAACGTTTAATTAGACGAGAGGAAACATGGAGAAAAAAATATGAATAAACAAACCTCCGGTTTAAAAACGGCACCAACAGTCAATTGACGAAAAATCTCCTTCGTGTCCATTATGATGAATTCCAAAGTTGTTTTTTATAAAGATTTTTTTTTTCCGGAAAAATATATTTTAAAAATTACTTTTGTTTTCAATTTAATCACCACACGTGTGTCTTCACAATAAATCAAATGTCATATGCACTGCATGTCAACGCTTGTTGATTATTTACGTAAATCCACACACAACGAACGCACTCTTGCGCATTTTTAACGAATGTTTGACATTTCAATTTGACTCTTTGAAATACAAACGGCTTTATTATTAACCGAATAGTAAACAATGCCAACCAGAGAGTAAAATTTATTTGTACGAAAAAAAAAAAAAAAAAAATAGCAGAGTTTTATTTTAGAAAATGGCAAATCAAATACACCACAATTACGATAAATATGAATATTTTGTGTTAGAATGTAAAAAATATGTGAGTTCTATTCAAAATTATGTTGGTGCGGATCCTTTGAAACCATGGTATGACTATTTAGTTTGGATGGAAGAGAATTTTGTGATTGATTTCAAAAAGGAAACGATATTTGAACAAGTTTTAGCTGCATGTTTATGTCAATTTGAACATGAAGAACGATACAAAACTGATCGACGATTGATTAAATTATTTATTAAATTTGTAAGTAAAACAAAATTTGAATGAAAATGAGAAAAATGTGTTTTTTTTTTTTTTTTCTCTCTTCAAAAACAAAATTAATGGATCCATTGAACATTTTCAATTAAGCAAAACATATTTATTTTCCATTCAAGATTCATTTCCAAGATCAACGAGATATGCACTATGATACAATGTTATCAAATGGATTCGGCGTTCATGTGGCTGATATGTATATTAATTGGGCATTTCATTTTGATATGAATGGAAATTATTCAAGGGCCAATCAAATATTCAAGCAAGGTTTAGCTGTACATGCTGAACCAATAGATTTATTAAAGTCAGCACATCAAGCATTTGGTTATGCATTGTCACAACGTATGCTGTATAAATCTGATGAAAAATTTCAACAGCAAGAACAAAGAAGAATGCAACAGCAACTCGATGAGATTACCGCATTACGAATAGTTGGCGAATGCAAAAAATCCGTCAAATCGATGGCATTACAAACGATCGATAAAAATAAATTGATGAATATTTGCATTCCAAATTGTGTGACAGCAAAACAAACACCAGATAAACGGCACAACACTTCAGTTGCTCAAAATATTATTGATAGCGCACGTAAGATGCGTCGTGAGAAAAGTCATCGACCAAATACAAAAGGGTGTCGTTTGGATTTCAATGAAAATACAACATGTGGTATAACTAAACAATCAGATGAAAATTTGTATGAAAAGGGAATTCGAATGAAGAGACATATTGTTGCGAAAAATAGCCATCAAACTGAAGTAAAGTATTCGGCTTACATTGATTCATCGATCGGAACTTATCGTGAAAAATTACCAAGCTATGATAAAATCATGCTAATTCCAAAAACAAATGTTGCCTATTCACCAGATGAATTAAAAGCATACAGATGGTTTAAGCATCGTGGCATTGTGAATAAATTCACCGAAAAATACGATCAAATTTGGGGCATTGGTTATGATGTACCAATTCGTTGGGCAGATATATTTCCACGCAAAAATTTCCCACAGACAGAATGGAATGTACAACGAATATCATTAACGGATGAATACAGTGAACAAGGTCCGTTTAAATACAGATGCAACATGATGGATTTGTATCCAAAAGATTCAATCGAGGAATTTTCACTTGAAGAAATTATGTGGAAAAAACGGAGAACAATGAATTTAAAACAAATTCAAAGTGATGATGTTCAACAGGAAAACAAAAGTGGAATTACGAAAACAATTCGCAATCGAACAAATAGCGGTGATAGTAAATTGTCACCAATCATTGAAATGGATCTTTCAGGTTACAATGATGATTCATTCAAAGTGCCACCAAAAGAACAAAGTATACCACCGAAGACCAATGCCAGTGATCTATTAATGAAAAAACGAAAATCCTCAATTTTTCCCACATTTGATGCATTGAATGACACATGCACGACACAAATGTTTAGCAATTTATTACCAAGAGCTGCCATAAGTACACCAAAAGCAAAAATGCCAAAGTATGATTATGGCATTGATAATATTGCTGAAAATTTGAATGAAGAAACCAAATTAAAGCTATTCACAGATCAATCATCAACTGAAGTAATGACAGATGAAAAAATACCGTCTGAAAAGAACAGAAACGATGAACCGAATGAATTTGGTTTTGCAATTTACGAAGATAAAACATTAACCATGTCAGTGCATGCCATAAAAAATGCAAACAAAGAGACTATCAATGATTTAACACTTGGCAACAAAGAGAATATTGCGGAAAATCAATTGATCAACTTAGGGAAAACAAAATATTTGGTCAAATTAGAGAAGGCAAAATCGATGGACGAATTTAAGCATTCAGAATCTGATGTGGAAAATGTAACTCGAGAAATTGGTGTGAATAATAATCAAGCACAAAAAATGCAACAGGTTGCTGATTTACAATTTGATCATTGCACGGATCAAACTGCGACCATGATGCAAATGCTTGCAAAGACCAAAGAAATGATTGATCGTGAGACAACGATGGAAATGAAGGAAAATATTATTCATCAAAAGACAATATCAAATCAGACTGTTGAAGAGCAAATTGCCACAGTCAATGAAATGATTGAATCGGTTTTAAATCCAAAAACAACTGATGTCACAACTAAAACGAATACAACGAAAACGGATTTCGTTAATTCCATCCGAAATGATTTATCGAATTTAAATCTTAACAAACACAAAGATCAATCGATCAAAGATCAATCGATATTCAAGGAGCCAATGATCCCACCGAAAAAAACGGATGTAATTCATAGACCAAATGAAACAACGTGCTTTGACATTTTGGATACAACTGAAGAATTTGAATTGCTTGAAGCCCAATGTGCAAATTCACCAAATTTAGAATGTTCACTTGTTTTACCATCACCAAAATTCGAACGAAGTTTCGCCAAAAATGTCACAATTGGAGCGGCAAATAAAAGTAAGTTAGACAACGATACATTACGCTTTAGTATACATATAACTGAAGAGGAACGAAAATATATCATTGACAATCCAGCAGTTAGTGATCGAACGCGTTTGAATTGGACACAACAACCATCGATGATGATGCCAATTATTGAAAATGATGATGACAATAATGAAAACCAGGACATTGATCAAGAGAATGACGTTGGAAAAAGTATTTATATTGAAGCGCCAGAATTGGAATTCAATGAGAAAGATGCCGATTGGAAAGAGGTGACACAATATTTTGCCAATGCAACAATTAAAAATGATTATAAAGCTGAAGAAATCAATTTGAATGAAACACGACACAGAATCGATACGCATATGTTAAATATGAAAGATTTAAATCCATTCGATCCAGATTTGCAAAAAGATGTTCTCACCGACATTGGTTTTTTGGATCAATTGAATGGTGCCAATAATTTCAATTGTGTTTTGATGAATATTGTCCAACCATTGAAGCCAAGATCATCCATTGAAATCAATAAACAAAAGTATCAAATACGCAAATTAATCGGTTCCGGGGCATATGGAAAAGTATTTTCAGCTGAATGCACGAAATCTAAACAAATGTATGCATTTAAACAGCAACGGCCACCAAATTTATGGGAATACTATGTTTGCCTTGAGATTCATGCACGATTGAATGATGAACATGTGGTAAGTATCTTTGTGACTTTGAGTTTTCATTACAAAATTAATTCTTTTTTACTACAATTCAATTTGGTCATAATTTTACTTCCTTTTTCTATTCGTTATTCCGCACTTTACAGCGAAGCGGATTTATGTCGATGGATTTTGCTGTGATCGGTAATAATGCAACAATTTATGCATCTAAATTCTCAAAATATGGCACCATTTTGAATGTATGCAATAAAGTGAAGCAGTCAACGAATAAAAATATTGAAGAATGTATCGTAATGATTCTAGTTAAACAAATGCTCACCATTATGGAGCATTTTCATCGGGCAAAATTCATTCATGCTGATATTAAACCGGATAATTTTTTGCTTATGGACAAGTGAGTACCCATTACCATATTATCATTCTCATTATAAATTAGAATGTCTTGGAATTTCTACGTCGAATTTTTGCACCAATTTTTTCACTCATCTCTTTCTGAATTTTCAATGTATAATTCCTGTTGATCTTCCATATTTCTCCATTTGTCATTCATTGCAACAAAATTCTAATTGCTTTATGATTTTTCTCGATTTTCATTTCAGATTGAGTTTAAATTATAAAAATCCGGATATTGTGCTGCAGCTTATTGATTTTGGTCAATCAATTGATTTAAAATACTTTTCAAATCATGTATTTTGGGCTAAAGTTAAAACAGAGAATTTCATTTGCACAGAAATGATGAATGATAAACCATGGACATATCATTGTGATTTATTTTGTTTAGCAAGTACAATTTATACAATGGTGGCTGGCAAGTATATGATTGTATCTCGTCGAACATCGTCCGATCCATACAAACCACAAAAACTACCACGTTACGTCAATGGAACATTATGGGATGAAATCTTTAATACATTGATTAACATTCCAAGTCTTAAAGTAATGCCATCTCTATCCAGGCTACAACAACTTATTGACAATGAATTGAATCGAATTGGCGATAAAAAGTTAACGGAATCAATCAATAAATTCAATAAAGCGTTAGATTAATAGCTTAAGATTTAAATGTATCAGAAATTTAAAATTCATCAAATCAAAACGTCACATTGTATGTAGAACTAATGAAAGATTTTCTTCAGTATAAATTATTTAATAAAATTATCATTTTAATGCCATTTGGATTGTTTTTGTTATGCATAGAATTTGTAATGTTTGTAAATGTCAAATTTGCATCAAACACAATTGCCGACAATCTGTCATCGTTTATACAAAATGTAATGCATGACAATGCACAAACGGCAATGCACAACGGTTGTGCGTCAGTTGAAATATTCACTTGAATAGAAAAGATGCTACAATTAATCCATGATAAAGAGAACTTATAAATAATCAAGTATTTTAAGCGTTAAACGTATTTATTGTATTTTATTCACTAGATTTTTTTGTTTTTTTACTTTTAATTAATTTTAAACAATAAGACTTGTAAAAATGGCGAATACACCGCATAAATATGATAATTTTAGAAAATTTATGTCCGAATGTAAAAATTTTGTTAATGCAATCGAACATTATCAAGGTCAAGACCATTTAATACCATGGTATGAATATTTAGTCATATGTTTAGCATATTTATGATATTTAGTATATTTATAAATATTCACAATATTCACAATATTTACAATATTTGCAGGATATTTACAATATTTATTTTTATTTACTTTCGTTCTTTCCCCCTAGGTATGAATACTTGCTCTGGATTGAAGAAACGTTTGTGATTGATTTCAAAACTGAAACCATTTTTGATACAATTTTGGCCGCTTGTTTATGCAAATTTGTGCATGTTGATCGATATAAACAAGATCGACGATTAATCAAATTGTTTATCAAATATGTAAGTACACAGATGTGAGTATGTAATTAACATTGTTGTTACCGCATATTAATTTTTGTCTGTAATAAATTGCTGCTTTGCAGATTCACTTTCAGAAAAATCAAAATGTCCATTTTGAAAAAATGTTCTCCAATGGATTTGGAACCAAAGTAGCTGATTTGTACATTAATTGGGCATTTTACTTGGAAATGAATGGTCAATATGAAGAAGCTGATAAAATTTTCGAACGTGGTTTAATCGAAAAAGCCATACCTTTGAATTTGCTTAAAATCGCTCATCTAGACTTTGGATTTTCGGTATCACGACGAATTCTGTTTAAATCTGATAGCCAAATTTATCGTGAGCAACAAGAAAAAATGAAAATACGATTGGAACAAATATCATCACTTCGCACAATTGGAATGAGCAATAAAACACCAAAATCATTTGCTTTACATCTATTTGATAAGAAGGCACTTTTGGACATTTGTCTACCAAAATCATTGGAATATCAATCACCTGATCAAAATAATAATCATTCATTTGTTCATCAAATTATCGATAGTCTCAAAGTAATGCCATCTCTATCCAGGCTACAACAAATTATTGACAATGAATTGAATCGAATTGGCGATAAAAAGTTAACGGAATCAATCAATAAATTCAATAAAGCGTTAGATTAATAGCTTAAGATTTAAATGTATCAGAAATTTAAAATTCATCAAATCAAAACGTCACATTGTATGTAGAACTAATGAAAGATTTTCTTCAGTATAAATTATTTAATAAAATTATCATTTTAATGCCATTTGGATTGTTTTTGTTATGCATAGAATTTGTAATGTTTGTAAATGTCAAATTTGCATCAAGCACAATTGCCGACAATCTGTCATTGTTTATACAAAATGTAATGCATGACAGTGCACAAACGGCAATGCACAACGGCAGTGCGTCAGTTGAAATATTCACTTGAATAGAAAAGATGCTACAATTAATCCATGATAAAGAGAACTTATAAATAATCAAGTATTTTAAGCGTTAAACGTATTTATTGTATTTTATTCACTAGATTTTTTTGTTTTTTTACTTTTAATTAATTTTAAACAATAAGACTTGTAAAAATGGCGAATACACCGCATAAATATGATAATTTTAGAAAATTTATGTCCGAATGTAAAAATTTTGTTAATGCAATCGAACATTATCAAGGTCAAGACCATTTAATACCATGGTATGAACTAGGGGCTGAGGACCCTTTATGAATATATATATTTAGTAGATATTCAGAATATTCACGCGATATTTAAATATTTATGGAATATTTGCTAGATTCAAAAATACACACACCATATCATACATATTTGAAATATCTAGTGAATATTCAATTCATTTTTATCAATAAGTTAGCATTTGTGAATATATTGTTGATGGCAAAATAAGTATTGCTTGAAATTGAGATTTGGTAGCTGAGATCAAGTCAACATTCAACATGGCGACATTGTCGACACAATCACATCATGGAAGGAGAGAAGAAAAGAACAGCATATTCTAAACATTGGTGAGTATTTTTTCTTTCCTTTACATTTACATCATTCACACATTTCATTTCATAGTGTACCGATTGTGAAATATTGTTTGCATTGTAACATAAACGATAGTCTGTGTGACGGTAAGAGAAAATGGGAAAGACATAGAGAATATGCATATCTCTTACGCACTGAATTACGCTCAACAACTGACCAATGATACACGCAACATGATTTACAAAGCAATGTGTATGTTGACCAATGTACCAGTGAATCCAGATTTCAATAAAAGAGCTTATATATTAAGACAACGTCGTGCAGCAGTAGCAATAGCAGCAGCAGCAGCAGTAGCAGCAGAACATCAAAGAAGAAGAAGAAATATGGCCGGGGCGTCCTCTAGGGGAGAGAGGTAGGTATTGAATTGATATTGATGAAATCAGATGAAATATAATTGATAAGTTAGTTCGAGTGTATTAATTTCTAAATGTTCATTTATTTGTATATTTCTCTTGTAGGTAGGGCTGGCGGTCACAAAGTACTATTCTATAGTAAGTTTTTTTCCCTTTTACAGACACAGGTGAATGCAGTATGATCTCAACTACCAATCTCAAATTTAAACAATATTTAGTCATATGTTTAGCATATTTATGATATTTAGTATATTTATAAATATTCACAATATTCACAATATTTACAATATTTACAATATTTGCAGGATATTTACAATATTTATTTTTATTTACTTTCGTTCTTTCCCCCTAGGTATGAATACTTGCTCTGGATTGAAGAAACGTTTGTGATTGATTTCAAAACTGAAACCATTTTTGATACAATTTTGGCCGCTTGTTTATGTAAATTTGAGCATGTTGATCGATATAAACAAGATCGACGATTAATTAAATTGTTTATCAAATATGTAAGTACACAGATGTGAGTATGTAATTAACATTATTGTTACCGCATATTGATTTTTGTCTGTAATAAATTGCTGCTTTGCAGATTCACTTTCAGAAAAATCAAAATGTCCATTTTGAAAAAATGTTTTCCAATGGATTTGGAACCAAAGTAGCTGATTTGTACATTAATTGGGCATTTTACTTGGAAATGAATGGTCAATATGCAGAAGCTGATAAAATTTTCAAACGTGGTTTAATCGAAGAAGCCATACCTTTGGATTTGCTTAAAATCGCTCATCAAGATTTTGGATTTTCGCTATCACAACGAATTCTGTATAAATCTGATAGCCAAATTTATCGTGAGCAACAAGAAAAAATGAAAATACGATTGGAACAAATATCATCACTTCGTACAATTGGAATGAGCAATAAAACACCAAAATCATTTGCTTTACATCTATTTGATAAGAAGGCACTTTTGGACATTTGTCTACCAAAATCATTGGAATATCAATCACCTGATCAAAATCATAATCATTCATTTGTTCATCAAATTATCGATAGTTTACAGAAATTACGATATGAACGAAAGAAAAATGCTACATTGGCATGTCGTATTGAGATAAATAAAAGTCCATATTTACCAGCACCGTCAAAGATAAATATCTCAGATATAAGTCAATCATTTTCAAATATAATTTGTGATACAAGTTACAATCTTCAACGAAGTGAATTGGCTGAATACAATGTGATTATGTTGAATCCATTGAAAAATATTGAATTTTCACCCGAAGAATTAATGGCATACAAATGGTTCAACAAGCATAACATTGAAAATAAATTTGTGAACGAGCAAAACAAAATTTGGGGCATTGGTTATGGTATACCGATTCGATGTGGCAATAATTTTGTACAAAACAATCAACCACAATCAAAATGGTGTATTCCTCGCATATCACGAATTAATCTTTGGCCAGAATCAAAACCTCATCTATTTGCATGCAATCTAAATGAAATTTATCCGAAATATACAATCGAAGAATTTTCAATGGAAGAAATTTTACGCAAAAAACGTGAAACAAATGCACAGCCAAAGAGATTAGAGACTTCCACAAAATCACATATTCCAATTGGTTCATTTGTAAATAAACAACTGGAAGGTCATATTAAACGGCATCGAATTTTGTCAAAAATTCGTAAAAATAAAGTTTTGAAACCGAAATTTTCGCTCGGCCGTAAGAAAAGTATAAAACCAAGAAATTTGTTCACGAATTTGAATGGAGAAAATAAGGAAAATTTATTTACAAATGCAAATGTTATGAATCAATTGTGCAATTTCAAGCATGGACCAAAGAGCACCGAAATTGATTTTGAAAAAAGTCCAGCAGAAATCAATGAAAATTCTAATTTCAAATTAAGTGCAAATGAAAGTTCAAATTTAAAATTGACCACATCGATTAAAGAAGACATTGCAGATATGCAGGATATAATTAATGCTGCTTTTTCCAATGTTCAATCAATTTCTCAATTGTATAACAAGTCTGAATTTTATAAAGGAGCTTTTTGTTCAACTCCATTGAAAAAACCGGCCCATAATTATTCATTTTCCTACGAATTGTTAGAAACAACTGAGGAATTTGAACGCTTAGAAGCATTGTGCGCAATATCACCGGTAAAGAATGTGAATGAAATTAAGAATCAAAATCTGTTACAATTACCTCAATGGTTTCCAAATGCAAAGCAATAGAAAAAAAATAAACCGTAAAAGATGCTTTAAGATGAATCAAAGAATGCAATTTAAAGATTCTACAGAAAGACTGTTTAAAATTGTATGAAAACCAATTGTAAAAAAAAAGAAAATAATTTTAAAAATGTATGTAATATTTATTGACTTAAATGTGATAATAATAAATGAATGTTTACAAGCGAATTTTTATTAACTATTTGAATGGGAATTCATTGAAAAATTAGCAGTTGAATTGAAATGTGATGAATGATGACCACCACCGCCCCCACTACGTTCATTTACTTTGAGACTGAGACGATCAATAAGATCTAATGAATATGGTAACAATGGTCGCACCGAATGTATTTCAAACACCGTTAAATTATCCAATTTTGCATAGGTTCCATCACCTTTCATAAAATCATCCATTGATGTTCGCAATTTTGCTGCACGAATATCAATAATGTCTTTGATTGCCGTACGAATTTCCTCGGAATGTGCCACATCTTCAGCTGCACACTTGAGAATCAATTGTGCTTCGATCATATAATGTTCACTGGGCATTTTCGTGAATATTCTAAGAGAATAATGAATTCGATTAGCGATTTGTTAAGCAATTGATGTCAGTTATTTCTGAATTTCAATGACATTTAAAAAAAAATAATGTCAAGAATCAACTGAAACCGAGTAACTTACTTCATTCGTTTTTCAGCTTCTTTAATATCTTCCAATACATCCTTGTCCATCCAAACCGGTGGCACGAGACGACATTTTTGTTGCTTTCGCAAGTGAATGGCCAACCACAATGGAACTATTTCATTAGAACAAAGACAATTTATATGTAAATATTGTCATAACAAATCATTTTTTTTTTTTTTTTTTTTGAATTTTGTTAAATGGACAAATTTTGGGCATTTTCAAGTGAAAAATATCATATTTTTCAATTGAATTAAATAAATTTCTTAATTGAGTTCACAAATTGTTGGATATTACGAAAATACGTACCATGAACCGGTAAACCTGCACGAAATGGTCCAATTGATCCGGAAATCAAGTGCACAGCATTATCAATTGTAAAATTTGGAATGATTCCAATCGTTTGATTTTCACCAATAAATTCCAATTCGCATGGTTCCATTTTATATGATAATTTTAATGGAAAAAAGAATATTATAAACTATCAGTGAGGAAAAATAAACAAAAAACAGTGTGTATTGTTTTGAAAAATAAACAACGATTAAAATTAGACATTACTTTTGGCGCAATGTCAATCAAAATGTATGAGTAAAGAGCGACATCTTGACAAAAGTCAATTGTCAATTAAAATTCAGTTTTTTTCTTTCTTCTATTCAAATAATAGCTTTATTTTTAAATTATTTGTTTATACCACAGATTTCATGACTATTGTCTTAATTAGCAAATTGAAGACTGTCCTATGGAACACAATTATTATTCAATACATTTTTTTTTCTTTTTTTTTTTGCAACAAAAATAGTTAAAAAGACTTTTATAAATTTTCAAAAATCATCTGTTTTAAATCATGACCATTAGTCCATAACTTGAGTTCAGCATTCAACAATGGATTAGTTTTATTTAGTTCTTTTTCCATTGCATAACCTTTGCGTGCATAGCCAAAATCAATAGAACCTAATCGAAGTACTGGACATATGTCATTATGTCCATCACCAACATAGAAAATTTGATCATAAATCACATTGTATTTATTTTGTTGATTTTCAACAAAATCTTCCAATACTTTGCCTTTGCATAAATTTATTGAGCTGAGTTTACACGATGTTTGATTATGAAATGGTTGTATTTTTAACAAATTATCATCACTAAATTGTGCTGGATTTGTATAAATGTGCTTGATATATTGACTGACATTGTTGTAATCACACCAAAATTTTATAAATTCTGAATTTGAATCACTGATTATGATAATGTCAACGGAACCGGTTTCATTGAGCTCTTCAAATAATGTTTTTAGACCAGGCACTTCAGGTATTCCTTCGATGGTGCTTTTAATCTGCGATTTTGTAAATCCATTTCGGTGTAAAATGTGAAAAATTGCTTGCATATACGGAATCCAACCGGATTGTTTGTATAATTTTTTCACTTCATTGGTAATTTGATCTTTAACCAAATCTTGAATAACATAATCAGTATTTCCATCGCAAACCGTATGATCAAAATCGAATGCTGCCAATTTACGGTGCATTCCATTTGATGGTACGTTATCTGAAAATCGGTCCTTGAAATATGAAGAGTTTTAGATAACAATTAAATATATTTCGATCATTTAATGAATTATATAAGAAATTATGAAAAAAAATTGTGATAAAAACCAATATTTTATGCAAATTTCGATGCAAAATTTTAATGCAAACCTTCAAATTAAATGTAGACATTTTATCGGAAAAAAGTATGAGGAAAAAACAAACTAACAATGACTGAATTAACATATTAAATTGATAAACAAGAATTTGACGCAAGTAACAGAAATGACTAAATGATGTAAAATGTACGTAAATTGACAATATGGGATGCGTTCACTGAAAAGAAAAAAATTTCATGACAATTTATCAAATGTCAAATGTATTTACACATTTGTATCGTAAAAATCTATAGAAATTTTTAGGAAATTTGTTGAAATTTAAAAATGTGGCCGATTATAATGGCAGCAATGCGTCGAAACGCACCATTCATCACACTTCCATTTGCATTTGTTATTGGTTTGTAAAAATTAAACAGAAAATTTTCAAAGAAATTTAACGATTTTGTTTATTTGACAGGTTTTGTTGGTTATAAATTGGAAGGATATTTATCGGATAAGTATACACCATACAATCGTAAGATTCACTATAATTCATATTCGCATTATGTTGGGTCTCTTATAAAGAATTAAATGGCCAATTTATTATTTAATTACAGCATCAATCCAGGACAGTCGAGCTGAACGTTTGGTTAACCAAGAAATCTCTCATGATCCGACCAAAGTGGAAAAATTGCGACTCAAAGAAAATGTGTTAGAACGTAATTTATCACCATCTCTTCAAGGGAAATGAACAGTCAGACATTGAGACTGTTTGCGTTTAATTTTTCATGTATTTATTAATACTTAGAAACCAATTTTAGATGAGATCTACTTAACGATGGAAATACAATTGTAATAAACTTCAACAAAGATTACTGCTTAAATATATTGAAAAATCAATGAGTTTATCTTTTCCAAAAATATTTTATTGTCAATAGTTTCAGACATTAAATGGCATTTTTTAATACAATTTGAAAAAAAGAAAAGTTATTAATTTTCATTATACAATTGATCGCCTTGAATGAGAAAAAAATTATGTAAAATACCGACCGTTTCAATTAAATTACGAATATTAATTTGGTCTTGTAATTCGATTCGTTGAAGAATCGAAAATCGAATAACAATTTTTTCGAATGTTTTATCAATAATTTGGCGTTTCGACTCAAGCGCACGATTATGTTGTTCAGCATGTAGAAGTAATTTTTCATGTGGCGTCAATAAATATGGTATCAATGTAAGTGTATCATCTGCAACCAAATATACTTCGTCATCTTTCATCGTTTCCAATTTTGTTCTAAGATCACTTACTTCAAATATATAACTATTTTTTGTTTCGTTTTCAAATTTCGGTACCATTACTGAACTTGATTGTAAAAAACCGGTTACATCGCAACTGCATTGCCACTTTATCGGCGTATAATATGAATCATTTGTCTCAATTGTAAGATAATTTTGTAGTGGCGGTTCTATTTGAAATTCCATTGTACCAATTGCCCCAAATACATTGTAAAATTCATATTGACCAAATTCATCGTATCGTTCAAATTGCCGAACATTTTGTTGAATTTCCTTTCGACTTGGCCAGTGAATGAATGTATCCTTCTTATCAGCAATAATACCACAAATCATGCATATGATTTTATTCACAGTACCTAGGGGGTAAGAACCAAAATAAATATGATTAAATATTTTGTAAATATTGTAAATATTCTAAATATCTACTGAATATATATATTCATAAAGGGTTCTCAGCCCCTAGCACAGTACCCGGTTCAAGAAATAATGTGTCTTCTGTTTGTGCTGAACTTTCTCCCGTCATCAATGCATAAACCAATATGTTTGTGATTTGATCGATCGATTGTAAATTAAGACTAGCTATGAATTCTTGGGTTATTTCACCAAAATCTTCTAAAATGAGCTTCAGCAACTGTAAAGGAAAATGCTTATTGTTAATACACTTGAATTTTTTATTGAAACATGTTGGCAATATAGTCATTGCAATGATTTTAAAATACCTCAATATTGTATTTCGTGACAGGCAGTGATAACATCATTTCTTGTTCGACAATTTCGAAATAAGTTAATGATTCATTATTGTCAACTGGCTCTTGTTTTGGTATAATTTCTGATATTTCTTGTGATTCTGGTATTTTTGTTCTTTTTACCGCTAAATATTCGTAGAAAAATCGATCTTCATCTAAATCATTTGGATATTTGTCACGTTCATCATCTTTTTCATCGGCATCCAATCTCTCAATATTTTCCATTATGTTTGTTGGCAACACATTTTGAATCACTTCCAATACATTTTTTACAATTAATTCCTTTTGAGTTTGGTGATCCATTATTCGAATCCTTGGATAATGAAAAAAAAAAAAAAAAAATTTGATTTACAAAACAACGAGTGTTTTTTTCTTTTTGGTTTTTTCTCAAACAATAACAAAATAATGAATTCTTTGCTCAATGTTTATTTGTGTTAATTTTTCATTGTGAGTGCGTTCATGAAATGTCATATCGGTTTGTGCTCGTACAAAAACTGAACCGTTGCGTATTTTTCATCGAACGTTCTACGAATTGTCAAATTATTTTACGTATGCATTCATTTTGACTACGCTAGATGTGTGGGTCAATTATTGATTTTATATAGACAGTCAGCTTTGTATGACTACAGAAGTGCATTGATTTGTGAAATCCATTTTATTTATCGATACAACGGAAACGACGAACAAACAAAAAAAAAAAAATGAATCGACGTCCAACGAGAAATAATCCGACCAATAAACCATTTGTATCTGGTGGTGTAATGACAAATTTTACTAGTGGTGCTTCTGCAACAATCACCGTCACCGATCAAAATGTACCTGAACAGACAAAAACAATTCCCGTAGCAACACCAAAACCCGTAAGTGATTTTTAACTCGATACGAACCAAAAACATTTTCCAATTGAGGAAAATTCCACGAATTTACTTTATCAATCAAATTTCCAATCTAATTCTTATATCGATATATTGATATTGCGGTAATATTTCGGAAATATTTATCACGTTAACATTCCATATGTATATATAAAATGATTTTTTTCTTTCATATATAGTTTACTTTGCAAGTAGCATAAATGTCTGAGCAATTTTCCAATGTTGATTCCATTTTTATTTTAGCTGTGCAACATTTTTCAAATTGTTTTTATATATTTATTTGTTTATATTAAATTTGGTGTATTTTTTCTGTAGCGGAAACATATCTTCTGCACCAACTAAACAAAAAGTGCACCAGAGATTATGAAAATCATGATGATGATGGTGAGGAGGAAGAAGAAGAAGATGATTGATTTGATAATGGGCAGCAAATGAATTTTGCGTGTGTTTCCCTATTCTGTTATATTCATTAACAATATAATTTCCTTAGTCCAAGAAATTATTTACCTGTGTTTGTGTTTTTGAAAATTGATTGCTGAAATGAGAATGAGAAAACTCACTTGATTTTGTAGTTATCGGTCCGCCGACCGGCGGTTAGCAAATTATTGAACGCCATTTTTTTGCTTTGAATTTTATTCCCATCTCGATAGCCAATACTACTCATGCTGCAATAAAAAATTTTCGTTTTTGAATTTTTTTTTTTTTTTTTTTTTTTTTTGGTGTAAATCGATCGATTGAACACAATGATTGGCATCATAGCACATTTTAAATTATAATCCATTTTTATGATTTTTCATCATAAATAATTGCGATTTGAAACCTAATGCTAATGGATTATAATACGATTTTTTGTTTTCATCGAATGTTTGTTTTCGAATGTGAAACAATATACTCGAATGCTAAATGCCAAGTAATAAAATAAGGAAATTTATTCAAAACATTTTTTGTATTTTGTTCGATTGTCGATTTATCGCAAAAAAAAAAACCAACCAGAATGGCTACGAATCTGAATAAAATTGAATGAATGAAAATGTCATTGAATGGTCAAACAATAGTCGATAACTAAAAAGCAGGTTGAATTGGCATTGCACAATGTGCGCACTTTCCTGAAATTGAACAGAGGTTAATAATAACATTTCGATCGAAATTATATTGGTAGAAGAGCGAAAAAAAAAGAAAAAAAATTAAATTAAAAAAGAAAAAAATATGAGAAAAAAGTATTGACTATCGACTGGATGTTGCTTTGGATCTGCACACAGCACGTGTAAGCACTTAAATCTCAATTTGGGAGTGACGTTCAATCCAGGCGGCTTGGTAGAAAGACCTCACCGCAAAGGTAATCATTCAGAGACATTTGATGATACAGTGCTTTTATGGTCAACTCTATTCTATTCCGTTAAAAACGACGTAAATATATAATCGATATACGATATATTCCATAAGTGTATTTGCGCAATGCCAATCAGCGAGAAGGAGTAAAACAGAAAATAAAAATTGAAATATCCAACTAAATATGGATTATTGCATTTTCATTGCAATGTACAATTTATTAAACATTTATTTTGCTTTTGGTTTTTAAACGATAGTTTTCGTTTTTTTTTCTTGTTTTTTTTTTTTCTTTTTGGAAATAGAACAATGTTCAGATGAATGCTCAACAAAACTTAAATGCAAATGCAACATTCAAAAACGAAGCTGCACTAACTAATATGGACGTAAAGAACGAGACACAAAATTCCGATATGGGCGATACGATAAGCGAGAATGGTTCTATGAATGGACAAAAACGTCGTTTTATGCGTCAACCAATTCCGAAGAAAATCAAACGTTTACGACGAAATCGTCGACTTCGAAAGATTCTTACACCAAAAAATGCACTCATGTCGTTGCACGAATTACTTGGAAATGGTCTATCTGAATTTAGTATTTTACCAGAAGAACGTGGTTTTGTTGCAACAGTTTCTGTTAATAATATACAATATGAAGGACGAGGTAGGACATTTTCCAGTTGATGATTTTTTTTCCAGGGCCGATTTTTTTCCTCAAAATTAAAAATTTCAATCGAAATGATGTCAAATCAATGAAAACAAATTAATTTATATTGTAATTTTGTATTTAGGTCCATCAAAAATGGCAGCTAAAAATGCAGCATCGGAAAAAGCATTGCGTGATATAATCATTCATCGAATGTTACAATCACCAAAGTCAATACCGTTGAAACCAAGCGGTGATCCAGCACAACAAAATATCGATCAAGGTAAGAAATCAATCAATCAATTAATCAATTAATCAATTAAAATGATCATTTTTCATCATATTAATGAAATTCTAATTATTGAAATTCTCATTGTATTATTTATAGGTGGCGATGATGTTGATATGGCTGATGGTGAAAATGAAAATGATGAAAGTGAGGTGCCAATGTTACATTTGGCATCATTTGCATTGCATAAATTGTTCACTGAATGGCAATCAGAAGGATTTGAAATTCCTGATTTTAAAATCGGTGGTACAACATCACCAGCTGAAGCTATGTCAGTGGAAAAAACTGACCGTATACCGGGAGTACCACCAAAACGTACACAACTTCCAGAAAATGCTCATACAATGCATCCAACGACTCTTTTGTGCATGGTAAATTAAAATCACAAGCAATATTACTTCGATAATTAAATTACTAAATATTATGTGTTTATTGTAATTTTAGATGCGACCAGCAACGAAATATGTTGATCTTGGAAGTGAAGGTCAAGTACCAAATATCTTGCATCGTGTGGGTGTTGAAGTGGATGCAAATCATTTTATTGGAACAGCCAAAAATAAGAAATTGGCACGCAAAAATGCTGCTATTGATGCATGCAATCAATTATTTGGCACAACATTTGTTAAAGATGACAATTAAATTCTTGAGATATTCCAACTTGTTTCTCTAGATTTGAAAATAATTCCCATTTAACTATTGTCACTCTATACTTCAAATTTATCATAATCATGGATTTTGATTTTAATATAATTAGAACTTTAACCGTAATTTATATTTTCTTCGACAAACATACAACACACACACACACACACACACACACACACACAATTTGTGTCATTTTCCGAATTTCTAATATAGAATGCATTTTTGAATAGATATATGCAATATTCAAATCAAGCTTCTAATTTAGATAATAAATAAGGATCACTATATCAACTAATTTTGAGAATATATTACATATTGTATATTAGGCGAATACCGCGTGGATTTGTGCGATTTTTTTTGGCGCGTGTTTTTCTCCCCAGAAATAGTCAAATCAATTTTGATCAACACTTTTTGATAATAGTTTAGAATAGATTTTATTGTAGAATATCTTGATCTATTTCAATTTGAATTCAAATAAAAATTTATCCCTTTTTGACTCCAAATGATTCGAGTTGTTTTTTTACTTTTATTAATAGTTGAATTTTGTTTTGAGCAAAAACTCATTATGTCGATATGCTTGCCTATTAGTTATTGTCTACAATAGACAGGCGGCTTGCGAAATTTTTATTTTCAGGTTTTAGTTAAGTTTTCTTCGTGATTTATTGAATAGGTTCTGACACGGGATTCAGGGTTCTGTTGACATCCCTCTGACGCTCTAGGACCTTCTGAAGAATTGTTCAAAATGATTTAAAATTGATAGAGTTTTGAAACATTTCAAGACTAGATAGAATTGACTTCAGGGAGCCTCCTTGGATTTTTGGTCAGAATTTGATGAGTATACTTGACGGTATCAGAACATATATTCGACATAAAATGGCCAAAATCAATGGTAATGATTCTATTTCCATATTAAACATGGTAGTTTTGATTTTCATTAAGAAATATGATTTCATCGATACATTTTACTTCAATTTAGTAATGTAAATTAGGTATTTTTCACAAATATAAATTGTCATAAATTGCTTAATAGACTCAAGCAACTTTTTAATTTATTAAATTGTCTATTTTTCATAAATTTCATTAAAGGATTTCATACACTTTTCATTAAATCATTCGTTTCATTTAATGTTTTTCATATAAAAACCCCTTTCATCCATTGTAATTAAGTCTGATGATCAAAATAAGTTAAATCAGTTCCTAATCGAATTTTTGTTGTTTATGCAAATGAAGACATGATTTTAAAAAGCATCAATTAAATTCCATATTAAGATTCATTTATCAGTATTTGTATTTTTTTATTGATATATACATACTCGATTCGGGTTCCGAATATCAATCCAATAGACAATTCGTCATCAATCAATCAATCAATCAATCAAGCAATAAAATGTTTACTGTCAACCAATAAACCAAAATGGATGGATGGATAAAATCGCAAATTTTGTACGATATATCTGGTGTGATTAAGTGAAAAATTGAAGTAAAAAAAAAAAAAACTGAGAGAAATGATTGTTTTCGAAAAGAGTTTTATTTAGTGAAAAAAAAGCAGTGAACTAATTATTACATTAGATTTTCTTTGTATTTCCACTAAAACAAAATGATTACTAAGTAAAAAAGATGAATTATTTATGATTTGCCTATTTTGTAACTTAACCCATCGTTATGAAATGTAAATGGTTTTTTTTTCAGAAGTGTGTATGTGTGTATCTGTGTCATTTTTATTAAAAATAAAAAGAGAAGAAAACAACATAAAACTGTCGAATTAGTCATTATAAGTAGTGTGGATGAAGCGACAATTGGATGTAAATTTGTGCTTTTTTGTTTTGTTTAAAGTTTACCTTTTTCTAACCTTCATCATCTATTTACACTTCTACTAAAAATAGTTCACTCAATAATTCATGTTCATTGTTTTTTTGTTTTTTTTTTTTTTAATTCTCATCCAGTTTATACTTTATTAATATGAAGTCTTTTTACTTAAACATTCTTATGAAATAATACATAATTTTGCTGTTGTTGTTGATGTTGTTGTTGTAATCAATGTGTTTATCATATTATATTGTAAGTTTTTTTTTTTTTTTTTTTTTGTTGTAGATAATTTGTTTTTCTTGTAATCAAAAATTTGTCGTGGATTCTAATGTGTTTCATTATGTTATAATTATGTGTGTTCCTTAAAAAAAAAAACCGAAAAAAAGATGTTAATTTCCGAAATTAAGTCGGTTAAGAAATGTTATAATATTTCCATTAGATGAGACAATGTGAGCCATGGAATCGCAGTGATGGCAAAATTCTTGGGAATCAAAACACACACTCTAATGACCGTTAAAAACGATGGCACAAAGTGTTCTTGTAATGATTGCATCAAAAATTTTGTCATCAGTGCACCGAGTGCATTTGAACTAAAGCAAAGCCTAATGGTCTCTAGCACAAATGCAGCGGATAGAATTTTTTCGTTTGTTTTTTTTTTTCACTTCTTCAAATGGCTACTATCGTAGCGTACATTACTTTTTAGCTAAAAAAAAATTTTTTTTTTTTGGAAAATTCCGCTTCGATTCACACAACTCACACTCGTTTTTGTAGTATGAATATTGTTTGTTTTATGTGGCTTTTCCTATATTATACATCTCTTACATTATTACAAGAAACTTCATTCTTCTATGTGTGTTTGTGTCAGTTGTGTGTGTGTTTCTTTCTCTTTCTTTCTTTCTTTCATTAACTTTTTTTTTCTCATTTGCAAATTTCTATTTTAGTTTGTTACTTAAACGTGGTGTGATTTCATTTATTCAATTCACTTATTCATTTGTTTCATGTTTTTTTTTTTTTATTTAAAGTTAAATGATTTAACAATTATACTTTTAGAGTTGCTCACTTCATCGTTTCTTATTTTCAATCCATACGAGTGTGTGTGTATTTCCTTTTTTTTTTTCAAATTTTCTTCACTTTTTTTCTTTTTTGTCTGATTTATCGTCATTCATGTATATTCTATGCTTTTAATTATACAACTTAAAACATTTTTGTTGTGTTTTCATCATCTTTTTTTTTTTCTTTTCTTGTTTGTATTTATTACTACAGAAAAAAGTTATTCTCAATCAAATAATTATTACTTAATGTTTTTTTTTTTGTTTTGTGTTTTGTTTTAAATTAGGATCTACGAACAAAAACGCGCATTATGTGTATATTCATAATTCGGAGGTAAGAAAAGATGAATGTGATCTTATCAAAGGCGCGGCCATTTAAAAAGAAAAACAAAATGAGTTTTAACGTGCCCGAATTCATGGCTAAAGTAATCGCAATTGCAACTGAATGTTTTTTTTTTTCTTCATTTTTCATACATTTGTAATCGTTTTTGTAAAAAAAAAAAAAAACAATTACCGATTGCATTTAGCTGCAGCCTGCAGTCGCGTATATTTTCTTTTTTTCCTTTGTGTTGCTGCCAATACAAATCAAATTAAGACTTTTTTCTTGTTTTACTTTTTGATTCGAGTTTAAATTTGACAATTGCGACAAACTTTGTTTTATACTTTTGTTTTTGTTTTTTTTTTTTTGTTTGTTTGTTTGTTGTGTTTTACTTTCTTTTGTACACAATAAAATGTATTTTGTTCGTTTACAATCTTCAAAGAAAAAAAATCAAATTTCATTTTGATTCAATGAGTGAATTCGTCGCTGCTTATCGTTAAAAACACAAACTTTAAAAAAAAAAAAAAAAATTTCTCTCTCTGTCTCAAGTATAATCATTAAATTTTTACACTAACATAATAATATTTTTTATAGAACTTTTTGTATTTTTAATTTTTATGACATTTTTTTGTTGTTTTTTTTTTTCAAACTTTTTGTTTTCCATTTCATTTCTTAGTTAAACTTTATTATTCTGTTTTGTTTGTTTCTCTGCGGATGCTTTATGTGTGAAAGTGTTTAAATGTCTTAAACGATGTGTTTGTGTAATTTTTTTTATTGTTTTAATTCAGTTTTTCATATTGTGGTTTCAATGCGTTATGAGTTATTTTTTTTTTTCTTTCTTTTTCAAAATGTTGAGTTTTTCTTAAATGTTTTTATTTCTTTTCTTTCCATTTCTTTTGTTCTGATTTAATGAATATGTGTTTTTTGTTTGTTTGTTGTGTGTATGTGTTTTTTTTTTGTTTTTTTTTTTTTTTGTTTTCTTTATGTGAGAGAGATAGAGTTTAAATCTAAGTCGTATTCATAAAGTTTTGTAGCTGTGTGTGTTATTATTTCATGTGATTTTTCTAATCGTCTTCCTCATCTTCATCTTCTTCCTTTAGCTGATTCGGCACTGCTTGCTGAATACCAACTTGCTGACCTGGTTGGATTCCTTTACATCTTGCCTTGTACTCTTGCATTTCCTGAAAAATAAACATTTATTAATATCATCATTAATCTTTTGTTTGTACACACACATATTTGTGAATCTTATGACTAAACTAGTTTCGTTCATTTATAAGTTAAAATTTCACCGTCATTTTCGAGAATTAAAATATTTAAAAACTATCCATTCGAATTGTTTTGTATATAAAGAGCATGATAACATTGAGAATTTAAAATGGAAAATTGTAGGGTATTTTTCGGTTGCATTGGGTGTTTGGTTTAACATTAGACGGTGGTGAATGGATGACAGGTGTTGACTCAAAACATAAATAATAGCCAAAACAAAATTGAAATTAATGATATGCATTTATGATGATAGACACGCAGAGCGATAAAAATTATTGCATTATTGGTGAGAGAGGGTATTTTAATAATTACGAAGGTAAAGGCCGAATACGACATGATTTTCGATTATTAATTTTTTTTTTCTTTCATTTTTGTAATTTTCAGGCCATTGGCCATTTGAAGAAAATAAAAAACCAGACTGAATATTAGAATTCACCATTTGCAGCAGCTAATTGCTTTTAAATTGTTCCAAACTTAAATCATTGCAAAGAATTGCACTTTAATCGGGATGCATTTGGCCGAATCGCATTCAGCCCGGTCGTTTGCTCGCCAACAAGTCTAAACGAACCACTGCTAATGGTATGAACACTGCACAACTGCTAATATTTTATTCGGGATTATGTAGATTCATTCATTGCTCTCTCTCTCTCTCTCTCTCTCTCTCTCTCTCTCTCTCTCTCTCTCTCTCTCTCTCTCTCTCTCTCTCTTTCCCTCTCTCCGTCATTCTATCTCTTTTCCCCGCATCCTCTCTTTCTCTACATAAAATGTAATTTCTTCGATTTTCTTTTGCAATGTACGTTCAACCAGAAAACTATGGCGTCGAAATGTGTATCCGACAAGAACACATAATTTACGCGTTTAAAGGGTGCTACATTTATCATTTTTAAGAGTTGTATTTTCTCTGCAGTTCCTTTTCAATGAGTGACAAAACTAAACCGGATTGCTGTTTGTTTTTCAAACGGGGCAAAAAATGTAAATATGACCATGGTCGCGACAATGACGAAATTCAAAAGAAGAATAAATAAATGGAACAAATTCTATCGTTTTGAATTCCCAAATTGAAACAAAAAAAAAAAAAGAAAATAGAGAGAACATTCTATTGGTAAACGCGCAAAATTTCGACACAAGAAGACAAACGCAAAAAATAATACCAGTTTCACCCTGTGCATGGTAATAATGCCGATTCATTCTACCATGACAAAAACGCTGTGTGCTGTGTCGTACATAATGCGCTCGGAATGGAATGGAATGAAATGGAATGGAGAGTGTGCAGGCAATAGCAGAATATGCTGTATGTACAGTGCTGCTTTTCGCTATCATTGCCATTGCTGTTATTGTTATTGTTGTTGTCGTTCTGCCTGCCTGTACATAAGCGCACTCTAACTGATATTGATCATTTCTTGAGGGGGAAAATAAATTTATGTGCCGCTCTTTTCTCTTTCTCTCTTTTTCTCTGTATGTTTCGCTTTTCGTAGTCAAAATTAAACGAATAAATGTAATTTATTTTACGTTATTTGCTGGCAGAAATTACGGCCGAGCGACAACCATCGAATGAAAATATATTAGTTTTATTTTCTCGGTCGACATTTTTTTCGTTATCCGCTCCAATTTTTATTTGGGAACAATTTTTTTTTTTCTTCTTCGTTTTGCCTCATTCACATTTGAATTCTTTCAGGCTGCTTGTTCCTCTTTCTCTCTCTCTCTCTCTCTCTCTCTCTCCCCCCTTTCTCTCTGTGTTTTATTTTATTCTTCTTTTTTCGTTATTTACAAAATTAGGTTTTTAAAAAAAAAAAAAAAAAAAAATTCAATTTTGGCTGCAGAATTCTCATGAAATCGATAAAAAATACCAACGAAAATGTTTATGCAATTTGCAAGGGCTTTATTTTTTTACTGTTTTTTTGCACTACTCAAGTCAACGAATGGAATGTTTTTCAATCAATACTTACTCGCTCATATCGCTTCTTGTCATTTTCAGCCATAGCCTCGTATTTGGATTTAACGGTCGGTTCAACATCGGACCATTTCTTTCCCAATTCTTTGGCAATGTCACCAACACCATATTCGGGATTCAAGGCCTTAACCTTTGTGCGTTCATCATTACAGAACCAGAAGAAAGCGGACCTAATAGCAAAAAAAAAAAAAAAAAATAGATTTAGTTTTTTTTTAGTATTTTTTTTTTTTGGAAAATTATTGAATTTATAACTTTTCAATTATGTGCTTTATCAAACATGACGAAGCTATGTGTTTCGTGAAAATACTTACAGCGATCGTTTTGGAGCATTTGGATCTTTGATTTGCTTTCGTTTTTTACCGCGACCCAAAACAACTCCTTTTGGTGGCACATAATTTTGCATTTCTGAATCGTAACGAGCCTTATCTTTTTCGGCCATCTCGTGGAATCGCTTCTTTTCTTTATCCAACATTGTCTGAAAAAAAAAATCGGTTAGAAAAAGAAAATTAAACTTGCAAAAAGTTATTAAACAGAAAAAACGTGTTTTTTTTCTCATGCAATTTCGAAGAAAGTGTCAACGAATTTAGTAATTTTTCTTTTTTTAATTGTTGACACCGAACACACATTAACCCCATCAAAAACAAAGTTTTATGTAAAGAAATGCTAACGCGCAAATTGTCCGGTTTGGTCATTTTATGACACTTGGAAAAATGTTTATTCTAATATTCGAGAGAATTTGTAACTTGTTCGTCAAACGAAAGAAATAAAAAAAAAAACATCTGCAAAGTTCATTCGCATTTTGTAGAGAGAAGAAAAAAAAAATATAAACTTGGTTATATTGCAAGTTGTTTGTATGTGTAAGTGAGTTTTGGAGAGACAGAGAAAGAAAGAAAGAGCACAGTAAATTTGCGAGCATTGGCAATTTTAATCGAAATTACCAAACTCAACTAACTCAATGTAGTTTGTTGTACGAACTTTTGCTGGATGATGTTATGCACGACGGGTGGTGCGGGCTGCAGATCGTTTTAGCGTTGATTTTCACTCTCTCTCTCACTTTCTCTCTCTCTCTTTCCCACTCTGTTTCCCTCTCTTTTTCCCTCTCTCTTTCTGAGTCTGTCTTCGGTCGATGTAATGTGCACTTTCGTTGCACCACAACGAAACATTAAATCAGAATATAAAACTTTTAATTACTTCAAAAAATGATTTGATCACATGATTTACGAATGGAACTTCCGAAAAATGGCGTTTCGGGGCGAATAACTCATATGAAAATTGATTACAACAGTTTGTTAACTTCATCATTAATCCAATGGCGAACGCCATGCCAACAGTTTTTCAAGTGTGATTGTGCAAACTAGAGGGAGAAAGAGAGAAATGGAGAAAGGGGGAATGGGAGATGGAGATGGAGAGAGAGAAAGGGAAGGATCGAAAAAGTCCGTGATATTAAATTTCACGGAGTGCCTGGCACAAAAACACAAGATTTATGGACAAAGTTGGTTGTGTTTAGAACCGAAAATAACTCGGAAAACTGTCGAAAATTGCACGTGGGATATGTGCTCAGCACTCTAGAATAAAGCTGTTCAAAAGATTGTTTGCACAGTAACAACAAAACCAACAATAACCGAAACAGAATGAAAAACAACGAGAGAAAAAAAAGGAAAAAAAACAAAAATCAATCAACAAAAACGTCATTAGTTCGTTTGGAATAATGACTTTGAGGCGCGTGTGTGTGTTTCATTTGCTTCGAAAACAAAGTATAGTTTATTCACTCATTCAAATCCTGTTCGATTTCACAAAGTTCATCTAATCAGATTACTTTGAAAATTAGTCACCTGGACAATCATTCAAGCAATATTCACACAAATAGAATTGTGTGCAAAACCTCTCTTGCAATCAATGCACAGTGAGAGAATATGAGAAATTGTCAAAGAGAAATAAAGTTAGAAGGATGAAATCACATTGAAAATGTTCTTTATGAAGGTTAATTTTGGTGTTATCAACATCAACTTTCATTTGTGCATCATCTAAATTCCAGTCTTCACTTGTGTGAACATACATACGAAATCGAAAATAGGAGAAACAAAAAGAAACAAAAAAAAAACTGCTGACTCGTTGCAAACTGACAGTTGGCAAGTTCTACCGCATGTCAAAAAAAGAAATATTTGTGATTATTCATTGTGATTTAGCGCGTTGGAATATGTGTAATGATATTTCAGTTCATTATGATTCATGTGGATAGACAGACGGGGGATTTTATGACTGTTTGCACATTGTACAGCGCACGTTGCCATTTAATGGAAATGGATTTTCTATTTAGCAGGTCTACATTGTGTTACACGTTGTTTATATTGCGGCAACAGTGGCAGCGTATAGGCCGAGAGGAAAAAAAACACATTGAATTCATTTGAATGTCCGTGAATCAGTGAGTATGATTGAGCCGGTTGCATTTCAAAACAGAAGCAGAGAGTGAAGAAGGAGAAGAAAAAAAACAGCAGCAGAAGCACATCTCATCACTCATTCGATATCAATCATACAAAGGACACTGGATAGACATGATGCAATATGATAAAAGACTCGAATGACCACTTGAAATAGCAGCTTTCGCGGATGTGTGTGCCGTTTTTCTCTTCTTTTTTTTATGAGGCCATATCATCGATTGTATCGATTTTTATGCTTGAATGCTTGAGATCAATGAGAATCGAATCGCGGAATTAACATTTTTGCATTGCGGCTTCATGCATAATTGAAACAAAAATCTGCACACTATTTTCTCATTCTCTTATTCTGATTGGCAACAAGAGAGCGAGACACACACACACACGAAAACAAAAAACAAAAAATATATATGTGTATCGCTACGAAAAATTTATCGATGTCATTTTAGACAATCGAATGATAGACGACGATCGAGCAAGAAGATACAGTGAAAACCGATGCCAGATGAATTTGATATTGGTTCGTTGTTCGATGATGCGCGTACGAAAAATGAGATGCGAAATTTATTCTTCGTTTTTTTTTCCCTCTTAAATAGCATAATAAAGATGGCAAAATTATCGACATTAAAATTCTTTATGGCTGCTAATGGGAATTTTTGCTAAGTTTTTTTTGTTGTTGTTGTAATAAATTTTCATCGGAATGGTAACGACGCACAGGCACAAACTGCAGGAATAAGCAGCAGTAATAACAACAACGGCAGCGATGACGGCGGCGGCAATTTGGCCGAATGGAATGAGAGAGCATTTCATGGTGGCATGTGCTAAATGCACATACAACGATGGACAGAGAAATGAAATCAACAATAGAAAGAGAGATGTATTTTGCAACCCTATTCTCGATCCCAATAGATGGTAACCGGAGTGGAAGTATAAGCGTCGCGATTTAAAGTGAAATGAAACACACGAAGAGCAAAAACCGTTCCTCTCATTCCAATTTGAAGCCATACCGAAATTCATGCACCATCACCAAAACACATATATTACATCTGTGGAAATGGTTGCTTGCGCGCACAAGGAACACTCCAACAATAGCATATAATGATGGTGCTGCTGCTGCTATTGCTATTGTTGTTGGTGTTGTTGTCGTCGTCGTCGTGGTGGTTGTTGTTGGTTCGCTTGTTCACTGTGGATGGCAGCTGGGTGTGTAGGCACATCAAAATGAAACAGCCACACACACTGCATACTACACAAGCGCGCGCGCTCTTCCATTCTCTCAATATGCACCAACACACAAAAGCACACACATACATGCATGTATTGTGCCCGAAGAGCTGAGCATTTATTTTATGTAAAAAAACGGCGTCGGCCGTTTTTCAAGGCACAAACACACACAAACCTAAATACACATACTTCAAGTATGTGTGTGTGTGTGTGTGTTCGATTCGATCGTCTTTTTAACCACCAACTGACGCTATGTATAGACCAGAGAGCGAGAAAGCAATGGAAATATCGCGTATGTGCTCTGTGTGTACATGTTTGGCGTTGCTTTTGCACACTCTCGGGGGGCCTCTATATACTATAAATGTGTTTTCTCGACGTACTAGTATTTTTCGTACGTGTAGTGTGTTTTGGTTGGGCGCATTTCATCAAAAACACATCGAACAAGGAGATGGGTGGCACCTATTTCATTCGGTAAAGGGAATGCTGAATTTGCTTCGTACCCATCAAGCCACTCGTGCCTGCAAATGGTATGAGTTCAAGTATGTGTGTG
This sequence comes from Resseliella maxima, assembly GCA_029041755.1. Lineage (NCBI taxonomy): Eukaryota > Metazoa > Arthropoda > Insecta > Diptera > Cecidomyiidae > Resseliella > Resseliella maxima. The sequence goes on from JAQOWM010000241.1 coordinate 74,788, forward strand.
TGTGTGTTGTGTGTGTGTGTGTGTGTGTGTGTGTGTGTGTGTGTGTGAGCTGTGCAGCATTTTCTATCGAAATTTTCAAATCACTTGAACGTTTTTTTTTGTTCATTCTATTCTTTAGGCTTTATTTCTTTCTCTCTATTTTCCACTTCACTACAAACACCCTTGATGTCCTGAACAATCGAACAAAATTATTATTAATTTGCTAAACAGTTCTGAAAACTCAAGCGCAAATTGAATTTCTAATCAAAATTGTAATTTCATTTTTAACTTAACAAGAAAAACATTTTCCACGAGAAAAAAAACGAGGAATATTGAGAAATATTTGAAACATTTTGAATGATGGAAAATTTAATTCGTTGACTGGATATTTGAAAAGAAAAAATAAGCCTTTCTGACCATCCGAAACAGGAAGTAGTGAATTTTGTGCTCATATGTTGAGAAAATTACAGTCAGAAAGAGAGAAAGAAAGAGAGAGAGAGAGAGAGAGAGAGAGAGAGAGAGAGAGAGAGTTGACGAGGCTTTCAGAGTTCAGGAAGCCTAAAATTCGGCTTCATCAGCAGTCATAGTCAGCAGTTCAACGCAATTATTTTCAATTCGTTCTACATAGTGAAACGGAAAGGAAATACATTATGTACTCGAAAAATTTTCGTTTTTCCAAACAATAAATTTTCCTCGTTTCTTTCTCTCACTTTCTCTCTCTCTCTCTCTTTCTCTTTCTCTCTCTCTCGCTCTTTCTCTCTCTCTCTCTCTCTCTCTCTCTCTCTCTCTCTCTCTCTCTCTCTCTTTCTATCATCCTCTTGCCCCTTTTCCCTCTTTCTTCTTCTTGTTTCTCGTGTGCCTTGAAAATGTGAATCAAAACTTTGCTCCATTCTGGCCGTTAACAGTGTGTATAGCCTTTTATCGATTTTATTTGTACTCAAATGGTGAAATGCGCCGTGTATTCATCGAGTGTTGCGATTGTGATGCCTAAATTCTAAAAGAATATTCGTTCGAGGGCAAATGTTTTAGTAAAGAAATTGCGATATTTTCACACACATAGAGAGAGAGAGAGAGAGAGAGAGAGAGAGAGAAAGAGACGCGCACATTCTCTTTTTCTAAAATGAAATGATCTAATTTTTGTCTACCACTTAAAATGCCTACCATTTTAAGATGAACATATTCGACTCGTTGTTATAGTTGTTGTATTTTTTTTTTTGTACTTTCCGTTTAATTTATTATATTCATTTAGAATAATTTTCAATGAAAACCCATCATGCGAAAGCGAATGGCAATCACGCACACAACATGTCATATTCCAAGGCAAAGTTTGAAAAATCACCGGAACTTTAATGAATATAATCATTCAAAGGAACGAGAACGGAAGAGAGAAAGAGTGAGTGAGAGAGAGAGAGAGAGAGAGAGAAACAAATTATGTATAGCAAGTAGCTGTTTGCCAAAAATACCAAATCATGCGATTTCAGAACTTACAACCGCTCAGCGAAATGAACCAAAAATAAATCTTATTTTCCAATATACGTCGTCCGTGTGATGCCAAAATGCAATAAATTTTTATTTTTTTTCCCCGAATACGTGGCAGAGCGAAAATTTTTTTTTTTATAGAAATAACAGGAAAAACCAACGGGAAAAGACCTTATTTCCACGAGATAAACTTGTTTAAAATGTTGTTTTTCTCTCTTTTCATATATCACAATTCTTTTCGGTTATTTTTGGTGATTTTTTTTAACTCTGAAAATCTCTCTGTTGAATTATGACAGGCTAAATCGGTCAAATTCGTATGTGTTTCTTTGTCGTGTGTGTGTGTGTGTGTGTGTGTGTGTGTGTGTGTTGTGTGTGTGTGTGTGTGTGTGTGTGTGTGTGTGTGTGTGTGTGTGCTTGATCGCGGGGAATGTGAGTGGTTGACAACTCATGTTTAACTTGAATTCAAACAATCGAATTGAATCCAAATGTTCATATTTTACATCGATCGCTTACAATCCATCGAATATTCAATATATTGCCATTTTAAGCCATTGAAATACAAGCAAATTTCGTGCTCAGTCTTTGTTATTATTGTTTTGGGGCATTGTCATACAGGAAAATGTGCAGAGAATGAAAAAATAAATAAAATAAAATTAATTTAATGGAATTTCTCAATTTCAAGTGTGCAAGCTATAAATCAATCAGGATTTTAATTGGTTTTAATTGCGATTCAAGTTTGGCGTTGAATTTTATGTTTGGCATTTGGCTGCTTTTCAATTTTTACGACTTCAAAACCATTTTAGAAAATACAAAAATTTTTATTGATCAATTTATTCTCTCCCGAAAGCGATGAAAATAAATTTTAACACGATTCTCATTAAAAATGACTTATACAACAAACAAAGACGAAAAAAAATCGTTTTTTTTTTTGAATGTGTGTGCGGTTGATCGAAACGGACGACACACATCCACGTGGTCGGTATGACAAAATAGACACGCTTTTGACGGAAAAATAAATCAATTGCATAACCAGTTGTATTCTGTTCCTTCCACATGTCATTAATATTTATTTTTTTTTTTTTTGACAAGCTTAGCTTTTTTCAAATTTTTATTAAAATCAAAATGATTTCGAAAAAAAAAATGAAATAACACCAAGTGTTATTGCAATTTAGATTTTTGCATGGAATTTTTCCGCTTTTGTTTCTTCATCGTTTATTTCTTTTTCATTTAAATTTCATTTAGCGTGCAAAATGCTCTTAAATTAGCAGTAATTAACCAATTTATACAAGGGAAAACACCAACTACACACAATTAAGTGACGATGAATGATTTTTCGCTCTATTTACGGTTATTTTGTAAATTACAAGTGAATGTTTGTCATGCGAAAGAAGTATTTACAGCATAAAATTTGCAGTACAAGAGAAGAAAAACACGTAATTTTCGTTTTTAAAATTTAAAATAAAACAAAACAAAACAAAAAGCAACAATAACATAAAGAAACACCAGATATAACATCGTGTGACTGATGATAATTTAAGTTACATAGCACTTACCTTCCATCGTTCGGCGCATTTCCTTGAGAATTCAGCAAAAATTACTTGCTCTTCCGGATGCTTTTTCTTGTGTTCTTCACGACAGGTCTGCACAAAGAATGCATACGCTGTCATACGTCCCCTTGGTTTACCGTCATTTTTACCACGTCCCATCTTGGCCGGTTGAGTTTGCGGAATTTGCTGCAGATGCTGATTGTTTTGATTATTTTGTTGATGGTTTTGTTGAATTTGATGTTGCTGTTCTTGTATATGTTGATTCTGTTTATAAAAGAGAACGAAAAAGAAAAATTGTTATTAGTCACGCGTTCATACGCAAAGTAAAAAAAAAAAATGTATTAAAATATTTCCGAAATATCACAAAATGCCCAACAATGTTTTGTCGAAATCACAAAAACGAAAAAGATTTGGTTATGTAAACATTATGTTTTTATGACCTAGAAAATTGAGACTGGTATCATAGAACCCATAGTAAATATAGTCGTCCTTGATCCTATCTCTATGCATTCAAATCCACTTGATGTTTTTTCATGATTCCATGAATGTTCAATAGAAAAAGTGGTAACACAAAAAAAAACCCCTAATAATAGAAGCGGTTATGTTGCCAGTGTCGAGGTTTTTTCCTATCGCTTACTATATTGCTGTTGAAATGAAAGTGAGACGAACTGGTGACATATTGAAACGCTCGTATATATGATAGTCACAGAGATATGCATTGCACATACACACACCCACACCCATACCCACAGTCACACAACCGTATGACCGAGCGGCGAAAAATTCACTTTGTATTTTGTCTATATTTTCGAATTGGTTGCCGATCCCTTTCAATATCAAACATTGCACATTTATATAATAAACCGTAACACATTACGTACACAAACATTGCGAATAACAACAAGCAGCACTCACAAAACTGCACTGGAACAACACAAAAATATAAATGAGAGAGAAAGAGAAGAAGAAATGAACAAAAAAAAAAAAAAAAACATCCGAATAGCATTGAAAACACATACAGTGAGTAAGTTATGCTCTCTATTTTTTTTTCAGTCACTTTTCATCGTCGTCATATGATCGGAAAGAGTGAATACCGTACTAATAGTACAATAATAGTGATAACTGTGTGCCGGCAAGAGCAACAGCAACAGAACAGCACTAATTTCAACAACCAATATAAGAGCAAAAGAGAATAAGAGCGCGTGGCACAAAACTTCCGAATACCAAATATCAACATTTGCTACATAGAATGGAACACGGAAAAGTTCTCTCGCTTCAAAACAATTGCTGTGAATAACAGAGAGAAAGCGAGAGTGCGTAGTTTCGAAGAATGAATACCGAAAGCAGTAAAAACACACCAAATAAAAAAAACAAAATATACATATAGTGTATTAGGGAGCGAGAAGAAAGAGAGAGAGAGTGCAGAATGAGTACCGAGAACCGGCACCAAAATAATAATAATACCAATATATAGCAATGTAGAAAACCCGGTGATCCTTTGTATGAGAAAAGAACAGTTTTGCTTTTGTGCACGCTTTATACAAAGTAAATGCGAAACGGAAAAGCTGAACCTGAAGCCGGCAACCGGCGGCAACACCAACTACAACAACAACAATAATAAAAAAAACAACAACAACAGCTCAATTGCACAAATTTTATATATACAATATGAATGAATACTCTTTTTCTGACAGTAAGTCTGGCGCTTGCCATACCCATGTACAATATATGTATAAAAATATTTCTTTTTTTTTTCCACTCATACTCTCTATCTCTACTTGTTGTATGCCGTTTCGCATTGGCTTTTTGTGTTTATTCAGAATTTGTATAATATAAAACATATTATGTGTATTGAATGCACATTGTGGGAAAAATAAGTGTAACATCGACCGACCGACTCTGAACGAATGAGAGACAGAATAGCAATAGCATTGAATGAAAAGTGAATCAGCAGCAATGCCGGCTACAAACTCCAAATATAAAAATCAGACACACACACAGAGAGAGAGGGAGAGAGAAAGAAGAAGAATAAAAAAGCGAACAGTGAACATCGTGTAAACATTGTCAATGTTACATTGAATCATCGACACAAAAAGGCGAAAAAGCATAAAGAAAAAAAAAGTGCCGGGCCAACAAATAAACTTAAGAGTGAGAGAAAAAAAAAAGTACACCGTGATGGAACGTATCGCATATATATTTATATGAAAGTATGGCGAATGCCTTGACTCAATATCACAACATCATTGCATACACATCTTCAGTACGATGTGTTGTTGTTGTTTCTGTTGTTGCTTGTGATGATGATGCTTCCGAATGTACACGGAATAAATGGAGATGCTTGGCTTCAATATGAGCAGCACCAGCACCAACGAAAAAAAAAAAAAGAAAAGAAAAATAAAATGTGGAAAGAACAAATAAAAACGGCACACAAAAACACACATTCGCCAGTCAAACAGAACATGAAACATACAGCGTATGACTTGAGTAAAAGAATGGAAGAGAGACTTATTCGAATATACACAAACAATCATCTATATGCTATGGGATGCTTTTGACTGCTGCTGTTTCCATAAGTACGTTTCATATTATTTTTCATTAGCATGCGATTTGTTATATTCGGTTCAAGTTGGAAAGTGTACCCTTGGTGCGGCAAGTGTCTTTATGTGAATGTGGCAAAAAAAAAGAAGAAGAAGAAGAAGAAGCAACGAAAAAAAAAACATAAAGAGAAAAAACGCAACAACAACACGAAGAAACCGAACCGGCTAAAATGCTTTAATGCTTAGCATTGAAAATATACACATCATATTAAAAGAGAGCTACAAATGCCTTCATTCATTCATACATTCATTCATTCAGTCAGTCAGTCAGACAGACAGACAGTTGATGTTATGTGTACGGTCTGCCATTTGGAGCCCGACTATGACGAACGGTGTGGTACGGGCTTCTTGTCTCAACCAAAATGATTCAAAAGAATGAAAGAGCATTAGATGTTATTATTACATAATAATGAAGCATCTGAATTTAATGTCGTCTATATTTACACGCGCTCATTCACTTCCCATAGTGTGTAATCGTTGGCATTCTTCTTTCTGTATGCTTATATTTCTTTTCTTTTCTTTTTTTTTTTTTTGTTCTTTTGATTATATTTGTATTCCGTTTTTGTTGCTGGAGAGAATCATAATGAAGTGAAGACTAAAAACCGCCAACAACAATAACAACAATACAAAATATAAAGCAAAGTAACATAACACAGTGAATAGTCTTATTGACGATGGGGACTACGACAACATTGGCGAATGGGAATCAACTCACTTTTATGTTCTTTTATTCAGACCAAAAAAAGAAAATATAAATAGACTCGTGCCATTATTATGGAGAGTGATGATTTTCAACAGATGAGAGACTTACAGATGAGAAAAGTGAGATCTCACCATTGCGACAATGGAAAATATACAAAGAATAAATGCTCTAAATACGGCTTATATACAGTAAATCAATCAATCGACAATTTTTTTTTATTGACGCTATTATTTCTTTATCGTTTTTCCTTTTAATTTTCTCTTCAATTTGTTCTAGTTATGAATCATAAATACCGTTCGTTTAGCTGAGAGACATGGCAAATTGGCAAGATTTTTCGAAAAGTGAAAACGGAAAAAAAGTTGTTCCAATTTCCACTGAATGGAAAAAGGAAACAAAGTCTTCAAAGAAAATCCCCCTAAATAATTAAACTTGTCCATGGACACGGTAACAGGGTTAGTAATTCGTCGAAATTGTAAAACGGCTGTTCGGAAAGCTGTTCAGTAGAAAATATCTTTCAGCTGAAATCAATTGTTTGTGAAGCAAAAGTTAACTGAGAAGAGAAGAAGAAGCAAAAAAAAAAAAAACAAAAAGAAAAAAGCAAAACACACAGTCTACTTTTCTCGTAAAACCGTCATCATCCGAATGTATTTAAGCGTTTCACTTTTTCCTCATTTAATAAAAGAAAAGTCTTTGTGTAATAACAATTGTTGTTGGTGCCTTTTTTTCCCTTCGTCTCGGCGCTTGCTGTTCATTTTTTTGCTGCTCTCTGTATATTTCTCTCTCTCCCATTCTGTCGCTGTGTCTGTATTTATATATATATATAAACTGATTTTTTTTTTTGCGTTCAGTTCGTATGCCGGTGCTTCAATGGTTTTTCTGTGTGTTTACAAATTCTTTTCTAGCATAAATTTTATGAATACAGTAGCTAACTGTTGGAATTGTTGTTGTTCGGTTTTGCTGATGTTTCTTCGTAACTCATGTGCTCGCCATGCTCATTTGCCACATTTTTTTATTGTTGTTGTTGTTGTTACTGTTCACTCCTCTCTCGGTCGCAGTGAACACATACCGTTTTTGCCGGCAACTTTTTTTTATTCCAAATGGATTTTATACCGTTTGTGTTGTTATACAGTTAATTATGTAGCAGTAGCACCGAAAGTTGTTGGCTATGCATGTTTTGATTTTGTATTTCAATTCGAACAAAAAATCGTTATATATTCATTTTATTTATACAATTTATATATATATATATATATCTGGCCACATTATGCCGGCTACGCTGCTTCATATTTGTGTGTCGTGCTTACACTTTGTGATTATGTTTATACATATTTTTCTGTCTCTCTCACTTTCGATGGTTTTTTTTTTTTCATGTATTTTGGGTAGGTTGATGCAAAAAAAAGTGAAGAAAAAACGAAAATTCAATGTCGCCGTTCGTAAAAATGGTGTGCTGATGGTGTATGATTGTGTGTGGCACTCCGTGCCATTGAGTTTTTTTTTTCTTTCATTCTTTCTTTTGTGTATTTGGGTGTCTTTTTATTTTGTTGACGTTTGAATGAGAAAAGAACATGTTGCATGATCAGATGATTTTGTATACTTTCTTTTCTCTCTCTCTCTCTCTCTCTCTCTCTCTCTCTCTCTCTCTGTGTGTGTGTGTGTGTAAATGCTTTGAACTGTCCTTCGGTTTTGGTGTTCGAATGTATGGTAAGAAAATCGCATGACACTTTTTTTTTGTTGCTATTTTGTGTCTTATTTTATTTGAAAAAAAAAAATGAATGAAATCCACAGGTGTGTTTGTGCTGCAATGTTGCTCTTCCGTTATAATGGAGAGAAAAAAAAAGAAAAAAATAAAACAAAAACAACCGGAATGAACATAAAAGAAAAGATAACAAGACGTCAATTAATTTGTTATTTTGAAATGGCGTCACCATTATTGGCGACATTGATTTCGCTGATCAATGCACTCTTTCGACATATTTATTAAGAAAAGAAAAATTGCCGTCGCAATTTCACAACAACAAAATAGGCTCTGATTAAAATGTCAGCGGGCACACAACAAAGAGCGAAAGAATGATAGACGGAGAAAACGCGCCATGGAAATAAAAAACAAAAAACAAAAAAAAAAAAGATGGAAATGTAGAGATAAATATGACGATATTGAAGGAATTGTTGCGTGAAAATTGGAAACGATGGAAACCAAAGACAGTTGAAAAACAAAAGCAATCAAAATGAAGAACAATGAAAAGTCAGCAGCAAAACCACACAGTCAGGCAGCGCATGAAAAATGATTCAAGTCATAATTCAAGCGATGACCAAGAACGACAACCACGACAATAAAATCAATTCTAATAATGACCCGCCGGAATATCAGCATTATGACTATTCATTTTCCGCTTCTTCTTCTTCTTCTTCTTTTTGTTGCATTGTGTGGATACGTTACTCTTTGCAAATGACACATTCAGATAAATACAAAAGCCATAATCAAAAGTAATTTTCATGTACTGTTTATACAACGGTGGTGACGGTGTGCCACATTGAAATATGAACATTATACACAATGACTACACACCCGAGGGAATTTCGCTTGAATTCATACCGTCAATTGTCTCTTTTTTAAATTATTCATCTCTTTTTCGCTCGCTCGAAAATTGCTAATTGCTTGTTTTTTTTTTTCGTATTATTATTATTGTTGAAATGTCCGATGAGTCATCAAACAGTGGAATTAATGCCACAAAATGAATATATATATATATATATATATTTTTTATCTCGAACTTGCTGTTATTTATTCCACCTATTTTTGGCATTTCTTATCAAATCATTCTGCCCTCACAACTGATTAAAGACGACGTCATATCGTTTGATTTATCTGCACATTTTTTTTTTTTTATTTCTGCAGACAGTCGAAAATAGAATTTGGGAAATGTAGTGCCATCAGCTTTTTGTTATGAATTCATGAAGTTAATGATGAATTTTTGTAGACACTCACTAGTATATTCATGATGATTATTTAAGCGCAGTTTTTTCACTTCCAAGAAATGACGTGCATATTTTGTTTCTCTCTCTCTCTCTCTCTCTCTCTCTCTCTCTCTCTCTATCTCTCATCGACTGCCTGCATGGAATATGCGTTCCAAATGAAATGGAAAAAATCAAATGAACAAATCAATATGGAAATGAAATGCACATCAATGTGCAGACATTTTATATTTTCATTGGAATTGATCATTTGACTATCATGAAATTTCAATCTTATTTTCAATGTAAAAGAAAACGGTCGATTTTGCATTTTTTTTTCTTTTCTTCTTTTTATGTGTTTTTCACATTCGTCGATCGAAATATATTCATCTTATTTACGTTCCGTAATTTTTTATTAGGCGAAATATAACAACTTTATTAAGATATAATTTATCGTGTAAATCGCATGAATAAAAGGAAAGTTAGCGAACCTGAATCGAATCGATCGAATGAACGAACGAATGAATGAACGAAAAACCGCACACACAACAAAGCTGACATAACAATTGTTGTAATTATATTACATATTTCATTTAAATTCAGTAAAAGTGTTTGATTTACAGTTTGGTATTTTTTTTTTTCTTTTTACATAAAGTTTCTTTTCCACTCTATCATAATCTTTCTTTTTCTTGCGCACTCTTGTGTCTTGATTTACTTTTCTAACGTTGAATAACAATGCATTCAATTCAATGGTATTTTTGTTGTTTGTGATGATGATGGTGATGACGGTAATGAGTTTGGGTTTGGTATGTTGGTGTAATGCAAAAATCTGAAAACAATGCATTCGTACGGGAAAATTGAATAACAACATTGTTGTTGCAATGATGATTAAATATTCACAATGATTTGTTTTTTCTTTTTTTATTTCATAAAATAAACTTCATTATAATCTTGGCCTATATTTTTTGGTTTTTTCCAACACAGAATTTATTTGCATCGTTTGAGTCGATGGTTTTTTTTTTTTTCATTTTATATCTTAAAATCATCAATTATTTCGCTTAGTCCACCGAATCAAATAGCGTTGAACTAGAGCCACTAGCGATAGTACAAAACGGACTGCAAATCACTAGATAAGAACGAAGAAGAAGTAGAGGATGAAAAAAAATCATGTTTGTGATGCGACACGAATACCAAGTTGGGGACCTACTGATTCTAGTCATTGATTTGGTTCCGTGCATTTTCAAAGAATGCGCTGAGAACAGTCCAATTAGAGCCAAATAAAGCCTATAGAAAACACATACAAAGCCAAAGCCAAAATGAAACATATAGAGATGTCAATAGAGATAGAAAGAGAGAAAGAGAGAGTGAGAAGGAGAGAGAGAGAGAGAAACTCGTTACGAAACATGAAATACAGAAAATGTTCGTTGTTCCGTTTTATTGGATCGAATCGCGTGTGTACCATAAATTTTCAAACTGTAATTAATTCAGAATGTTTGTTTCTGTTGGCTGCATGATGATGGCGCGTTTTCTTCGGCGAAATGCATGTAGAAATTGCTTTTTTACTCTTCTTATTCGAGTTGTTGTTGTTTTTTTTTTTTTTTTTTTTGCTTCGTGAACGAACGTGTGTTTTGACTTCAATCGTCGAATGAGGCTTTCGTGAGGATTCCTAGTTGGAATGATTGTAGTTTTTTTTGCATTCGACCAATAACAGCAACAACAACAATTTTTCTTATCACATGAAAATGTGTAAGAAAATGAAAAGCCAAAGAACTGTCTTGCTCACCGCTGTTTCGATTCGTGTTGCATTTTTTATTTTTTTTTTTTGAAATGTCGTTCACATTCTCTTAAGATATTTTTTTCATTATTTCTATGTTCAGTGTTTCCTTTGCTTCCTCTCTCTTGCACGGATTAAGTGGCCCAATTCTCGTTATTTTTTTTTTTTCTTTCTTCTTTTCTTTGTCGTTTTGTAATGACGAAAAATCCGAGGCAACGTGTACAATGTAGTGAAACGCGATTGCAAAAGAGGTCATGGCCCAATTGCAATGCGAATAATCAGAAAGCATTCAATCAATGTTTACTTTAAGCCGTTTATCTTTTGATCTTAAGAAGTTCAAGGCATTAAATGTGTCACTTAGCGACACGCTCACTCAAATTCATTGCGTTTCGCAGTCATAAATATAGCAGTCAGACTTCAAGTGTGTGTGTGTATGCCATGATGTGTGTGTGCCATGATGTGTGTGTGTGTTCATTTTGAGCTTTTGGGATTCGTTTAATTTCGTAGCGGTTCGTTTAAATTGTGAAAATGCATTTTAAGCGATTTAACGTCGCTTTTTATAGCATCACATTTAGATGAATCACACAAACACATGTCACAAATTCGATCAATTTCTCTATGGCCTACAATTAATCATTTGTATTCGCTCATGCGCCATTTGTAATGTGCTGTTATTTTTAATTAAATCCAAATTAAGATTAAACGAATTGTACAACTTTCACGTCGCTGCCTCTGTCGGTGTTGTTGCTTGTTTTTTTTTTTCGTGCTAATTTTATTTTAATTAATATTGAAATAAAACTGGTCGCGCGGTGTTGATGGATTTTTTTTCTTTTTTGTTTTTGAATTTTGTGAAGCGGAATAGCAACAAAATCCGTAATTCTGTATCGAAAGTGTTTCAGTTTTTTTCTTCTCTATTTTTTGTTCGTTTTTTTTTTCAGCAAAAAAATTGTCTATTTTGTTGATGCACCCAGCACGCAGCACTTGATGAGCGCAGTAACCTAAGCTAAATAACAAACAGCATTTATGGATGTCATAAACAATTCCAATTATCTGTTTCGAACGATATAACCAAACCATCTGCATTAAACTGATAATAAAATACAGACTCTCGGGAAAGAAGAACAAAAAGAGGCGCGCAATGCATAGAACAATTTTAGCGCACATCAATCAAAATGATTGTTATAATTTATGTTTGACTGTATTTGGTGAGGTTTTGATCTTTATTTGACGACCTTAGCACCGTTCTTCTCCCCTCTTCATCTTATTTGGTTATTTGATGTCTGTTTATGCGAAGAAATTTCCCGAAAATGATATCGAATAAATGTCATTTAGAATTGTTGTTTAGCCATTTTAATGATCATGTTTGCCATTACTTTTTTTTTTTTTTAATATCAAATAATTTTTTTGGTTTCGTCTTCATTCAGCAGTGGTTTTGTTTTTGGTAAACATTTGAAAAAATTTATTTATAAAATCAACTGCATATTGGATGTAGAATTGAAGTAGGTCTTATCCGTTGAGTGCGCATGATACGATATGAAATAACGATGAAAATGTAGTGAAGAAAACGACAAATACTCGCGATCGAAAAATGTGAATGCCCCCAAAGTACATTTAAATTGTTGTTGAGTTGTTTTTTTTTTCTTTCTCTTCTTCTTTATTCCTCGCCCCCTCTCTCTCTCTCTCTCTCTCTCTCTCTATTCTCTTATTTGTTGTTGTTGTTTGTGTGTCCGGGTGCGAGTACATACGTTTCACATACTCTCTCGCTCATTCGGAAAGTGACCGAAAAGCAACGCACGATAATCATACTGAGAGCTTTGGTAACGAAAAAAAATAAAAATTAAATTGAGTAAAAAAAAAAATATACAACAACGACAACGACGAAGAGAAGAGAAAAGAGAGAAAAAAAAAGAAGTCATGAAGTGAACGAAACAACATGAAAAAGAAGAAAGAAACGACACACCAAGCTACGAAAAAAAAGGCCTAATGAACGATCCGACCGGTTTTTCATTTCTTTACCCGTTTTTTCTTCTTTTTACCGCGTTTTTATTGCTTCAGCGCGCTTATAGAAATTCTTCGAAGGCATATCACTCTTTTTTTTTCTTTCGCTCTTCTTGTAACTCAAATTCATTGGTTGCTTGGACGAAAAACAACTTTCGGCTGGATTTCAAATTGTTCAACACAAAATTTAAATATACAACGTATAATATTAATTGAACGATGGCAACATTCTACGAAAAAAAAAAACAAATTGTGTATTTCGAATTTCGTCTGATTGACCATGTGTTCGCATGAAATTTGATTATCATTACAACATTTTCATTTCTTTGTAACATCGCAATTTAGTCGATTAAATTGAAATAGTCACGCGCAATTTCCAATCAGAATGTAACCAAGTGGGAACTAGGCGCCGTTATCGGCGAATTCAAATATGAATTCAAATAGCATTTATCAATTTTCCATTACAAAATGAAATTAAATGCGTCCAATTGTGTCGCGTGTGTATCATTCAAATAATTTCCTTCTTCTTTTTCTTTTCCATTTCATTCATTCACCAATAACAATTTTTGACCGCATTTTTCTTCATTTTATCAAAAAGCTCAAAATTAAAATAACTTTATTTCCGACTGGTTTTTTTTCGCTATCTTTCTTGAGAACTAAATTAATCTACCATATTAATTTATGAGTTTCGTGCGTTGTTAATTTACACCGACAAAAGAAGAATTTGTTTGATTGTTGTTGTAATTTATGTATGAACAGAGTAAAAAAAAAAAAAAAACTCAAAATATTCATATCAGACACAAGTTGCGAAACATGTTCGCCTTATCTGACCGTATAGTTTTTGGCAAAGTAAGAGCATGACCGATATTTTAGCACAATCGTCATGACATTTGGTATCAAAGCATATTATATACACACAACATGAGAAAAAAAAAGTTGCGCGCTTGAAGTTCAAGGCTTCCGCATTTGATAACACCGACAGATGATATTTCAGCTTTGTTCATTTTAACTGTGATGGAACAGAGAAAAGAAACAAAAATAAAAAAAAACACTTTACTTTCGTTACTATTGGCCGCGTCAATTGACTCATTTGGTCATTAAAATGCTTTTCACTCTCTTTTTTTTTTTTTTTTCTCTCTCTCTCTCTCTCTCTCTCTCTCTCTCTCTCTCTCTCTCTCTCTCTCTCTCTCTTTTGTCTCATTTTAGCATCGTGAATTGGCTGGAATGCGGTTGGGTGCTGCTTTTATTTTCTTAGCTTATTTATATTTTTATTCGCATCGTTTTATGTGCAATTATTTTCATTAATTAAGATATGGGCGTATGATAAAACATGATGAAATCTTTCTTCATGAAAACGCAAGAAACGAAAACCGCTCTCTCTTGCCAGAAATTGTGCGCTTTTCGATAGAGGGGAGGAGAGAGAGAGAGAAAGAGAAAGAGATCTCGCCGACCATGTGAAAATACCATCATTGCTGTTGCTGTTGCTGTTGCTTACTTTAGCTTCGAACAAGTACACATAGATACGATGAAGAGCGCAGAGAGAAATGAAAAACAAAAAAAACGATGAAAAAAAAAGCGCGCGCAAACAAAAACCAGTTTACATAAAATATTCGCGCGCGATCACGTTTAGTTTTTGGTCGTTTGTTTGGCATTTTGGCTTGGAAGCTTTATATTCTGGCCTCTCATATCGGATAATCATAATCATATTAATCACATGAAATCACAAATGTGGAATCGATTGATCAGGTAAAAGAACAAAAATGCCGGAAAACTAATCAACATCCATCAAATGTTTCAGAAACACAAGGAAAGACGAAGAGAAAAAAGAGAATTAATAGAAAATCATGTGTCTTGTGTGACTTTGGCTAACTAATGGTACGACAACAAGATTAAATAGAAATCTGGCCAATTTTCATGATACTGAGACGCGGTGGGTGTTTGTTTATTATAAACCAATTTATCATTTTGTTGAGTCAAACACCATACACATACACATTGAGTCATACCGTTAGCAAATGAGAAATTTATCTTTTGGTGAGAATGGAACAGTGTTTTTAAGTTGCCATTTCAAGAGAATGCATTGGTCTTTGGTCTTTCGTATTTTAAAGCATCTCAAATGAAAGCAACAAACAAAAATTCAAGAAAATAACAGCGGTCATTGCAACGGGTTATTGCTGCATTCCCCGAGGTCATTAATTTCAATCAATTTTTATATTTTTTCTTTTTTTTTTTTA
This sequence comes from Resseliella maxima, assembly GCA_029041755.1. NCBI lineage: Eukaryota > Metazoa > Arthropoda > Insecta > Diptera > Cecidomyiidae > Resseliella > Resseliella maxima. Next base: position 90,051 of record JAQOWM010000241.1, read on the forward strand.
CTTCTCTTGAATCTTGTGAACGCAACCACAAAACGCCGACACAACATTAAAAGGCTGCTGTGAGTGCAAAGAGCAATGCTGTTGTTCAATCTCTTTCTTGTTCACATGCGTGCTGAGTGTAATTCGATACGTAGTTATTACATATCAACATTCGACACTGAACAAAGAGTGAAAGATAAAAAGTGAAAGAAAGAGAGAGAGAGAGAGAGAGAGAGAGAGGAGAGGGGGGGAGAAGGAGAGAAGGAGAGGAAAGGGGGTGAGTCAAAATGTAATTTATATGTATTAAAACAACGAAAAGGGAACAAAATCAACTGATTGCTACATCCTTTTGGCCCTTGCTACAGCACGATTTGATGTTCATCAATTTTAAAAACAGTTGCAATTTTCAGTTGATTTCCAATGCCTTGCTACTGCGATTGATTGAAATAATTGTAAAGTGAAAATAATAAATCATCGTTGATCAGCAAGAAAAAAAAACCATCATCATCGATTGAGAAAAAAAAAACCATTCATTGATTGAAAACAAGAAACAAAATGACAAATACTTAGAACAAAAAAAAAAAAACTCTAGCACCGCATTTTACCTTTGAATTTGATATTAAAGTCGTACATCATGTTAATAATAACGCATTTTTGATATAATCGCATAAATTTTAATCCAAACATCGTTTTTTAATATTCAACGCATGACAATTCAAGCCAAGCGAACCGAATTACAAGACCGGTTTTCAAATAAGCCAAACGTCTCATACAAATCAATCAAATTCTCGAGAATTGTTTTTCATTTGTTGCTGTTGTTTCTTTTTTCAATCGTTTCTTCAAATTCTATTCCCGATTACATTTTGTTGCTTTGCACGAGCACATATGAAATAGCATTTTTGTGTTAATGATGCCGTGTGTGTGTGTGTGATGTCATGGCACATTCAATAGCGTGGCGATAACTTTTTCTATTTTTTTTTTTTTTTTGTTTTTTTGTTTTCTCTACTTCTTCTTTTGTCGCGTTATTCGTTCTGTTCGTTTCAGTTCCAATTTCCATTCGATTAGCATCGATGTGAATTGTAAACTAGCTATTCGATTATCATTCATGGTTTTTAGCATTTTACTACTTTGCAGTCAAGTTGAAGTATGAATCGGACAATGACCCATACAATGACATATGACAGTTTCTTATTTTTTTTTTTTTTTTTTTGTTCATAGTTAACGAGTGTGAAAGGAACGAAGTAGAACGAAAAAAACACCCCAAAACTGATAACAAACTGTGGTAGTAGTAATCATTTTGCGAAAAAAAAACCAACAAAAAGAAAAAAACAACATTTGATAATCGGAAAAAATGATGAGAACTGATGACGCAAACAAAACCAATGAATGGTCAATGAAAAAACAACAAAAATCAAACACTTTTGTCACCTTGCTCTTGTCATTTGTTCTTTTTTTTTTCCACGCAAGTATGTGTGTGTATGTTTTCATTACAATTCATAAATATTTTAGTTCAATTGTATGTTTTTTTCTTTTCGCTTAATATTGCTTGCCATTGATGCAGTCTCTCATCGTTCTGCATTAATATTGTTGTTGCGCAGAAATTTTTATTGAATTGTTGACGCGTGTGTTGCCTTTTTTCCTTCACAGTCTTCAGTGTATATATCGTTTTTGTTGGCTTTTTTTTTTATTATTTCGGTGCTATTGTGCACGATATTTTTATTTTGATTGAGCCATTATGAGTAATATTGATGTTAAACGTGAGTGACTAAGTGTGTGAGAATGTGTCTGTACATCGTACATTTGTGTTTTTTTCTTGTTCATATATTATTATTATTTTCGATTGAAATGTGTAAACATTAAAAAAAAACAGCACCGCGCTAAAACGTCAAAATATTAACGCTCATATGATTGCAGTTTTCAATGGAAAAAACGGTGTGTGTATAGAAATGAAAAAAAAAAAACTAGATCGAATTTACGATGATATGTTGTTGTTGGTTTTTTTTTTCGCTGTTCTGTTGTTATTTATAAAATGCAATATATGAATGAAATCACTATATCATTGTTTCATATATGTCTGGCGCTTTTTTTTCAATTCTATTTGTGCAGCGTTACCTATTCAAGTACTTGATGAAATGTAATTTTCGCTCATGTGAACGAGATGAGAGCAAAACGTGAAAAAAAAAAAAAAATTGATAGAAAATGGAATTTTAACCAGGCAGCAGAATGTGAAATACAATTTATCCATTTTGATCAGCATTTTTGTTGCACACGAGCCAACAGAATTTGCTGTACAGCGGCGAATACATTTACGCTGCTCTTGTTTTATTTCATTTTATTTTTTTTGTCTCATCTGTCTCTCTCCATTTAACTTTTCTCATGTTTAATTTATTTATACGAATTGAAATGAAAATGAAATCAGCACGTGGTTCGTGTGGCACTTTTTTGTTCATGACCAAATAACAGTAGCAAGAGCAACAACAGAGAGAAGTAGAGAAAAAAAAACAAAAACAAAAAAGAAAAAAAAAAATAAAACGAATTTGTAACCAAACGTAATGGAATCATACAAAATATAAACGTGAATAACGTAAAAATATATTCGTTTGCGTCGTCCTCCCCATACAAGCAATAATGAATTAATTTTAATAACATTGGCTGCTGTTTTGTTGCTGTCATGTGTGTACTTTTTTTTTTATCTTCTTCTCTGTCGTTTTTATTACCACTTACAAAGTACATGGACGAGCCTTTCGTGTGAAACACGAGACGGTATTTTTTTTCTGTTATTTCGTATAAACGATTTAATGGCGCGAGCCCATTTCTAACGCAATTTTAAGAGAAAAAAAAAATACAAACAAACAAAACAGAAATATATCAACAAATCAAAAAAAAGAAAAAAAGTTTTTCTCAGTTGACATACATTCATGCACGAATATTATTTTAGGTGAAACAATGTGATTGACGGTGGGACAGAGACGACAGTGACGATGATTATTATGACACGACGCCATAATATAAAATCCACAATTATCGTAATAATTTCTTTTATCTGTTGAATTCAACGACCCGGTAATATTCTGTTATAAATGATATGGTTTTCACAATGTAAACAAAGTGTGCATTGTATTCGATATATAAATTGATTCACACTTTGGAACAGCTGATTCAAAGCATTTGATTATTAAATGGCTTTGAAATTGGTTCGATATGGCAGTCTATGATAGACGGGGGCCGTTTGACTTTTCAAAGTGTACGCTCAAGGTTTTTCTCTCGCTCTTCACTCACTAGTCACACACTCACACATACATAAAAAGCACACGTCAATTTTCAATTGACGATCTATATAGCTCATTGAGCCAGGGGGGGATTTATAATTGATTACATTCATTCATGTAAACAATGCCAAATGGAATTGGATTGGCGTTTTCATTTGAAAATGTATTTACTGCCTTTTGCATATTACAAACACTTTCGGTTTGTTGCTATTTGCCGTCGGTATTGCCAGCCATCACTCGTGCGTCTCATTAATAATTTGCAATATTTCCATTGGATTTTACGCCCGAAAATGGAATGCGGCACAATAGCAGACAATCACAATTATTTGTGTATGTGATGATATGATATTTGGTGCTTTCGAAAACAATTTCAATGTCAAATGCCAATCTACTCCAGATACCGCAATGCCAATGCACACTCTCAATTTCTCTCTCTCTCTCTCTCTCTCTCTCTCACTCTCTATTGTATGTTCAAGTGTAAGTTGTAATATGTTTTGTATGTGTATACACACATTGATTTTCATTTCTATACATAAAATACATTGTATAAATAGAAATAGCATTTCGTCAGAATTGAGCCGGAGAGTTTATAGTCGAAAATGTTTTTGCGCCTTTTCATTCACATTGAAATGGAGAAACGATATTTCAAGTGAATAAGAGTGAGAGAGAGAGAGAGGAAAATGTTTGCCGCCACCGTAAATACTTTATGGGAAACGATGACGATAATAATAAAATAGTAATAACAAAATCACTGTCGCACTTTCAATTCTATATGACTGGTTGGGAAAATGGATTCGTATCGTAGACGCATCGGTATCGTTTGTATTCCATCAAATACACTTGAATTGTCAAATCGGATCCCTTTTGAATGTACGATGTAAATATGCGTATATGTTGTACTATTTTCAAATCAACACAGCTAGTTTCATTGTAGAACAAATTATGTGTGTACGAGATGCGTTCGTAACGCATGTGAATTCAATGCGATTTGTCATTTTACTTTGGGTTTGGAAATATGTTCAAAACGGTAAGAAAAAAAAAGAGAGAGAGTGAGCAAGAGAGAATGGGTAAGAGAGAGAGAGAGAGAGGGAGAGATAGAGAGAGAGAGTGAGCCAAGTGCAAAACAGATAGAAAGGGAGATGATCATGTTTTCCCAACAATCTGAATGTGTCGATGTGTGTGCCCAGAAATTTAAGGCATTGCCACATCAAAATGCACATTGTGTGTTGGTGAGAACGTAAAATGTTGAACAATTTTATGAGCTGCTATTTTGTATTTACTTTATATTCTATCTCTGCTTTAGCCGGCAAATCGGCCCACCGACACACCGATGATATGTCAATGTTTATGCGGTTCAATCTTTTTTTTTTTCTTTTCTTTTCTTTTTCTTTCTTTCTTTCTTTCTCTTTTCTCATCTTCTTTTAGCGCACATTTTTGCCGTGTTGACACATGTTTTATGCGATAACATATGGAAATTCTTAGACGTGCGTCGCACTTTACTCTCTCTCTCTCTCTTCTCTATCGCTAATATTTTATTCTGTATATCGAAAGCACACAATTTTGCATCTCAAATAAGCGATGAAGTGACGACGACGATAACGACAATAACAACAAATCAGCTGCAACAGCATCTCACAATCAAACGTAAACATATATATATATAAATATAAAAATAAAACAATATTTTTTTCGATTCACATATGGTATCGAGAAAATTGTTGTTGTTGTCATTGTACTTTTCGTGTGTTCATTTTACGTGCATGCATGATATGAAAAAGAAAACCAACAACACGAAATATAGGAAAAGTCAATGTATTTACGATTGGAAACATTGAATCATATAACATTATTATATTATGAACTTGCTCATTCCAATTCCATTCAACTCGTAGCACAATACAAACTCACATTGAGCGAGAGTGAGATCAATAACAATCACAATATATGGGGCAATGATTTTTCTGCGAATTGTTATTGAAAATAAGCAATGTTTGAATGATACACATTTCGTATCCGAAGGCGGCATCACATCACGTCACGAGGCCGATAATTTTTCGTTGTTGATTTTCCACACGAATCTTGACTCTCTCGACATAGTTTATTATATAATATTGTGGTGTTTCATTGTGATATTATTTGAAAGTAGACAATTTATAAAGAAATGCGTTCAACATGAACATAGATACAGAATGAAAAGAAGAAAAACAAAAATAATGATTCATTGTTGATTGAGGTTTTTGTGGTTTTTTGATGCAGTTTTTGAAGCACGAACGAAGTGAAGAGAAGAAAAAAAAAAACAACACAAATTATCAAGGTAATCAGGTTTATCCATGGATTTAGTCACTTTATCAAGAATTGGATTACGTGCGGCGCAAAGAATCGAATGGAAAATTTTGTGTGCATTTTTTTGTTCTGTAAATTTTTTTTTCCCTCTTTTTCCGTTCGATTCTATTTCCACAATATGATATGTTTACCACCTGAAATGTGTTTAAGCGTACTTGTATAAATTATTTGTATGCAGTTTGGGTGGCTTTTGTACATGATTTATTTGATAGATTCATTACGTCATGTTTCGATCGGCTGAACTTTATTCAAAATGTTGATGGATAGACAGCAACCAATAGAAGAAAATAAAACAAAATACGCATTCAACTTTCTTTGGAATGGTTTTTCTTTTTTTTTGTTCGTTCTCATTTTGTTGTTATCGTTGACATGTCACATTTTTTTTTTGTTCGACGCAAGCTTAAAGCATTTGACAGAGACTGCCGAAAAGGCAAATTTAAAATGAGCAAATGTGATGTAAGTGAAACATATGACTTCACTAAGCTGATTATGAGCAAAATACTGCGGGCAACGACGGAAAAAGCCAATGAAATGTTTGAATAAAAATAGTAGAAAAAAAAGAAAATAAATATTAATGAACTGTTAAAATAAATATTTATATTAATTATCATTTTCATTTGACGAAGTCTCTTTTCCTGGCCGACTGACGTCTACACAACATTAAGCATCTGCTCTGTTGACTGTGAGTCTCTCTGTGTTTATTTCAGCATTTCTACTTGTTCCATTCATTGCGTTTCAGTTCTTTGTTTCATTGTAATTCTTATTCTTATTTTCATTTTTTTTTTTTTTTGTTTTTTTTTTTTGTTTTCGTATTGTCTCATTCAAATTTATTCGACGACATCCGAATTGCGTTGTTTTTGATTGTGTGGTTTCAGTTGTTGCTTTTTTGTTAGTCTTGTTCCTGTCACTTGTTGATTTCTTTGAATGATTAATTCTTTTCGACATAGAAATGAGATGAAAAAAAAAAGAAACGAACTAAAATTTAATTGATGTGTGCCAAAGAGGCGTGCAATCAATCAAAAAGTCTGAACCCAAGCAATAAGTGTTGCTGTTGATGCTGCATCAGCAGAAAAGCAAAAAAAAAAAGAGAAAAAAAACAAAAAACAAAAAAAAGAACGGCATCAATTCCAGTGAAAAATGTGATGAATGTTAAATGCGAAATTTTTCGTACACATTTTTCTTGACTCTGAATACAGCCAAATGAAAATACTGCATGCATCTAAAATGGATGCCATTTTAGTTGGTTTCGTTCGCTTTTTGTCCGCACTCTTTTCTCAAGATTTTGCTTTGGCGATGCGAATTTGCTGCACCATTTTGCTCAAGCATGTGTTTGTGTATGTATTTGTGTAAGAACAAGAGAGAGAGAAAGAGAAAAAAAAGCACGAAAATGTTTCGCTTGCTTTACAAAATGTGAAATATCATTCGAGTGTCGTTGTAAATGCGGCCGCGTGCGCGTCCGTCCAGGCCAAAATATGCTTTCAAAACTATGTTTGTATGCAGCTTCTGGTCTTGTTATTGCTGATTTTATTTTAGTTGATTTTTTTTTTTCTTTATTTTTTTTGTTTTTTTTTGTTTAGTTCATTTTCTTCTCAACGGTTATCTGAGTGTGTAGTCGAAGAGAGTTCAATGCATGTGCATATATATTCGCTTTCATGACCGTGAGTGCCCGCATTCATTTTGATTGGATGTTATTTTATGTCTTTCAACCACAGATTACAACCAATGAATAGTCAATTTCAAATTGCTTTAACTCATTCGAAAATATTTCATTTGGTAAATTGATTGTTGTTTTTTTTTTCTTTTCTTCCTCCCCAAAGAAATCAAAAACAACAACAACAACAACCGAAAAAAAAAACGTTTTTCTGATATTCACACGCAAAAAACAGCAATCATCGCGTCTACAAAGTAGCTCATCGAACTTGTCGTGTGGTTGTTTTATTTTCTGTATTTTCAATATGCATTTCATGTGCAAGAAAAAAAAAATAAAATATGAAAGAAAAAATCATACACACATACACGAGCTATTGGCACATATGCACCAATGCATTCGCAAAGAGAAAGGCATCTCAATTGAATGTTGCTTTTGCTGCTGCTGCTGCTGCTGCATGTTGTTTTTATTTCGGTGCATTTAATGAATATTTCTACATTCCTGTTCCTGTACCAGAAACAATATTTTCTTTTAGCTAACTGCAAATATTTTCAATTGCATTCCACGTATATTTTATACATTTACCGTTTGATACAAACGGACAGGGGAAGATGCAACATTGACAATTTTATCGATGGATTCAAGTACACACAATGTAACACAGATATTTTTGCTTGGGCGTAATGACGTGGATGAATTTATTTTTATGAATTCACAATGTTTCAATCATGTTTGTCAGTTGAAGATTGTGTGACATGATCATTTCATTTTTTTTTTTTTCAAAAGCAAGCAAACAATCCAGCCTGCCATTCAAAAAAGTTTTCGACTCATTGGATAAAATGTGTGCTTATATTTTCTCTGCGTGTAATGTTAATCTGCATACTTTAAGTTGCTTTAAGCAAAAATAAAGAGAAAAAAAAACTGCTGCTTAACACACACCTTTTTGTGATTAAAAATTCTGAAAACGTTCGAAACCGTCGATTGTGAGCTGAGAATGAATGAATGTTTCATCGAGCGAACCAAAACAGAAAAAAAAATAGTAGTCAATAAAACCGTCTTCGTGGATCAGCTGAATATGAATCGCTATTAATCTGATTTTTAGCATAAATTTGCTGTTAGCATTATGGCCATCATTTGGGATGCATTTTTATGATGAGAAAACGGTTGACGTTTATCAGATGGTAATTGAACAATGTTTGAACATAAGTTTTTGCTTTTGGTTTTTCTTTTCGGCCAGTTCTTCGGTTGATTATGAACGGCGTCGCTTGAAATTGGCTTGAACCAAAGACACATTGAGAAAGAGAAAGAAAGCGAGAGACAATCAAATATGTTCAATGTATTGCGCACATATATACGATGTGTATTCACTCTAAAAACACATACATGTTCAGAATCATGTATATTTTTTTTTCCGTACGATATATTCCGGATTAACGTATTCTTAATTTGGTTGGTTCTGATGATGCGAATACACGAAGCACACACTCATACATATACTACGTACGTGTCGGCAAGTGTGAAAATGAATACGTATAATACGATGAGAGTTTATACTACTCAGTGGCGGACTCTAGAGGATGCACGAATGTGAAGGAGAAAGGGAGAGAATGAGAGAGTGAGTGAGAGAGAGAGAGATGTGTAGGCAACGAAACGGGCCAACGAACGAAAAGCACCACTGAGAAAATACGCTTGCATATATATATATATATATAGATACATACATACGCACACCAACATCAATATAAACATCTACCAATACATTGTGACGCACTGAAACAAGCAATGATTTTGGTAAAATTCATAAATGTGCGTAGTAAAACGCGGTATGTGTTCACATATATCGAAAGCTTAGATAGAGAAACAAAACGCACTTCGAGACTAAAAGTGTGGATTCCAATGTTGTTGTTTTTGGTTTTTCTTGGATGGAACAGATCTACATACATGCATATCGAACACACCAAAAACCAGCAGAGCCAACCGAAAGATGTAGCGAAAAAAATATATCCAACCGAAATGAACGAACCAACGGCAGAAAGAGAGAGAAAGAGAGAGAGAGAGAGAGAGAGAGAGAGAATGAAGAAACATGAAAAAATAAGATGGAAGTTAGGCAATGCCTGTGTCTCTCTGCCTGCTCAGTGTGTGTGTGTGTCTGTGTGTTTGTACAAGAGCCTTTCAGTATATTTGGCTGGCCTGACAGAGTGAATGCGTACGGATTCGCGTGAGTGTGCGAGTGATGTAATGCTAGTTTTTCTTTGTGGCAGCACGCGTACGTTTTGTGCTATGCGTGTGCATGAGTGTCTCTGTAAATATCAGTGTATCGGCTCTGTGTGTGCTCATACAAGCAAAATAGCTGAGACAGAGAGATAGCCTCACATGTGTATGTGTCTCTTTGTACGTGAGAACACACTCGCTCTCTCTCTCTCATTCCCTCTCTCTCTCTCTCTCTCTCTCTCTATGTATGTATGTGTAATGAATTTCGATCGAAAATAAAATGTACAGTCGAAGTTTAGAATGTACGTACGCGGACCCCGTTCAAATGTGTAAAGTGAAACAACAGAAAAGAAGAAAAAAAAACACACACAATTTTTTTTTTTTAGCCCCAGAAAAATAGTCGCGCGCGCGGCCATTGTTGAATAAAGCGCGGATATTTCGTTATATGAACACATCACACGGTTTAAAAATGCTTTTTTTTTCTTCTTTTCTCTCTGTTTGGTCGAGAGCCATGAATCGATCGAAGAATGAAGAAAAAAATGAAGAAAAAAAAAAACGCGCGCGCTGCACTCACTCTAGCCATGCATTTTATGTATATAGGAGAACGCTTGGGCAATAGATGTGTGTGATGTGAACCCAACTCTCTGAACAAAGGCAAAATATGGAGAAATACAAAACACGAAAAGAAAAAAAAAATATAATAATATCAAGAAGACAACAAGGAATTCTGTAGATTAATAGATTATATAAAATTGAATTTTGTTGGCTTTTTTCATCCATCTCTCTCGGGTATTTGCCACATGATTTTTTTTTTCTTTTCTTCTTCTTCTTTTTTTTTGTTATACACATACTATCGCTGTCATTTTCTGTATCCATCGCTTTTCTGCTTGGTTTGTTTTGGTTAATTTCATTTATTTGTGCGTCTCCTTGTATCCAACATTTCATTCTTTTTATTTGATCGGTTCTATTTTATTTCTCGAGCTCTCTTGATGGTGTCAAGAACTTTGATTTCTTTACCGAGTGCGTGCTGAACAGATTTTTTAATTGCTCTGACAAGCGCGCGCATAAAATCACCAAATGATTTTCCATGAAAATCAGTGTTTGAATTGTATTTTGGAAAAAAGCATGCACAGAACGATAAGTTTTTGGACAAAACAAAACGTTGGGTTGTCTTGTTTATGCTTTCATTAGTTATCGATTTCGAAGCCAATGGGTTTTATGTTTGACTTGGAGTTTTCTCTTTTTGTTTGTTTAATTTTTTTGTTTTTCCTTCGTCTTGCTCATGCATAGATATATAGGAAAAAGTCAAAGAATTAACGGTAAGTATTAATTAACCTATGAAATGGACATAAAACACGCAAACATTGTACAACAGTCCTACCTGTAAAATTGAATGTTTATTTGATTTAATCGGAATAAAAGAAATGTAATACTATCGATGGATTTATATTCATTGTTTGAATGTATGATGAATATTCGCAAAGGCGACGTGGATAAGAATAGAAATTCAAAACGAAAAACGGATGAATAGATAACAACGCGAACAACGAACGAATTTATGTGAAAATTCAACGAATCGACGAAAAAAAAAAAAACAACAAATCACAATTTAAATGACCAAATTTTCCTATTTTTCTTGGATTTATCAATAGACCCATTCGACGATGAATATGCCAAATCGAGAATTTCATTTTTTTTTCTAGAGAAACAGATGGACAGAGGTAGGAACAGAAGGAGGATTTAGTTGGAATACACATACCGCTTGCTGATGCTGGTTTGTCTGTGGATGTTGTTGATTTGTTTGTTGATGCGCTTGATTTTGTTGATGAATCTGTTCGACATTTTGTCCAGTTGCGTACCACCATTGTGTACCTGGTGCAGCTGCATTACCACCGGCTGGTGCCATATTCAAGCGATAATCATAGGCACCGGCATTTGTTGTGGCCACTGTAACACCGCCACCACCACCAGATGGATTCTGAAAACTGCTAGCCATTTTGTATGAAAAAATCTGTTGTCCGGGAACATTTGAATTGTTACTGCGCGCAATCTCGTTGTGTTGTTGGGCTTGCGGTGTCTGTTGTACAACTTGATGCTGTTGAATCTGTACTTGATGTTGTTGAACCAATTGCTGATGTTGCTGTTGTTGTTGATGATGCTGATTTATCAATTGCTGTTGATGCATTGTTTGTTGATCTTGTGTAATGCCACTCGGCCACCAAACAGCCTCTTCACGAGAGCCCCATGCACCTCGATGGTGCTCTGACATTTTTTCGATTATGTATTTTTCTCTTCCGCTTTAATCCAAAATCAATCGTTTTTTCGACTTTCTTTCTTTCTTGGTTTTCCAGGATTCTCGAACCTTTATCCTTTCACAATAACACTAAATGTTTATTTTTTTTTTTTTTTTTTTGTTTCTCTTAAAACAAATTTATTCCGTTTGTCTGAACTAAATTTCTATTTTCACTCTTTCTGAAAATATTTCGATTCATTAACAACACTTGTTTTCTTTTTCTTTTTCTTCCTTAACTTGTACTCCTTGTTTACTTTTTTTATTTTTTTGTTAAGAAAAAATCACTATATATTGGCGGTCGTGTCAAACCATCAAATGTTTCTTTTTATTACAAAAAAAAACTGCACTTTGGTGTTTTCCACTGAACCAAATGTCTTTAATTTTGATTTTGTTGCGAGGTACTATATGCACTGTGTAATGATAAAAATATATATAAATTAGCAGAGGTTAACAGCGCAAAAAAAAAAATGCAAAGCACGAACAATAAAAATCATATGTGTCATTTATGATTTTTGTCGTTCGTTGTTCCTTTTGACTTTTCCTGCTGCTTTTTATTATTATTATTGTTATGATTCTGATTCTGATTATATTTTTCTTTATTTTTGTTTGTTTGTTTGTGTATGTGTTCTGTTTGTTTCGTTTTGTCGTTTTTTTTCTCTTTCTTTTTTTTATTTTTGCTTTTTTTTTGTATGGTCGTCCCTTATACTAGCACTGCACAATAAATTGTATACAGATTTCAGCAAAAGCAAAGTGAAAAGAATATAAAAAAAAAAAAAATATAGCACACAAAACGAAGAATGTACTTCTTCTTGCCAATTGAATATTTCAACAACAAAAGATCTATAGTACGCGCGCTCTGGCTACAACACTAAATCGAATAGGGGCACAGTACACTGAAATACAGAGAGGAAAAAAAAAATCGCGACAGTAATCTCGAACGGCAGCACTGAGTATTGAAACGAAAAACCGAACAAAACGAATCAACAGCAGCGTTCTCTTTTTGGTTCGTGTGGAAAAAGACGAACAATACAAAGATGTCTGCCCTGTGTATGCATGGCACGTTACATACGAACACGATGTGGCTCTGTGTGTACATAAGCACAAACAAAGCTGGCAAGCAGGCGAGTGTGAAGAGAAAAGAACGAGAGAATGAACGAACGTACGAACGAACGAACGAGCAAAAAAAAAAAAAACGAAGCGAAATGAGTGTGAAGAGTAAAACAAATACATGCTAGTGGCCACTATATACTTTCATGTATGGTTCATGTAATTCCAAACTATTCTTGTTGCCTTTGAGGTTTTATAATGTCCGAATTCTTTTTGCTTTACTTTTTTTTTTTTTTTTTTCTTTTTGTTCTCTATCGTCGTTCATTTTCACCTTAAAATCTTTGAAAGCGACGCTTTTCAATATGAGCAAAAGAACAAAACAGAGAGAAAAAAAAAACAAATTTTGTTCGCATTCTTCGTTAGTCTGTCGATTCGATTTGCTTTTTGTTTTTGACGAAAGTGAAAGTCGAATTATTAACGTTTTGAGATGAATACGGCTGCATTTATTGTTGGTTCCAATTTTGTTTTTCTTTTCATTTTTTGTTTAAATGAAACTGGAGTAAATGACAATTCGTCCAAAAGCGGTTCGAATTTCTTCGTTCTTCTTGTTGTTTTTTTTTTTCTCGCATTTGTGCAAACTTTTTTCTATAATTTTTTTTTTCTCTCTGTCTACACTTCACTTCCAATTATCCGGAAGTAAGATTAATATTTTCAAATTAATTTTTTTATGTTTTGAATTTTGTTTTTGTGTGTCTTCCGAATTTGTCTCTTGGTCGGATGAAATTTCATTTGGAATTGCTTGATAAATTTTTTTTTTCTTCTCTTCTTCTTCTTCTTCTTCTTTTCTCTTATTCGGTTGGTGCGGGTAGACAAAAATTCATGAAATAGAAGAGAAAGAACATGGTTGCCAAGCTAAAAATGCTTGAAGCACGACCGCTCTGCTATTTTCAACGAACAACGAAACGTCCGTGCAAGAAGAACAGAAAACATTGAAGAAACAGGACAGAGAATGCAAGCTGTGTGTGCTGTGTGTATCCCGCTTATGTTTTTCGAAAATGTCCACCAATACAATGAGAATGTTGTGTAGCGTATATGCACACGAATTGAATGTAACTGTGGCGCGCTTATGTGCGTGCATCAAATGCTCAGATCAGAGAGCAGCAGCAGCAGCAGTAGAAACAGTGACAGAGAAGAAAAAAAAAACAAGAATGAACCGAAGAACTGACGATCGAAGGAACGCTCTTTTGGCCACATGAAAAATAAAACCGAAACACACAAACGAAATCGGATTCAAATTGAATTTTTATGTTTGAAAACATGCCGTTTGACTTTGTGGTGTTGTCGATTCATGTAATATGGATTTATCTCATATTGACGAGGACCAGAAATGCCTTGACCATATTTTGTTAATCAATTTGGAATTCATTGTTGGAACGCGCCCGTTGCATTTTTTGTTTTTTTTTTTTTTATTTTTGTCCTTTCGTTAAAACAATAGAATTTCAAGTGGAAAAAAACATAAACGAAAAAAAGGGACGCGTCTTAATATGTCCTTTTCGGTTTCACACAAGATGGAATAAAAAAAAAGGCCAAACAATCGAACGGCACCAGCATACAAAAACGATGACATGAGAAATAACATCAACAACAACAACAACAACAATTATTGAATCGCAAAATGCTCACAAACACTCCAATGTGTACAGCAATTCTTATAAATGAGTCTGCATGTATTGGTACTTTCAAATTAAACTGCGTTGTTGCGTCGCTTATATTATAGTCGAATTGGCAATGATGAAATTGTGAACAGAGCGAAATGAAAGGAAAGCAAGCAGCACAAGCTCTACTTGAATGTGGCGTGTTAAATATGAATCTCTACGTTTTTTTTTTTTTTTGTTCTGTTGTTGTTGTTGTTGTTTCTCGTGTATGTCTATCGACTACCACTTTTTTCTCTTCTTCTTCATAATCATCTTCGTCGTCGTCATTTTTGAATGCTTTAATGAATCAAAATGAAAATCTGCATTCTGTTTCAAATTACGCCGGTATTTTCATTTGTATATGAAATAATATCTCGCGCGCAAAACGACACACTAATTGTTTTCAGTCGCAGCCAATATATGGTTATTGCATTGACACTACACGTTTCTGGCGGCGTTTTTTTTTCCTTCTTCTTCTTCTTCTTTCGTTAAAATGTACGAATTTTTATTAAAATGTTTTCATTTGAGCTCGAGTTTATGTTTGCCATTTGGCATTGTGTCTTTTTGAACTTTTGAAGAATTTTTCCATTGGTAAAAAAAAACAAAAAAAAAAAACAGAGAGCCTGGTTCATTCACGTCAAAATGGCATTGAAATATCAACCATAAATTGAAATATGGAACGTGGAATGATTGCCTTTTTTTCTTTCATTAAAATGTGCAACTCGTTTTTATTGCTGTTCGAACGATTCAATATGGTCGAAATAACAAGGGGTGTGAAACTATTCAAAACTATCGTCAATTTATCTCTTATTACCGCGCTGCCCATTTTTTCTGCCATTTAGAAAACTGTGCTTGCCAATCGATGAAAAAAAAATGCTTGATTTCCGATAAATATTTTGTTTGCCGTTTTTTTCCATTGTGAAACACCCTATGCACTAAACTAAATTGAGAAAGAGTAGAGAGATGACGTGAATATTGCGTATAAATTCACGAAAAAAAAAAAAAAATAAATAATATAAACGTATCGCTGTCGGTCGTCAAACAGAGAGACAAAGAATAGTATGATGCATTGCTTATTTTGAACACTAGGCGTGGTAGAGAAAAAAAGCAGATGTGAATAGTTTATTTTTTTTTTTTGTCTTTATAACGGATTCAATTAAAGCATATTTTCTTGTAATTTCTTGAAATTTCTTGTCTAAAAATTGCTTCTTATTTTCTTTGCTCTTTCATGCCGCCATTCCATGGTTTGAACCATAAATCAGACGTATTTTTTTGTTTCTCCTTAATTTTATTTTTTCCGTGTAATTGAACAAACTGTATTTTGGAGTTTAATTTTTCTTGGAATTTCCACTTAAAAAAATAAAAAAAAAAATATATGTGTGTGTGTGTCTCGTTTTAGTCTTTTATTCACTCGATTCTTTGCATAGCAAAAATTTATACAAACACCAGCACCGACGGTGTGTTTTGAGAGCATACTATTTTTGTTTTTTTTTTCTATCGCTGCTTTTCATTCGAAGACTACAGTTAACACTTAGTAATACTACTGCACAATCTTTTTGGATTGATTGTGAAATAATGAATGAAACTATACACTACAATTAGTCACTTGTTTATTTGTTTGTTCTTTTGCTATTGGAGCCACCATTACGGGAAAATTCACAATGAATGGACATTCAAATTTTTTTTTTTTTTTTGTGATATTTTAATGATTAAAACACAAACACAAACACACTATTTCTTTATCTCTCTCTATCTCTCTCTCTTTCTCTCTTTCTATTTCTATCTCTATCTCTTTCTCAACTTTTATTCAATGCGTAAATATTATCCACTTTCATTTCATTTCAAAAATGTGTTTGGTTTTGCGGCATGATTCTCAATGCCGTTATATGAATGCACTGAAAATGTGTTTATTTGCGCGCTACAATGCTACAACGCATAGTAAAAACGAAAATACTGCCGAAAACTAGATCGGATGTTTTTGTGCGTAACTCGTGTTTATTCAATGCCAGAGAATTGCCATTCAATGATTTAAAACCAACGAAAATACCAAATATCAAAACTACCGTTTTATGTTTCTTTTTCTATGTGCCCGCGATCGGCAATGCACTAGAGAGCAAACGAAACGCAAAAAAAAAAAACAAATTACATATTTTATGTATTAAAAATACATCACATTGTGCAACAAAAAACACGCGGAGATTATTTTAATAATGAGATAACAATGTAAAAATGCGCGCGTTAAAATAACCAAAAAAAAAAACTGTGTGTGCTATGTGTGCTGTATGTTGAGAACTGTTGGTACTTTGCCATTACAACAACGTAATTTCCAATGGTTCGAGGATTCTCGCGCGCCGACTGTGTATTTCACAACCAACACGAAAATTTTTATTATATTTCTGAATGTAATTCAGTGCGAGAAAAAAGTACGACAAATACAAATATTCTCTCCTCTTCCTCGAAGAATAGAAAAAGCAAAAATACAACAAAAAAAAAAGAACGAAAAAAAAAAATATAAACGAAACAAACGAGAGTTAATGAGAAAAGTACAAAATGATATATATATATATAAAGAATATAAAAAAAAAACAACAGAAACACAAGAGCTAGCCAAACCACTAACATAAAGTATTTGTGAATTATACGCGACGACGGCTATACTGAATATACCGACTGCTATAAAAGTGTGTATAGTTTGTACTACTTCTGCACATTCTACGAATTGTATATGGTGGCTGAACATTGCTTCGAATTTACGAAGCAAGCATTGGCTATCGTGTCGCTACACGAATGCATTCATTGTATTGGTGATGGGAATACACATACATACATGCATAAATACACGATCGAACGCAAAAAACGACGAAAATACATCGGCAACTTGGAATCTTTTTTTTCTTTTTTTTTTCTATACACCGAAACAATGTGAAGAACGCGCGCGTTCCCTGAAGAAATATGGCAACGCATAGCTTGTTTAAAATGCATTGGTATTAGTTAGTTAGAGGCAGTAAACGACGTTAATCATACGACAACATAGCATACATAAGAAAAATTTGAAATGAAACAGAACGAAACACTTATAAAGAATAAGCGAGAGATAGAGAGAATGGAAAAAAAAGAAGGAGAGAAAAAGAAGTGTGTTCGAACACACATCGATAGCAATGTGTTTAGCACGAAAGCGAAAAAGTGTAAATGAGATAGAGTATGAATCACGAGTGACTGGCAAATTCACGATGGAAAAAATTGAAATGAAATGAAACAAACAACAGAACAGCAGCACATTTTGCGCTCCAACAAAAACAGACACATTCGCAACGTGAGAGTTTTTAGTTTTAGCGCCTTGTGATTTTCAACCAAATGATTTGTTTCTCTTTCCGTTTCGAAAATGTTGTCGACTGAAAGAAAAAACAAAAAACAAAAAAAAACTACGAAAGAAAAATGTCAGCTCATTTCATTATCAGTCCAGCATTTGATTGTAATATTTATTCCAATTTATGTTTAAAATTTGGCGGAAATTCAAAAATTCTTTCATTAAGATTTTTGTTCAGTTGCCACTTGAATGAAAATACGTAATGAACGACAACACAAAAACAAAATGAATTGAGAAAAAAATAAACGCAAAACACACGTCGAAATAATATTGTATGACAAACCAAAAGCATCCATTGGCAAAAACAACATGGAAGACAATTTGTATTCAAAATGGACGAAAGTTAGAATGAGACAGATAGAAACAGAATCATTTTCTATGGGAAATTGACTCAATTAGCCGTTGAGAGCGAAAGAGAATTTCAATGTATTTGTGTTTTGATTTATATTGGTGTATGTGTGTACAAATCAACGAACGAACAAACGAACGAAACGAAACGTTGAAACGTATGACTCAATTTGGTTTGTGAGCTTGTATTCGGAACGGCCATTTTTAATGTGTATGCTTGTGTTTGTAACACCAACTGAATATACAGTCTATTTCATTTGCCCTTCAATGGATTTCATATAACATTTTCTCTGTTCAATACTTGCTGAACCGGTCTTATTTACGCATACACATATTCTCCACATCTATCAATGTATGTGCGCGTATGTACAAATATAAATCGAAAACGAATGAACGAACAAAAATGAAAAAAAAAAAAAAAAAACTGCCGAAAGATGCTGACACCAATTTAATGTGGAAAGGAAAAAAAAAAATTCCGAAGAGAACGAAATGAAAAGCTATGCTAAGCGAGAAATGTGCGCCCTCATAACGCAGCGGAATGAGATGAAACTACAGACATTTAACCTATCTGCCCGCGTTCGAATATACCAAGCAACAAACAATGTTGTGTATATGTTTATTCTTCTTCTTCTTGTTCTCTTGATTTTTACTTTTGCTGCTGCTGCTGCTGCTGTACTGCACGTTTCAAAATGTCTTTGTTCCATCCAAGACTGTTTTTGAATCGTTTGTTTTCGATTTTCAATATGCAGACAAGATTCAAAGAAAAGCCATACAAGTTATAATGCGGCTACGATGAATGGCACAGAAAAAAAAACATACACAGAGACATGCTCGACGTCGTTTTTTTTCTCTTCTTTTTTTCAATTCGATCTAAAAATTGAAAATCATGTCATTGCAATATGACAAACTGTAAGTGCGTCTATGTGATGTATAC
This sequence comes from Resseliella maxima, assembly GCA_029041755.1. Taxonomy (NCBI): domain Eukaryota; kingdom Metazoa; phylum Arthropoda; class Insecta; order Diptera; family Cecidomyiidae; genus Resseliella; species Resseliella maxima. The sequence goes on from JAQOWM010000241.1 coordinate 109,184, forward strand.
CAAATATTGGCAAATTGAAATTCGGCGATCTAACCATGTAAACAATATGAATAGCGAAAAAAAAACACCGGCAAAATACGAGGCCAGTACACAAGAAAAATTAAAAATTGTTTTTGTTCCCTTGAAATTTCCATGCACTGATTTATTGTAGTTGTTATCTATGCGAGATAATCGCATGCTCGATTCGAAAAGTTCCCAGGGCTTCGAAAAGCAATAGCATCGACGGCCACAGCGACAGCACCAGTATTTTAAGCATTGTGACAAAGGGAAAACGAATATATACAGATGGCAATAAAATGAAATAGCAACAACAAATCCAAACGGAATTGAAAATAACCAAGCCAAACACACAGGCAATGCATTCCGCTTGTTTGCGCACATGTTTCTTCGGCTTTATTCTTTATTCGAATTTCTGCTGCTGCTGATGCTTCTACAGTTGTTGCTGTTGCTGTTGCTGTTGTTGTTGGTGTTGTTATTGTTCGGAATTCAATTTGACCGACCGATTTTCTTTCAATACAAAAATAGGTGCTTCGATTTTTCTTTCTCTGATTCTGGTTAGACTCTAACGCATTCGAAACAAATCGATATCTATTTTTGAAGCTGAACTAAAAAAAAAAAAAATAAAGAAAATCCACGATGCAAGAATTGTCATGATTTTGAAATGCGGCCGTTTTGCTCCTCGCATTTTGATTGATTGACACATTCATTGAAAATTCATGTGTCATTCCGGATATATTTGAGAGAAAAGAGAGAAAAAGAGAGTGAGATGCTTTCATATCGCATCAAATAATCGATCAAACTGGCTTTGACTTTATTTGTTTGTGTCTCTCTATCACTCTGTGCGTGCGTGTTTATATGCGATTGTGTGTATTTGAAATGGTTTAAATGCGATGCACCATATGTTTTGTTCACGTTTTAATTTTCGACTTTGAAAAGGTTGCCTTTTTATTCGGTGAAAAATCACTTAATTATGCATAGAAATGCGTCGCTGCATAGCCCATAGCAATTAGACGCAAATAAATGAAAATTTTGGGTTTGAGGGTTCGCACTCAAAATTAAAATCCGATTTTCCGTAATTTTTTTTTTTCCTTTTAACGTGGTTTTTGTTGCTCTTGTTAATTTAAATATAAAGTGAGATTCATAAAACCACATGAATGCGCCCGTAAACATGAACACGCACTCGATTTGGCAGGTGATTAATATTTGTCGAATATTGTACGTCATTTATACACACTTTTAAGTCGTTGGAATGCTTTGTCAAAAGAAAAAGTAAAAGAAAAAAACAACAATTCAAGCAACGCGCAAAATTTGTTTGCTTCTTTTGGCTCGAAAAAGCGTTTTTTTTGCTTCTTCTTCTTCTTCTTTTTCTTTTTTTTTCTTCCAAAACATCCATAATTTTTTTTTTTGTTCAGTTTGGCAGTCATTAAAGTACTTTTCCGTGTTCTTCGTTTACTTTACTCATATTTATTTACTTTTAATTTCCTTCACTTGCGAAAAACAAATATTCGCCATTGTTTTTAGAGTTTCAAATTACAAAATATTTCGTTGTGTATTATTTTATGTATTGTTTTGTTACATTGTATATTATAAGCGAGCTAGTATGATTTAAGCGAGCTAGTAATGTCAAACACCAATATATTGAGCTTGATAAAATAGACAATTTGTTAAATTACCGATGAATAATCGGAATAAATGTCAAGATATGAGCGGGAAAATGTGAGACTATGTAGAAAATAAATAAAAAAAAAAGAACAACAACAAACATAGAGTGCCATTAGACGCACATATGATTATTGGTGGCTGGAAAATCACATAAAACATGCATCACGAAAACTGACCGACCCGGCATTTACCATGATATAAATGATATTAGCTTCAATTTTCATTCCGGCTGTATGTGTGCGGCAATCGTCATCGATGGCATCAACAACAACGGTGGCGGCATCAATAACATCAAACTAAATATATATACATATATTATGTATATATATGCTTTATTCGAACGAGCACATTATTCATGCGAATACCCTTTTCCGACACATACATATGCACCGAGGTAAAATGAGATACAGCGACATTAATCAAGTGAGTTTAATTTGTGTTTGTATTTGATGGTTCTGCTAGCGCTCAGTAATTAATTAAAATTTTAACATGAATTTTAAATTTCCTTTCATTTATTTCTCAATTTTCATCGTAGTCTCTCACTCTCTCTCTTGCATAAAATTGTGAAAGATAGAGAGACATGACAGCGGGTGAGTGTAGAATCAAGTTGCCATGACGGTATGCCATCCAATTCGGATGCTTTGCAAAATTTGTTTTTTTTTTTCTGCGTTGTGTCGAAGAAAATGAGTAAATTAGTTTACACGTTTTATGGCGTGTCTCATTCGTTTTCGTCTTTTGTGCGAACAATTGCATACTCTATGTCTCTTTTCAATGTTTTTTGTTTTTGTTTTTTGTGTTGTCAATGTTGACGGATTTTTCTTGTTTTGTTGATGTTATTTTTTGTTCATTCGACAAATTGTGCATATATCGTTTCTGAGCTCCAGCCACTGCATACGCTTAGAAAATGTGTGCTGTTTTTTTTTTTGTTGTTGTCATTTTTTCCAAAGTAATGGTATCGTCCATTTGCATACGAACAACAGAAACACAAGTGCTTGGGCACACACATGAGATCATGTCGAAGAGCATGAGATGAATTTCTCGTCAATTTCCGAAAGCCTATGTGGATGCATCGGTGTGTGGTTTAAACAACAAATCGCTGTGCACAGAGACAAAGAGGGAAAACTCGACACACAAAAACCATTCCTGCAGTTGCCAGTGTGCTATCACACAAGAAATTATTAGCGTTTTCAGGGATGTACAATTAATTAGGCATTTTCGTATAATTGATTTTTTTTTTTCACTCACTCTTTCTCACTCTCTCTCTCTCTCTCTCTCTCTCTCTCTCTCTCTCTCTCTTTCTCTCTCTCTTTTATTCTCTAAATTTACTTGCACATTTCTCTTTCATTCAAGAAAAAATCATTTTCATTTGATGAAAGATCAAATGGCACGAGCCAGCTCATAAAGCCACCGATTTACTAGGATATAAGAAATGATCGAAATTGTTTCGGTGAAAAAGTTTCACGCATATAAAATTGCGATTAAAATGCCGGCTTTCGGCTTAACGATGATGTACTGATTGTGGCCGATGCAAGAAGAAAAATCATGCACACACATCCCTGACAAACATAATACACATTATAGAAAATTTTCCATGGTACGCGCAATACTTGCTTGGATTGCAAAATAGATTGCTTTTCAGGGTGGAAATTATGTGTACACAATCTACCGCGCGTCGAGCACACACCACATTTACTCGTTCCCCAAGACTCGATCTATATGTATATAAATCTAAATGTATATCATATATATATATATATAAATTCATTTGGAAAATATACGACGGAAAAGAAGGGAATGAATAACAGCATGAACCATAACGAAATAAACGGTAGTATGAGCATGAGGTCGATTTCAATCGAGTCTGTCTTTGCTGCCTTTCGTTTGCTCTGTTCTATACAGTTTTATATTTATACACCGAGGCAAATGAGGAAAGAGAATCCGATTGTGTTGAGCGTTTATGGTGAATGCGAGCAAGAAGGGAGTAAAAGAGTGAGAAAGAGAAAGAAAAAGAGAGAGAGAGAGAGAGAGAGCAGCCGTACCTAAAAATTATTGTATCTCACATTTAAACGTACGCTACGCTAAGCATAAAACATTTTGGCGTGCATTCATCGTTCTCGATCGTTTGTTAGAGTGGTGCGAAAGTTTTGAGCTTTGAATTTTAATTTCGAAATCTGGCATATTTTTTAAAAGCTAAATACATTTTGAATTTGAGTATCACTCCAAGTTTAGTTAAAAAAAATTTTTAACATTTTTCAAAAGTTTTTTACTTTTTCATTTGTTTTGTGAAAATTTCCCCGAAAATTGAATGGTTTAGCTTTGTTTTTATGCAAATATGCAGCACTCTTGCTGCGGCAAGAACATTTATTTTCGACTCCATCTATTTTATATGATATTATGCAGAATGGGAAATAACAGCAGCAGCAATGGCACTAAAAGCAGCAACAACAGCAGTTGGGTACAAGCAAAGTAGTTGAATATTAGAGTGAGAGAGAGAGAGAGAGAGTGAGAGAATGGCGTGTGCACACGATTGAATTGGCCAAAAAATAAGGGTGAGCACTGTGTGTAATAGCAAACTGGTACTTGGTCGTCGCTTCTATACATTTTGAAACATATAAAACACACAGAAATAGAGAGAAAGAAAGGGAGAAAGAAAGAGAGAGAGAGAGAGTAAGAACGAGAGCCAGCAGTTTTACTGCATGCACAAATGCCGAGGGGAAAGAATAAAATAACGTTTCGCATTAAAAACTCATGTTAAACATGGTACACACTCACTCTTAGGGAAAAAGTATGGAATAGAGGGCCCGAAACACATAAGCCGTCATCGTCGTCGTCGTCGTAGTTGTCGATCGTCGTTTTGCTTATTCGCGACAAGGCAAAATATTTTGTTATATGTACTTTGTACAGTCAGCATATACAATGGTTCTGCTATATGTATATATATATATATATGGTTGATGGTGTTGTGTGTTCTGTTCCCTGTGTACAGTTTGTCGATTTTTCGTCGTTCGGGCATTAAAGTAAAATGGGATTGAGTTTGGGAAAATCACATAAACATAGCACACACAGGCCATAGCACATAGCACGAGCGATTTAAACCAACCGGCACACAGAATTTTGCCGAGAAGAAGGAATGAACCATTTGGTTGTAGTTGCTGCTTTTCGTATTTGCTGTTTTCACTTCGAACCAATTTTCGAAAATTCCAACTGGAGTGTGAGTCAAAAAAGTGAACAAGAGCGCGCGCGAGACAACCGAACCGATTTTCGAGTCTCGAGCTCTCTGGTAAAAACCATCGAATGAAATATATATATGCATCAGCAGCAGCATACACACAGGGTACATACACCCTGCCAAACGAATGTGTACATTGTACATAAACGGGAGAATATATTCCGTTTCAATATGTATTTTATGGAATGGAAATTCGTTCGTTAGCAAGGGAACTGAAACAAGAATGAATAAAAAAAAAAACCGAGAGAGAGAGAGAGAACTTTTTTTCGTTCCTTCTTTGGTTTCGAATTAGTGTTATACGTTGAGTGAGTATGCAAGCGGCACTCCGGCCGAATGAGCGTATGTGGATGTGCAAAAGGCAATCGAAGCGAACACAGAGCATATATGCCGGTTTTCAAATTAACTCACCCTTCACGTAATCGACAATAGCGAATAAAAAAAAAAACAAAAACACAATGCAATGAAAAGGAAGAGTCACAATCACGAACCAACTGAATTTGTAACGGCAAATAATTGCCAAAAAAGAAACAATATACACATTTAAAATAGTTAAAAATGTGTGTGTGTGCGAGATGCAACTATGGAGCAGATTTCACTCAAATTTCAAGCTAGCCAATGATCCATCAACCATTGAAACTGAGTTAAATCTTCCAAACAATAAACAAATATGAAATAGAGACAGAAATAGAAAAGAAAGGGAGAAAAATTGAGTCTATTACAAAAGTGTTGGTTTTCCAATTCAGCCACCTTTCTCACAAAAGCAACAAATTTGATTTTATAATAAAATAATCATAATAACTTTTTGTTCCATATAAACTTTTCTCATTATGCGCATTCTGATTCTCGTCAGTTTCGGCCTCAGTGTGGTCGCTTGTTTGCTATGTTCAACCAGAAAGAGAGAAAAACGGAGTCTCTTGCAAAAATTGAGAGAAAAAGAGAACAAAAAGAGAGAGAGAGAGAGAGATAGAAAGAAAGAATTGTTCGAAGAGAAAGGCATTTGATTTTTTTTTTTTTTTACTCTCATTTTTTGCAATTTTGTTATTGACAACAATGCCGACAATGACAACGACTCTTTTGTGTCTATCTAGTTAATTTGGAATTTGTTGCAAGAGCACGCATCTCACGAATTCATGGAATCGAAGCAAATTAAGTTGCTAGCAAATTATGAACCAGACTAAAGCGCAAGCATGCACGAACTTGGCCGCAAATGTTTGGTCACAAATTAATATCAATTAATAATTAATTAGCTTCACTTTGTTGCACAATTCCTTACTTTTGTGTTTATTCTTGAATAGGAAAAAAAATGAATTTCTAAATGAGGAGAAAAAATAAAAATCCGACTCAATTCATTCGATTGAATAATGTCGGAAATAAAACAATAATAATGATATTCATTAAAACACATTGTAAATGCTCATTCTGACTGATAAATAGTTGCCCTTTTTTAAAAAACAACAACAACAACTAATTTAGAAAATTCTTTATGACATCAATGTGTCTATTTCGAAAAAAACAGCTGTGCGATAAACGCTCTGAAAATTGACTATAAATTGTTTCCATTATAATTTCTTAGCCTTGAGTGAATGTTATTTTTTTCTTCTTATTTCAATTCCAATAATTATTCATCATAAAAGGATTCACATTGTAGTGTGTGACCTGTACGCGACAACAAAACATAACTATACTTATATGCATAGAGGCGAAAGACCGAGAAAAATACGGGAATGAATAGCAAAAAAAAAAAAAAATGAAAATAATAACATGTGATCGATTCAATGTTTAGTACGCCTTTAGCCTAAGCTATTTCAATATGCAATCTAATCTTTGATTGTCTGTATGGGTTTGTGTACGTGTGTGTGTGTGTGTGAGTGTGTATGTGGCACTGCACAAATACCTCGATGACGGAAAAAGTTCCCATCTATTTGTGCGCATTGAACATTACACAACAGCTGCTACAATACAGAGCCGATGAGCCCAAGCATACAGCTATTGTGTATGTGCCTATGACGCCTGAACCGCACCAAGAATGGATTATATAATAACTTATGCAAAGAGTTTCAAAACGGAAAATCGAAACGGAATGTCATTTGCATTTTGTTTTCAATCCCAAAGCCTATTGATTTGTTTTGGTTCTCAAACGCATTTTCATTCTCCCTCTTTGCTCTGTTCTCGCTCACTTAATTCCTGCTATCTCTCACGCTCTCTCTCTCTCTCTCTCTCTCTCTCTCTCTCTTCATTCCTTCTATTTCTTGCTCGATCTCTCTCTCTCTCTCTCTCTCTCTCTCTCTCTCTCTCTCTCTCTCTTCATTCCTCCTATTTCTCGCTCGCTCTCTCTCTCTTTCTTAGTCATTTAAAGTATCCCTTTTGAAATGTTGGAAATATGTGAAGTTATTTTCAATTAAATTAAAAATTGAGACACACAGCACATTTGCAATTTAATTTTGGTGTGAAAAGATAATTCAGCACCGAATATAAATCAATTAATAACTTTTTAATGAGAAAAGAATGTCAACGATTTCGGTGCAATAATTACTAGTTATTGTATTGACAATATAGTCATTTTAGCAGAGTACTCTTTCGATTGACACAGAAGCATAATCATTTTCTGTGTGTGTTCTTTGGCTATGGAAAAATGCACGCTCATAATTTCATACAGTTTGTTGTTGAATTGAAAACAAAACAGAAAAAAAAAATGTTCAAGTTGATGCGTTAAGCATTTGGACTTGTTGTATTGCTGTGCCAATACGTCGTCAGACGAGTGGCATTGATGATGTTTTCCTGTATTGTATTTGACAATTACATGGCACTTAAACAGTCAGTCCACTAAAGCGAACATTTCGCACGCAATAAAAGGAAAAAGAAGAAAAAAAAACAAATATTAACAACAACGCACGTTAAGATTTTGAACGTCTGAAAAGTGACAAAGTACCGGCTCCAAATGGTAGAGCGAAAAAATCAAACGATGAAATGGATATGACACACCGGTATGCGTCACATTCAAATAAATCTTAAATGACAAAAAGCAATCCCAAAAACAACAACACAGAGAGAAAAAGAAAGGAAAGAATATAAACTATCACTTAATCTGTTTTTTTACCCCATGTGCATTTTATTTTCCATTTCTACTCACACCGATTTAAATACCAGCAGGTAAAATTGAGCCGTGCTAATTGCATCGTTCCCAGAAAACCCATAAATAGTCTATCTCTTTGTTATTTATTTTAGTCTTTCTTTCTTCGTTCTGAAACTTTCATTTCATTTTGCGAAGAAAACAAAAAAAAAAAAAGGACAAAAAGAAGAAGAAGAAAAAGAAGAAGAAGAAAAGGTAAAAATGCGATTGATGGCCTAAAATGTACAATGAACCAATAAAGATAAACTTGTTTATAATATTTTTTTTTTATCTCCTTTTTCGACGAAGTACTTTGCTGCTTTTCAAAGTGCTCGTAATTGAATTGCTGTGTTAATTTAACGTTGCCTGAAAAATTCCGTTTACAAAGCTTGTTTTTGAATATTCGTTAAGCATTTGCTGCCATCTATGAAAATTGTTTGGAATTCAACTTAATGGAAAAGTCATAGTGGTTTTAAAGCTTTTGAAAGATGTGTGAGCTTTTTGAGTAGACTCCATTCAACGGATTTTAAATTTGAAAACCTTCAATAGCCTATGTGACGCCATGGCAAGATTTCTATTGGTGTTTGACTTTTGAAAGGTTTTCAATTTCTTACCAATGCTTAGATTGATCGTTTTAAAATTTTGGCGCGATTTGACATCAGACATGCTTTGAATGTTGTATATGGGAAATGTTGCTTGTTTATGAAAATGAAAAAAAAAAAAAAATGATTATTTTGGCTTGGTTCTTAAAACAGACAATTGAAATGCAAGCAAAGTGGCACGTGAAACATCTTAAACGTATTTTTTAAAAATATCTCAAATTTCTTCACAAAATGAAACGATGAAAATATCGTCTAATTGGATTTTATCCTGCGAAAAGTGTTCAAACTGTTTTTCATGCCAAAAATTACGAGTGAACAAACAATTGGATTGAAAATGTATATATATTCATTTTTACATAATAACAACATAGACAAAGTGTCTTCAGTATCATCGAAAGCCCAATATTGAAAATATTTTTTTTTTTTTTTGCGTTTTTGTTTTGTTTGTAATGAATCACAATGTCCGAATTAAATCATTGAGTGTGCTGCACTTTTCGTATATACAATTTAATCGGTTCATTTCAATTGGTCGTGTGCCGCAATTAATATATTTTAAATACATGTATATTGAATAATTCTTATTGGCGCCATTCAACTCATTCATTGAATTGAGAAGAGTCTATTAAGAGGAGAAGAGAAGGAATATATTGAAAGAATACATTCAATACTTCACCAAAATAGCTCATTTATATATACCCGTTACAGTTTATTTATCTTGATATCGAGCGTCCGATTTATTTTGTTCAATATGCTCGCTTTACATTTTCTCAAGCTCACTCTCTTTTTTTTTCTCAATTCTCATCTTTTGATGAAATAATATGTTCTGTTTTGATATAAACGATGTTAAATAACAAATGCTTTATGAAAAGCATGTTTTGAGTAACAACGAAAAAAAATAATAAAAACAAACTTAAAAACCACTCACATTTTAGAATCAACGAATATTGAAAATGTGTACGTATACGTGTACATGTATTTGTGTAAATATTTGTGTTTATGCTATGTTTTTCACATATGAGTGAAGATCATTTGAGTGAAAAAATGATGGCAATTCTAGTTCAGTGGAAAACATTCAACTCCTGCGCATGCAAACAAATACACACGTTCTCTCTCGCTTTCGCCTAATATGTATATATATATACATATAATATATTTCATTTCTCTCACTGGATATATACGAACTGAAACGGTTTTTAAGTTTGTGTATAAGCCGGACACACACATTCAAAAACCAACACGCTTTCTGAACCAACCGAAAAGAGCAAGAGAGAGCAAAAGAGAGAGCGAGAGAGAGAGCGAGAGAGAGAGCGAGAGAGAGAGATGGAGAGAAAGAAAAAGAGAAAAAGAGAGAGAAAGAAACGAAGAGAGGGAGAAAAAATACTGACATCGAGAATATGGCACACAGTGTAAGCGCTAAATAATTTCTTCGATCGTGCGTCATTTCTTTTGACGAATAATCAAAAATCACGATCATACGATAAATTCCTTATGGTTTTTGCCCGCTTTTTATATGCGAAGAAGTGGCAAAAATAACGCATTTGGGCGTCTAAACAAATGTTATACTCTCATGAACCAAAGTATAAAATTCAAATCAATCGAATTTCGAATTTCGATTTTCGAATTGACAGTCGATGATTGGAACTTTTTTTTTTTATTCTTTTATCCAAAATCATTTTATGGACGATGAATTTGCGACGATTATTTCATGAATAAATTGAATTTAAATGTGAATCGAGAGAGAAAGAGAAAGAGAGAGAGAGAGAGAGAGAGAGAGAAGAGAGAGAGAGAGAGAGAGATAATGAGAGAGAGAGAATGAGAGAGAGAGAAAAAAGCCGAAAAGAAAAGACGCGTAATGTATTTTCGTTTTGGTATAAACATACGAACCAAATGTATACACATGAGAGTTTTGAGTGAAAATGTGATCATTGTCATTACAAACAAACAAAAAGGGTCGCACACATTCAAAGCGATACAAAATCACATCGATTTATACCGCTGTATGCAGCTCAATGTTGAGCGATAATTTTTTTTCATTGGTTTGGTGTTAATCGCCGCAAATTTTTCATTCATTATTTTTACTACATATTTGAGATGAATTGGTCATAAAAATACGACCCTTCAATTCAAAGAGCTTTTCTTTTAATGTATTGTATATTTGGGTTATTTTGTTTTTTTTATTGTTAATATTGTTTTCATTTGCATAGAAGATTTCATTGGATTCGGCATCAGACTGAAATGCTTGGTTTATCTATTACGCGTCATGAATGGCGCGCATTTACCATTCACTTGGATGTTGTTATCTTGAATATATCACAACGAATTGCCGTTTGTCGTTAAAAAAAAAATGGCATTTTCGTATTTTGAAATAGATAAATCGGTGGCAAAATGAATGCTTGAGAAGAAAATCCAAATCAAAAAGCCATTTCTTATAGTGATAATTATTACTGCAACGGCGCGGAAATAAGTAACTAGAGTAAAAACAAATTTTTGTTTGTTTTTCCATCATCACTCATTCACGCACGTAGACACATATTCACTCACACACAAACACACATCCTCACTCAGAGACAGAAAATGAATTGAGCGGCCCCGTACAATATAAAACACACGTATAACACACATTTAAACAAAAACAACAACAACAATAAAAAAAAAAGACCGAGCATTTTTACTGAATTGTTGCAAACAAAACGCGATAATGTTGCTGCTTCTACTGCTGCTGCTGTTGCTGTTGCTTTTTATTTTTTTATTCATTTCAACATTCACCGCACCGCAAACAACGAAAAATGAGAATGAAAGAGATGGCGTGACCACAAGTGAAAAAAAAAATGACGAAGAATCGGCTCAATAAAAATATATACACACACTCACACGCACTGAGTAAAAAAGCACAACACTTTTATGAGTAAATAAAAAAAAAAAATAATTCGGTGTTTTTTTTTTTATTCATTCATTACTCGTTCTTTCTTTTTGGTTTTGTTTTTTGTTTTTTTTTTTTTTTTTTTTAAATTCTGTTTCTGTCTCTTTCTCGTTTGATTCTCAATTGCTCATAATTTCCAAAAATTATTTTCGTTCACGATTTTGCATGTCAGGAAACCACAATTCGTAATTTCGATGTGATTTTTCTTGATTCGAAATAAATTCGTTCGTATATATCGGTTTTTTTTTTGTTTGTTTGGCATATCCTCGGAATTCATTTCATTAAATTTTTTTTTCGATTCGATTTTTTTTCTCTTACTTCTCAAAGTTTGGTCTATTTTATTTTTTCTGTGTTGTATTTTGCAAAATGCACTTGCTAAAATTCAAACAATCTTTTTTGATTCAAATTCAACGTTGATCATTTGTGTATTTTTTTCGTCGTTGTCACAATAAAAAAAAAAAATTAACTAAAACAAATATTTAGTTGATTTTTTACATTCGTTGAATGGTAATAAAATTGTCTGCGCTCGTGATTATTCAATTGTTGATTTAATTTTTGTTATTTTCTTCACCGAAAATATATTGTTTTTTGTTGTTGTTTCTTATTTTGTTGCGCATTCAATGGTCATTGGTCATTGATTTTTTTTTTCTTTCGTTGATACGATTCATATTGTTGAATTTTCACATAAATGTCCATTTCTTAAATCGCAGGAGACATTGAATATACATATATAACATTTTTTTGTTTTGTAAACAAAAAAAAAAGAAACATAGTGACGCGCGGTTTATATACGAATACGCGGAAAAAATCATCGATGATATTTGAAAAGTGAAATATGATGTTTGCGGGCAACGAAAATTTTCGCTTTTGTTTTTGTGATTTCGGAAATTGTTGATTTATTTATTTTTTTTTTTTTTGATAAAAATGTCACAAAATAAGTATTTGTCAAATTGATTTATGAAAAATCTTAATTTGACAAAAATCGAAAGTTGGTTCACTTACCTGGATCTGATAATAATACTCCATTGATAAACACTGATGGGGGATTACAGTTGAATCGATGAAAATATTTCGGTGAAAATCGGTTGATTGAATGAAATTTTCAGTGATAATAGATCGCCTGAAAATTTACAAGTTTTATTATAAATAATAATTTATAAAAAAAATGATTTTCTGTTCGTTTTTTTTTTTTTTTTTTTCAATTTTCGTTCAATTCGTCTTCGATCGTTCTTCAAATCAAATAATTTTTCCTTGATTATTTTCCACAAATACACAAATGCACACCAGAAAATTTTTACACATAGACTGAAATAGTACGTGCGTATTGTCTGACAAACATATTATACTACACAGTAGGTTTTTAGTAGAGAGTAGAGATGTTCGAACGAAGCGACACTGTAAAAGCGTATAATATTATAACAAATATGTATTTATATGGTACGAATACACATGCAACGCGGGTCCCATACAACATGAACCGAACAGAACATGAAAGAATGAACAGAGCATGAGAGTGTGAGAGCGATAGAGAGAGGCTAACAAAATAAAAAGAAAGAAAGAAAGAAAGAAAGAAAGAAAAAAAAAAGCAGCAGCAGCAGCAACAGCAGTAACAACAACAAAAACATCAACGATGTCGACGACGACGATGAAAACACACAGTGGATATATGTATACATATATCCATCCATCCAACAGAGAGACTCATTCCCTGTACATTCGGCTATAGTATTATACATATATCAGAGATATATAGAACAACATTGTGAGGAATGGTTCGTACATACCAAATAATATACACGGCATTAGCTTCGCGCGCTGAGTACAAATGCTATTGCTTTGCTCTGGGTACGGTTTTTTCATCATTCGTTTTTGTATGTGTTTTTTTTTTTCTTTTCTTTTTTTTTTTTTTATTCTTTCTTTCGTTCATTTTGTTCGTTCGTTTGTTCTGTACTCTGTACATTTGGCTCGGTAATTCTGTATATGCTTGGGCATATGAACGAAATGAATGTAGCAAACGCATCTATATCTAAATGGTGATGTGTGTGGTGAATTGGTGCGAATGAGACAGACAATGCAAAAACAAATGTTAGTTTGACAGAGAGGCAAAAACATGGGCAAACAGACGGTATAGATACGTTTCGGTTTTTCGTATAGAGAGAGCAATCTATGTATTATTGTACGGTTTTTGGTTCGGATAGCTTTACCATTGCTTTTATTCCATATATTTTTAGAGTAGCGAGAGAACAAGAGAGAGAGAGAGAGAGAGAGAGAGAGAGAGAGAGAGAGAGAGAGAAGGAGAGAGAAGGAGAGAGAAGGAGAGAGAGAATTTAAGTACAGTTTTGTGCGCTTATAAACTCTATACACGATGAGTGTGAAGAGATGGCATACAACACATCGCATTCTCGGCGGCAAATATAATGTTATTGTTGTATATCCTGCCCGTGATATTAACAGTGCCAGGCATTGAATTGATCATTCCATTAGTTAGAATGAGATGGAACAATTTGAGAGAAATGAGCGCACAGCAAATACACAACATTGTTTACGGGCATATGGATGGTTTTATATTTATATGAAATGCTGGCATCTCGTTTTCGCCTTTGTCTCTATGCGACTGTTTGAATGGCTCGTAATCTGATGTGCGCGATATATTCGTTCATTCGTTCGTCGTTTTGAACGTGGTTCTCAGTGTGTTTTTGCTATTGCCATTGCCGATGTTGTTGTTGTTGTTGTTGTTGCCATTGGTGGTGGTGGTGCTGTTGCTGTTGTTGTTGCTTTTACCATCGTTGTTGTTGTTGTTGTCATCGTTATAGTGCGCTGTTGTTCTTGTTGTTGTTGTTGTTGGGACTCTTTGCTGGATGTTTGGCTCTATAGCCATGATATCGCTACATCGATGCGATGCAATATACGCCGTATTTTATAGCATGGGTTTTTATAAACGTTCTCATTCTCTTTCTCTATCTGTATATATTCGTTTGTTCGGTTCTCGGGGCTTCGTGCAAGGGAAAAATGAAAAGGGAATAAACAGAGAATAAAGTATACGACAGAGTTTCGGTTTGAAATACACCGCACACACAATGTATATTTTATATTCGCTTTTTGTTGCGCGTTCGTTATTCTAATGCCTTTGAATGGTCTTTGGTTTTGTTGTTGTATCTCTCTTACTGCTCTCTACTTTACTTTACTTTACTTTGCTTTTGCTTTTGCTGTTTTCGCCTGCTATTGAGTTGCTCTATGTTCTCGGCTGCTATGCCATCATCAATGTTCGCATTCTATACGACCCAATGCTATTTTTTTTTCTATCTCTCTCTCTCTCACACTCATTCATTCACTCACACTCTCTTTCTCTTCCTATGTGTTTTATTATTACGTCGAAGATGGTTTTCTCTACTGTGGAATCGTGGGGAATGCCTTTCTGAACAATATTAAATATACACTCGTGTGCTCTCTGCGTGTTTTCTGCATAGTCTTTTACGTAGTACCCAATACGTTTATTTCTGTTTTATGTTCGACTTTGTTGTTGTCTTGGCTTGTTTTTGCTTTCGTTCTCGTTCTCATTCTCATTCTCATTCTCATTCTCGTTCTCATTCTCATTCTTGTTTGCTTTCTTTTTCCCTCACATTCGCATTCACATTCACTCACTCTTTTACTCTTCTTAGCCCACAATGCTTGTGGCACTCTCTGTCGAATCCGATTCGTAGATATATTTTATATAGCATATATTTTTGTTTGTTTGTTACTGCTGCTTCTTCTGCTTCTGCTGGCTTTTCATTTAACAGCGCTTCGCTTCATCGTGTTCACATTTTTCGGTGTGCTGTGTGTATTTGGAAGAGGAACACGCACAACGCATATCCACTCATATACACAGTGTGCTCGTTTCACCCAAAAAGAAAAATAATAACGGCCAAGAGAGGAAAGAAGGTGAAGAAGTGAAGAACGAACGAATGAACGAACGAACGAACGAAAGAAAGAAAGAAAGAAGGAAAGAAAGAAAAAAAAACACACGAAGAACAAAAAGCGCCTGAACAAAAGGCAAAGGAAAAGTTTTCGGTGTACTCTTGTGTATATTTAATGTATGTATATTTCGATAAAATGCTTAGCAGCGTTGTTACTTCTCTCATGTTCGGAATTATTTTACTTGCTTTATATTTCTCTTTTTATTTTTCATTCGAAATCTCTCCTTCTCTTTCTCTCTCTCTCACTCTCACTCTCACCTCTCTCTCTCTCTCTCTCTCTCTCTCTCTCTTTCTTTCTCTCTCTGACGGTCCTTGGCACTCTCTTTCGCTCTATCGTTCGTCATTCCTCTTTATCATACCCATTTATACACATTGAGTCGCATAGAGGATGTATTGCGAGGCAAAGGAGACACGTTGCCGTTGTTTTGTTGTTGGAATTTTGTGTGTGAGTGTGTTTCGTCTTTGTCGTTTATCTGTTTTTGCTATATGTTTCATTTCACCATCTCAGCGCCTTCTCTTTCAAGCATCCGCATTTGGCGATATCTGGCATTCTTTTCCAATTTTATATAGCTCAACTGTGTGCTTCGTTAACCATAGTACATTTACAGTGTGTATGGATTCTTACTATGCTGTTTATTCAGAATTACAGGCATAAAAGTAAAGACGAAACCAGGAAAGACGAAAAAGAAAAAGAAAAAAAAAACGAGCGAAGAAGAGGAGGAAAAGAGAAAAAAAAAACACATCTATAGATATATATTATACACCACACACCATACTCTAAAATGCAAGAACAACAACAACAACAACAACAGCAACAACAACAATGTGATATCGTAACAGCAGCAATAAAACAACAACAACAGCAGCCACAGCACCAACGATCGCATTCACAGTAATAGAATTGAGAGTCAGAGACACAGAAAAATATAGCTAAGGAATAAATGTGTACATATTTTCGAATGGCGTGTATAAAATAACATGATATAATATATGAAATTTTGTGTGCGCTCTTGGTTTTCACTGCTCTGGCTGAGCCATGCATTGAATACCATGGATCGAGTATCCCATATACAAAAACATTAAGTGCGAATGCGAGAAAGAGCGAGAAAATGAGCGTGAGCGAGATCGAAATATTGATGTGTGTGAGTGTGACAAAAACGAAAAACGAGCATTTTTGTTGTTGTTGTTCGTGTTTGGTTGTTGTTGTTGTTGTTGTTGGTGCTGAAGAATTAAATGTCGTCTCATTTCGTTTTATCTTCAACTGTTCTTTCTCTCGATTTTATGTGAGCGTTTATCGATTGCCTTTTCTTTACTTTTTCGCCTCAGCAAGTACCACTCCATCAGCCCAAAAACTTTGTCCTTATCGTTTGTTCATTCGGCACTCAAACTGACTCTCACACTCTTTTCATCTATCTCTGTCTATCATTCACACACTCTCTCTTCTCTTTCTCTCGCTCTCCCCTCTCTCTCTCTCTCTTTTAACTCTCACTTGCTCTTTTACAGAGTCTCTCTCTCTCTCTCGTGTGTGTGTGTGTGTGTTCGCAAATACTTTTTGCCCCCAAAAATAACGTAATGTTATTTTGTATGCAGTTTTTGAATTTTACCGGATATTTCATTTATTTAATATTTGAAATGATCGTTTTTTGGCGCTTCGCATCGAGCGCATACGTATTGAACGTATTTAAAGTGAAACTGCTATGTGCAATGTACTCTCACATATTCTTTACGATTAAAATAAGGCTCAAACCATTATCCATTTTTCTTGAATTTACCGTGCTTAAAAACAACGCCAAATCCATCGTCATTTGACGACTGCAAAGACGACAACGATGATGATGATGATGTTGACGACGATGACAATGGCGGTGGCGGTGGTGGCAGCAGCAAAACAGCAACAACAGTGGCAATATATACAGAGAAAGAGAGAGCGAGGATGAGAGAGAGAGAGAGAGAGCGTAGGAAAGAGAGATAGCGAGGGAGGGAGAAAGAGAAGAAGAGAGAAAGGATGAGATATCTCAAAAGCCGAATATTTCTCGCTTTACACACGTATTTAAAAAGAATAACAACTAGCAATCAATGTGCTAGCATGTATCAGAAATTGGCTTTTTTTGGTTGTCGACCGTTTGCAACATTGTATATATATGCGCCCGCTCATTTTCGTTCACTCGTGCTGCAAAACACTGCTTTAATATTCAGAGATATAATTTCTGAATTATACAAAGAATGAGATATATATCAACATGCACTGTTGTGTGTATTATCGCCAAAAAGGAAGCAACAACAACAACAACAACAAAAAAAACAAAGTCAACAACAACAAAAACGCCAACTAACAGCGACGACGACGACGACGACGACGACATCAAATGCCAGGCAAAAATGGTTACATTACATTAGAAAAGAATCGAGCGCGCGATTCGGGTGGAAGAAACAAATGTACACACATAGCACTGAGCATTTGTGTAATAGTAATCACATTTGATTTTCTATCTGTCCCATTTCGTCTAACAGCAAAACAGCAACCGAAACGGGCGAAAAATGTAAGCGGTATTATCATCAGGGTGTAGAGAGGATTCATCGTTGATTCGTTCATTCGTTTGGTCGAAATGGCATTTATACGCGCCCGTAAATATTATGTGAATGAGAGAAAGAGAGACGATTTTACTCTCTATTCTACATTGTACGTAACAAATAGTAAAAAGTATTGTGAGTATATGCTCTGGTTACTGTGCTTCGCTTTTTGCCTTTGCCATTGCCATTGCTATTGCTCTTATTCTCTTCGCATAGTTAAATACAAAATACGGATATTTTATTTTATGTGAAACTCATAAAAAATACATACATAATGTTATGATGTGCAGTGTTCATCAAACGCGCTGCACGGGACTACAACAACAAGAACAACGAAAACAACAACAATGGCAATGGCAATAGCAACATCAAACAGCAGCAGCAGCAGCAGCAGCAGCAAATATTTTCATTTTCCGTGCATATCGGAATATGTACACACGTTTCACTTCCATACAATCTATGTGTTGTTTGAAACCGCTCTATAGCACAGCGGCTAAACTGAAGGAAATGGAATACTGCCGATGAGATCAGACCGCAAGGGAAACCTTGGCTCTATTACTATCTCTTTCTCTCATTTTACTTTATTCTCATCCCCTTATTTGCATTCGCACAGGCAAATCGTATACGCATCAACCACCTTAGAATACAAGGCACAAGGCACCAGGCACAAACTATAACGGTTTTGATTCCATTCTAGTTTTCCATTTTTTTTTTTTTTTTTTTTGAATTATTGACACATCCCTGACATCAGACCCTGTCCCATCACACACTGTGCTCTTCTGAGTAATGCAATATGAAACTTTTGCTCGCCTTTGCTTGAATGTGATTACGATGAAATGAGGATTCGTATAAGCGCGTAAACACACACACACACACACGCATTTATATCCATCCATACATCTATTATGATTATTACTATTATTATGATATTGTCATTATGCATTCACTTACCGATTCCTTTTCTCTTTGTCAAAACTCTTGCTCCATTCGCGCATTTTTTCTTCATCTACGTGAAATCCAAATATGTTACATATACTCAAACACACGCACACACACCCATACATACTTTATGGATGTTCGCAGATCCTTTTTCGTTCATCTAACATTTTGAAACATTTCTACACAAAGTTGGGTAAAATAGAGCGACACACATAGCTTAATAAGGATATTTAATCATACACGCGAGACATTTCGAAGCAGCAGAAGCAATTGAATCAACAAACATTTTTAAAGCTTTTTAAAGCGCCTTCAAACCGAACAACCATTTATTAGGACCCCATAAAAGAAAACAGCGGGTCGCATGCAATGTATATGTATTACATATTAAGTTTTGGCACACAAAATCATCTCATCTTTCCAACATCCAACGGCCAACGATTTGATTTTTTTTTAAACAACACTCAAATTTCCGTTTCCGTCCAACCCCCAGTAAAAAGGAAAAGAAAAACCGTTATAACTTCTTTTCGAATTTCATGTATTATATAAAATTGTTGTTTGTGTATTAGATTTCAAGACAAAAACTTTATTATTATGAAATCGAATTGTATGTATTGTTCCTTTATTATTAATCCAATGCTGTAAACGATTGTTAATGAAATTCGTTCACAATATCATTTCAATGGGGCCAACAAATTGGCTATTAACAGCGGGCGCACCTGAAACGCCCAAGATTTCCGAATTCAAATGAAGAATGCAAAAACGATTAGGAAGAAGCAAGAGGGAGGGAGAGAGGAAGAGAGAGAGAGAGAGAAAGTGAGTAAAAAAGCAAAGCAAAAAGCAACATTTAGCAATTGTTGAATACTAATTTGCCCAAATTTGTTATGCTTCGTGCATCGATGTTGAATAAGAATGACCAAGCTCATGACCAGCTCTCTCACTTCTCTCTCTCTCTTTCTGTCCTTTTGAATCATGATTTGTTAATAAGTGTCCGAATGTGGAAAGAATGCTAACGCAAAATTAAAAAAAAAAAAACGACTCTACACTTGATTCGCTTGTAAAGTATAAATGTGTTGAGCGATTTGTGCTGACAAAAGTCTTCTTAAACGTTGCAAGTAAGTAAGTAAGTAAGTAAATAAATAAATGGCATTTTTTTTTTATGAAAAAGTGCTTACCAATTCAATAGATAATTATTTTGTTGTCACTAGATCCAGCGACATGACAAACAAACGCAAACTTGTTGTGGTCACCATACATAATACGCTCTATACATAAAATCGTATACATAGAAATAGATAGATAAATATGTATGTACATTTCATCAAGTTCCATGATGATGTTTGTCTGACTTGACAATTCAAGTCGATCGCAAACGGGCGCGCAATTTGAAGCCAGCAATATCAAGTTCTTTTATTATTTGATCGGCATACATATATACTTTGCATTTTTAACAATGTAAGCAGAATGAAAAGAAAGAATTGAAAGAAAGAAAAAAAAAAAAGAAAGAAGAAGCAATTGCGCGACGACTCCTGTCTTAGGTGGAATAATGGATGAGAGAATGAGTGAGTGAGTTTTTCATGCACATGCAACATGTTTGTGAATTAGCCGAAAGCAGGTTCATTTTTATGCGCCCAATTTTCCAATGAAAACTTTTACTTTACTGACTACGCATCTGTGTGATATTTGTCATTATATTCATTAGAATTGATTATACAAAACAGCTAACATAGTTAAAAAATCAAAGCAATCTTTTCTCGAATATGCCTCGAATTTTAAATTTGTCGACGTGTGCAAATCAGATACATCTTAATGTGTAACAAATACTCATCAACCAAAAATACATTCAATAGGCTCGAAGAAGACAATTTCAATGGTTTTTATTTTTATTTTTCTTGTGATTTCATTTTAAAGAAACACACAAAACGATTCACTTATTTTGGTTTGAGCCAAGTGTGAGCGCACAATCGCATACAAAACAACTGCAAAAAAAAAAAAACAAAACAAATCAACACACGAAAAAAAAGCTACTCTATTCAAAATGAAATGAAACGAACAAAAGAACGAACAAATCGAGAGCTAATACGAGAAACGACAAAACGCAAAGTAAAGTATAATAAAAATAAACAAAAATAAGCACATCCAACAGCAAACACTATAGCAGCAACAACAACAACAAAAACAACAACAATGAACTCAACACGCTGGTGAGAACGAATAGCACTGAATGTATAAGCATATACACAAAATAGGTAGAAAAACGAAATTATGAATAAAAAAGAGAAAAAAAAAAGAATAAAAATATAAAAGAAGAAGAGTGTGTAAGCAGCCAAATGCGAAAAAGGTGATTAGCGGTACAAAAAAAGAGAACAAAAAGTGTGCTTTATAATAATGTAATCATATACGCGCGTAGCTCTCCACACATCATACCTTATACCGTGTGCCATAATCGACTTGTCGATATAATATGTTGACGAAAATGCAGCTACATCAGAAAAGCGCAAAAAATTGGAAAAGAGAGAGAGGAAGAGAAGGGAGGGAGAGAGAGAGAGAGAGAGAGAGAGAGAGAGAGAGAGAGAGAGAGAGAGAGAGAGTATGAAATGAAATGGGGGAGAGTGGGTTAAAGCGGGAAGTGTAGGGAGAGCGAGAGATAGAGGAAACAAGAGAGAGAGGTAGTGAGAGAGAGAGAGAGAAAGAGAAAAAGAGAGAGATAGAGAAAGAAGGAAAGAAAGAGTAAAAGAGACCTAGAAAGAATGACGAAGAGGGGGAGCAGCGAGAAATAGCGCGCATAATTTGAGAAAAAAAATCGTAATAAAAATAAGTGCAAAAGGCAACAGTAACAACAACAAATACACGCAAACCAAAGCAACAGAGAGAGAGAGAGAGAGAGAGAGAGAGAGAGAGAAGAAAGAGAAAGAGAGAGAGAGAGAGAGAAAGAGAGAGAGGACAAGAGAGAGAGAGAGTCAAGGCAATAGAACAAAACAGTCAGTTTGAAATTCGTATATGTAAAGTGTAATATTATTAAGCCGCTTGCGAATAAGACAGAGAGAATACACACGGAAAAATACAAATCAAATAATAAGAAGGCGAAAAAGAGAAAAGAAGAAAATCGAGAAGCAAATATCAAAATAAGCATGATTACATTTGACGCTCGTGTCGACGACGTTTGCTTACATATGGCTTGCAATATTGCTTAAAACAGCGAGACGAGAGTCGCGACATACACAAAACTCCTCTGAACATCCACATCGCCAGCATTTTATATACAATGTTGTATGTGAAAAGTGAACTGAACGACGAAAAGGCAGAAAAAGCAAAAAAAAAAAAAAAAGAAACAAAAAAGACCAACAACAACAGCAACAACAGCAGCAACAGCAGCAGCAACAACAACTAAAAAACGAAGTAATGAATTTTATGTTACGCATATGATAATTACAATTGCATACGTTTTGTTTGCTTCGCTTTAGGTATGCTCGGTGAGCTATGTGCTTTAATATCAGCGTGTAAAATATTGAACAAATCTCTTGGCTTTGCACTAAACAAATGTGTGCAATGTAAGCGAACGCGTCAAAGTGAACGATATACACAAGACGCGTATATATATATAGTTAAATAACCGCAAACTCGCTCGCGCGCGCTCATACACTAGTGTGCAAATGGTCGATATCTATCTGGTGGCAGTAATCAGTAAATGACAAACAAGTGAAACTTCACAAATATCCAAGTTATTGTAAACAGTTCTCTTTCATTTATGACTATTTATTTAATACCTTGTTGTTTCTTATGTGAATTGTTCTCTTGCTTTAACACATTTTATCTGTCTCTTTTGCTCTTACGCTCAATCATTTTTTCTCCACTCATTCCATCTCACTCTCTAAAACTGATGATCTCTTTCATTCATTCATTCATTCATTCGCACTATATATTATTATCATTTTTTTTTTCCATCACTTATTCGACGTCTGTGGCCATTTCATGTTCATATATATTTGAGCTGCTAATTTGTTGCATGATGCACTCGTTAAACATGAACAATATTCACCGTTGCAAGAAA
This sequence comes from Resseliella maxima, assembly GCA_029041755.1. Lineage (NCBI taxonomy): Eukaryota > Metazoa > Arthropoda > Insecta > Diptera > Cecidomyiidae > Resseliella > Resseliella maxima. The sequence continues at coordinate 132,220 of JAQOWM010000241.1, forward strand.
ACTTATTATTCAGTTATTATTCGCTTCGATTCCTGTTTCTCTGTACTCATCATCTAGCTTTGAAAATAGCTAAGAACAACAGCAACAACAAAAAATAAAAAAAAATCAAATGAGACACATACAATTACCTTCATTGCTTTAAACATGACTGTATCAGTTGATTTATCTCTCGGGCAATAGAACGTGAATTTATACAAATCGTGATAGTTATCACATACATAAATTTAACCCCGAAGGGCATAAACAAAATATTATCGAACATTTTCTGATAGCATCATCAATATTCAATATTGATCACAATATGATTCGGACTATCGAATGACCCAACTAGATATTACAAGTGAACAAAAATGCAAATAGGAATGGGAATAAGAACGGGAATAAATGAAATTTCGACTAAAAGTAATCTGCACTTGCAGACAATATGGAAGTAAGTGAGAAAGAGAGCAAGGAAGATATAGAGAGTAAGAGTTAACTAAAGAGAAAGAGAGAGGAAGAGAGAGAGAGAGAGAGCAAAGAGAGAGAGAGAGAGAGAGAGAGAGAGAGAGAGAGAGAGAGAGAGAGAGAGAGAGAGAGAGAGAGAGAGAGAGAGAGAGAGAGAGAGAGAGAGAGAGAGATAATGAGAGAGAGAGAATGAGAGTGAGAAAGAGAAAGAGAGAAAAAATGGAGAAAGAAATAGCGTCGAGCATGAACCGTAATAAATAAGAGTTGTTTAGCCTATTTAACACTCAGCTGATCGCAATAAGATTGTACGTCACCGCTTTTCCATAGAATAAGTGCTTGTCCCTATGGACAAATTGATAGAGTCGGATACCGACCGAATTTCAGTCGCGAATAATGGCTTGGCCAAATCGATTCTGAAAAATGTGTTGTGTGTGTGTGTGTGTGTGTGTGTGTGTGTGTGTGTGTGTGTGTGTGTGTGTGTGTGTGTGTGTGTGTGTGTGTGTGTGTGTGTGTGTGAGTGAGTGAGTGAGCGTGTGTGTGTGTGTGTGTGTGTATGTTTTTTTTTTGTTTTACTTTTTCTCGTTTGAATTGTGTCCATTACTAGTTGTGTTGTCAGGATTCGACCGATTACTGTATGTTGAATAGGGCAGCGATCTCGATAACCTTACGAAAACGTTGATAAAATTTTAATATCAAAAAATAATTTTAAAACCTAAGGATATTGGATCAATATCAATAGCGCCGCAAATATGTATGTATGCTACATTTTTGGGTTTCGGGAAAAGAGAATTCCTGCCAGAATTACAAATAAATGATGAATATGTATATATGTGTGAAAGCTCATCGGAAAATGTATGTACATTCATTTACTGGCGCTGAAAACAGGTGAAATTCACCTTCGGCCGCAATCAATATATCCGTGCGCACTTAATAAAAAAAAAAATCAACAACAATAACAACATCAGCAGCAGCAGCCACAACAGCAACAGAGCACATTCGAATCCAGTGGCATATCGAATGTTGTTGCTGTTAATCGTAGGATTATATTCGTGTTGAGAATGTGTATATAATCATTGGGAGTGAGAGCGAATTGTACGCATAAAATCGGATATGACACGATTATGCGTTCTTTGAGCGTTGGCTTTGTTTGTGTGAGCTATCCGTTAAATAGTTACGAATAATTAATATTGCAAACATTGTATTGATGGAAAACGTTTAACTGTTCGGTGCAATGTTCGTTTCGAATTGTATGTTTGTATATTGCGCGTATCCATCTCGTTTTAACCATTTGAATATTGATTGCACTGTATGTGACAGTTGAAGGAATGCATGTTTAAAATTGAAATATACTGAACTTTATATAACTATGAATGTATATGATGTTTTATATATACAGTGGCAGGGTAAAGTGAGTGTTCATTGTTTGGCTTTGTAGCTCGTTGCATTTCCATTACATCAGCATTTAGAATATACCGAGTTGATTTTATTGTTGTTCTCAAAGCGAATAATATAATATTTGAAATGGGAAAATTTTAATCGCAATGGACAGTGGTCAATTGAACCTTGCAAACAGACACACAAAGCCTCATTCATTTCTCACATCTCACTTTCTCTCTCTTACTCTCTTTCTCCACACATTTTATTCTATCCCACATTCTCTTTGTTTCTGTTTTATCTGTGTTCTGTCTTCGTCTATCTGCCATATAGCAAATATGACACATTGATAGGCATTTACTTCATTCTGTAATAATGTAATACTATAATATTGTAATGTCCGATTGGTATATAAAGACAGACTGGGAGAGAATGAGAATGAGAGTGAGAGAGAGGGAGAGAGAGAGAGAGGGATCAAGAGGTAGAGAGAGTAGAGAGAGAGAGAGAGAGATATGGTGAGAATAAAGCGTAAAGCGCGCACCCAAACGGGCAATGAGCAAGTAATATCAACAAGGATACACAATGGAATGACATGTATCTGAGTAACGGTAGCCAATGGTTTTTCGTGTGAGTGATTACAGTTATAACTTACACACTAAAAATAAATTCATGCGAAAAATGAAGCTGTTGAGTTTTAGCAAATCGATAACAATGTATTTGTTCCGTATCATTCGGTATTCGTCCAATGCCAAAGCATTGACACACAGTCATTCTATTTCACTATACAGCATGTTCTCTGTTCGTTCAAGGATGATTTTCATCATATAGCATATGTCTTTTGCCAAATGAGATACTCTTTCTCTCCCTCATTCCTTTTTATTCGTTTTCTTCTTTTACAATTCCTTTTGGTTTTGCTTTTGCTTTTACTGTTGCCCGTTCCATAGAATTTTCCTCCTTCACGAAAATGGTTATCCTTAGCCCATCGAAAAACTTTCAACAGCTTTTACCATGGCGAAATGAAACGATGTCGAAATTCGAACGTGTTCATGCTGTGGTGGTATATATGTATATGCGATGCCGTCCGAATGGGATCTCTTCTTTTGATGGCATTTTCGTTTATAGACAATATCGCTAAGGATCTAGTTGCCAAGGCTAATGCGCACATTTTCTTTTTTCTTTCTCCCTCTCTCTTTCTCTCTTTAACTTACACACACACAAACACACTATCCCATTTAAATCTTTCACTTACTCTTTTCTCTTTCTATCTTTCTTCTATGCATCGACCATACCAAAAAGACACACCAAATATAAGTAGAAAAACCATCTTTTGCCATAGAATATAGTATATATACACATGTACTGTCAAAAACCGAAGAGACTGCAAAATCACCAATCCACTTGCCACATTGAAAGAATATAGAGAAAGAGAGCGATCCCATCAACATTAAGGCCGAAGAAATGTTGAATGCTTTTGGTGTATATAACAATAATAGCAAGCATTAAACCCGTTTTTCCAATGGCCAAAGAATGTGTGTATTGTGTGTATGGCAAAAGAAATACAAAACGGACCAAAAGAATCCACAAAAAGGAATCAAACGAAAAACCGAAAAACCCATAGACACACACATCACACAATCCGTGTGTTGTGTGTGATATGGCATTTTGGTTTAATACTTATGCTTACGTTCGTCCTGTCTCTCTATTATCTTTCTATCTCTTTCCCTCTCACCATTTTACCCATTTTCTGTCGCTCGATCTTCCTCTCTCTCTCTCTCTTCTTCGATTGGTGCGTTACACAAAAATGTATTTTCTTCTCTATGTCGTATTTTTATTACACGTATTTTTCAACTCATCTTCGACGTCTGTGCCTTGATGCTTAGTGTATTTTTCACCAGAACCATTTCAAATTGTAGTATGTGCAAAAGGAGTACCGAGCAACTCAATATATGGAAGGAAACCGAAGAAAAAGAAAAATATAATAGAAAAACACACAACGTTGAAAAAGGAATCACTTGATCGCATAAAGTGAAAAGTGTTCGCTATTCTCTTATTCTGTTCTGTTTTTTTCTTTCTCCCATCATTTTTATATTCGTTTCGTGAAATGAAGCTTTGAAATTGCGTGCATGGATATTGGTTGATTCTAGCTATTTGTACTGCTACAACTCACTTTTACTAGTGTCACTTTTCTATATTTCAAATGGCAAGTGGAACATACAGGACACACCGTATACATCACGTACAAGACAGTGCCTGCGATCCATGCCATACATTTTAGTATATAGAGAACCAAAGAGTTTCCAAACTCATTGCTCGCCTCACTCACTTTATCCGTATAAATGTACACTCTAACAAAAAGTATTTACAAATGAATGTAAAAATGGTTTTTAATTCGCAGAAAAGAACCAAAGAGAAACATGAAGAGAGAGAGAGAGAGAGGGAGAGAGAAAAAAAAAGGAAAGAAGTAGCAGCAGCAGCAGTAGAAAAGAATGAATCCATACCGAAAGAAAACTGTATCGAAACGAAGAAAAAAAAATGGGGGATCGATCCTTAGCGCTGACGCGGCTATAGAGAATAGTAGAATATGGAAGACAGCACACAGGCAGCTAAGCAGACAATAACATGTTCGATGATGATGATGATGAGAAGGGAGTGGAAAACACATGGAGAAATTAGCTTGATGTTTGGCAACGAAAACGATAAATAATATCAAAATAGAAAAAAAGAAACTGTACTTGAGTGAAAATGAAAAGGAACGAAATGGAATGAACTGAATGCAAAAGACCGGAGAAAGAGGAGAGAGAGAGAGAGAGAGAGAGAGAGAGAGAGAGAGAAAGAGGGAATGAGGGAGAGAGTGGAAAGAGAGGAAAAGCAAACGAAGAAGAAAGGAAGAAAAAAGGACATGCCATAAACGCACCATCATATTGTGCAAGTGTATACGCTTCGTTGTGTTCCTTACCTAAGATGCTCTCCCGCTCGTCATCATCATAGTGCTTCTTCGCATACAACATAACAGTGGAACTTTTAAGTACGAAGAGCATCGGGTTCTTTACAATTTTTTTTTTTCTCTTCTTTTCTTTCTTTCTTTCTTTCGTTCATTCCTTTTCTTTATAACAACAACAACACAACACAACAAGAACTGTTTCGCTTTATCTTTTCCATTTGCCTTGTTTTGCTTTCTTTTTAAATTAACACATTTGAGCTGCAAGTATGGATGGTGGCATTTTCACGTTGCGTGTGTATGAGTGTATATTATTTTGCTGTTGTTGTTGTTGTTGTTGTTTTTGTTGTGTTCGTTTCTTATTTTTGGATTTCGTTCAGCTTCCTTTTCGGCTTTAGCATCATTATTAATTTTCATTAGAAGTGGAATTTTTCTTTTGCTTGCCCTTTTTTCTCAATCTCTCTCTCTCACTCTCTGTCGCTTTAATACACATCTTCCCGCTCTCTCTCTCTTCCATTCCATGTCATTTTCTATGTACAATATAATAATACGCGGTTCGGCATCATAGGGTCACATTCATCTCGGGGTTTCTTCTCTGATGTATTCTTTCGTCACAGTTACAGTTTCTATTCAAATTTTTCTTCTTTTTTTCGCTTTTGGTAATTGTGTGTGTGTGTCAAAAAAAAAAAACTTTGATTGTTATTACAGTCATGAGCTACTGTCTTTTATTGGATTAATGCTACCGTCGCTAAACCATATTCTGCAGTATGAATCAATCATATTTTTTTTTTTTAAAAAAATTTCCCAATAATAATTACAGCAGGATTCTAGGGAAAATTGCATTTAATAAACGTTGCGCATATTTATGTATACGCTCGATAGAGCAATATCGATGATAGAAAGAGACAGAATGATGATTCTGTTGAATATGGAGGATGTTGATGAAAATGGTATGGATAACCCACTGCTACCACTTTGCTGATATGTATGTTGTAATGTAAATTTGAAAATCGATGCATAATGTGTGCAAATCCTTTTCTGGGATAATCGCACACCTATTTACTCACATACAAAGCAATTAATTTATTAATACATTTGATGCATATAAAAATAATTAATATGGCTGGTACTCATAACATATTCAAGTGCCCATACATGCGAAGTAGAGAAAGGAGAGAAAAGAGAAAGCGAGAGAAAGAAAGAGAAAGTGAGAGAAAGATAGAGAGAGAGAGAGAGAGAGAGTTCGGTAACATTGTTTCAAATATAAATGCCATTATCTTGTCCGTGGTTCTCTGATGCTCATATATCAACACCCTCTTAGTATGCTGATACATGGCTCTCTTGCTTCATTCAACATTCGCGCCCCATCTATCTATCTATCTATCTATCTATTCTACATAAAGTATTAAATGCCAATACCATTGCGACTCGTTCGATATGCATTGACCAAGCGTTTGTACATTAGTTTCAAATGTAAATGCTCATTAAATTATTATTATTAACGTAACATACGCATTTCATTGCAATGGAATTTTGCACAACATGGCCTCAATACAATAGGGGTGTTGAATAGAAACGAGCACACGGATGGAGTGAAACAAATGAAATAAAATAAAAATAAAAAAAAACAACACCAAACAACCAACAACTATTAATTCAAAATTCTGGTCAAATGCATTCGCATCCATTTAAATATAATGCAGTCAAAACACTTTACACTATATAAACAGCCATGAATGCCCGACAGACCACAAACAATGAATACATTCACTCACTCTCGATATATGTGCGTTAGTTTTGAAATGCACACTCATTCAATGTGTATCACTTGGTTCTGACTCTCTCTCTCTCTCTCTCTCTCTCTCTCTCTCTCTCTCTCTCTCTCTCTCTCTCTCTCTCTCTCTCTCTCTCTCTCTCTCTCTCTCTCTCTCTCTCTCTCTCTCTCTCTCTCTCTCTTACCGTCTCTTCCTCTCTATCTAACTATTTCTACTCATGAACGGTAGATCAATTGCTCATTACAATGTTCATGAATTGTTTTGTTTAGGCTTCTCCGATTATTTATTTTGTTATTATTGTTGTTGTCTTTGTGATGAGCCGCAGGTCACTGCGTTATTATGCACTCATTATGAGTCAGAAAAAAAAAACGGAGTTTGTTTCATTTAGTTTGAATTACTCTTCATATGTGTGTGTGAGTGAACACCGACTATCATCAAATTCAAATAGCACCTGATTGGCATTGTTTGATGGGAACATACGATGAAGATGAAATGCATGTCAACCTCAATTCAAATTAAACGAGATTATTTTTTTTTTTCTTTTTTCTCTTTTCAACATTCAAAAGATACTTTTCAAAACAATCTGTGTATTGTTTCATTTATATTTCTTAAAATAAGCAGTTTGCATTACCCAAAACATAATTATCTCAACCTTTTTTTAATCGTTCAATTCTATGCTACTTTTGCGTGAAAATCAACAAGTAAAAACATCATATTGTGATTTAACTTCTCAAGGAATGAGGTTTGCCGGTAATTTTTTGTTTTTTTTTTTTCTTTTTGCCAATATTTAAACATTACGCACCAAAGTTTAATCGACATGAAGTTGGATACATTGCAATTTAGTACCATTTTCCACCAGATGATTTTGATTATTGACAGTTTGCCGGAGGCGAGCTTTCACACAATCATCGATTCGTTCATTTCGTCAACGTATTCAACAGAAGACACACGTGTTTATTAAAAACGTGGTGATACCCACATCAAAATGGTAAGAATTATCCTTGAATACATATCAAACGTTTTTCATTTAAGCTGATGACAAAAATAACATATTTTTTTATGAAAATCATTTATGATTAAACATGTTATGCACCACCATCTGAGACAATTTTTGTTTTTCAATTAAAACTGCTGTCGCAGGCGTGTGAACTGGATTTTAATTTTTTTTTTTTTTTTTTTCAAATTTTTTCTTTGAACGTAGATTTTTATGATAAAAATGATAATATTCGCCGAATTTCAATGGCCGCCCCGGACTATTCTGATTAGATGAACTGAAATTCATCGCTGAAAATGCAAATTTGTAACATGCATTGGTTTAAGCAATTCTAACCTAAATTGCCATGTGTGATTCGAGTTACAGCCATAATATGGTAAATGACATCATGATCACATCCAGGTAAATAAGAAGTTTTCATTTGATTTGGTTTTTTTTTTCATTTTCAATTCTTACTCATATTTAAGGAAAAATTCTCAACATTTAAAGATGTTGAATGTATTTTCCGCCTTGATTAGTGGCAGGAGCTATTTGTTATTTAATAATAATAGGCTCCAATCAATTGAGGCTAGAATAAAGACCAAACTCTTTATACCGCCGTACTTCGCTATGTTTCTAATTCAATGAACATCGCGAAGTCCCGTTTTAATATCGAGTTACACAAACACAATTCCAAACTCATTTTCATAAATCACATTTGGAAAAGAAAAAAAAAATTTGAAACATTTTTGATCTAATCATTTCGTTTGTTGTTTTATTTTCAGGTGGTTCGGAAAACGTGGTCGTAATTGAAGTAGTCGTGATTGAAGGAAGCTGCTAAAAAATAGCAGCAAATTAAGATGATTTAATCTCATCTCATCCCATATCATCGCACCGGCAAAACAAATAGAATAATTGTTCTTGATCGTATTTTCTCATTGAATGATCGACACATTTAGAATGAATACAAATAAAATCACTAAAAACCAATACAAATCGATTTCTTTATTTCCTTTTCATTTGACTTTAGCCCTCCTTTAGTCAAAATTTTGTGATTATGCTTGAAATGGTAAATTTTTTAAAAAAAACTTCATTTCTTATGAATTTCGTCATTATAAAATAAGCTCTTATCTCAGCATAAAAAACCTAACCACACATTTTCAACAGTTCCATTTTTCAAATGTTTCAATTTTTTGTAAATATGAAATGACTGAAAAGCAAAATGACAGTGCCATCTGTCAAATTAAAATACGTCTGACATTTCAAAGCAAAACAATTGCGACGATTAAAAATAAATCGCGTAATAAATTTTTTGACTTTGTACAGTCTTTTACATTTTAATTATTAAATTTACTGTCATTTATTGGGATAATTATTTATAAGATCTAGAAGAAATGTTGAAGAATCTCATAAAAATTCGATCGCAGATTGGAATTTTCCATCAAATTCCACGACAAATAAGGTTAGATCATCATTCAATGGCACACTCAATCAATATTAAAATTTTGAAGCAAAAATCTATCTTTTTTTTTTTGCAGTGCATTACATGGTATTATCAATACCACAAGAAGTAATGGCATGAATTTATCAAAAATATCCGGCAATCTCTTGACAAATCGAACAACTTCAGCGAATATACAATTCTGTCGTACAATGTTTATACAAACACAAGAGACACCAAATCCGGACAGTTTGAAGTTTATACCGGGAACTGATGTATTGGGAAAAGGCAGTACAATGGATTTTCCAAATCTTGAAAGTGCTCAGTCAAGTCCATTGGGTAGGAAATTTTGAAAATCATATGATTTCTTATTAAATTCTTTCAAATCAATTATTATTCAATTATTTCGTTTGTACAGCAAAGCTATTGTTTCGTGTTGAAGGAGTACGCGGCGTGTTTTTCGGAAATGATTTCATTACAGTATCAAAAAATGAGGATACTGAATGGGGAATAATAAAACCAGAGATTTTTGCCATTATTATGGATTTCTTTGCTAGCGGTTTACCAATCGTACATGAAAAAACAAATAATGAATCACGTAAGTGAGCAAATCAGTACATTCAGTTCAGAAGAAAAGGGTTTTTAAAAATGTTTAATTCAATCATTTTTATTTTGTGTTGCCATTTAGAAATTCACGAAGACGATGATGAAACGGTGATGATGATCAAAGAGCTGTTAGATACACGTATTCGCCCCACAGTACAAGGTATGCTTGGTTGAATTGCGATTGGCTTTTTTTCCATTTTCAAAACACTAAAATGCATTTGTTCCCATTCTCAAGAGGATGGAGGCGATATTACATTTATTTCATTCAAAGATGGAATTGTTTCGCTGAAAATGCAGGTAACGTACTATGATTTATATAATTTATTTAAATTCAAAATTTTTCATTTGGTTTGAGATAATTCTACTATCTCTCATGAGGCAATTGTAAAATTTAAATTCTATTTCATTCATTTAAACTGAATGAATTTGTGTTGAAATTTGTTTTTGTTATTCACTCTGTTGCTATTTACATTTTTTATCGCATGCGACAAATTGTTACAAGCATTTCTGTTTTGATGCATAACACATTTACAAATATGATTATTTAATAACATTGTTGAAATTCAAATCGAAACTATTGTAGTGAAAAAAAAAAAAAAAAAAAATACTTGAATGTGAGAATATTAATTTTCATTTTTCTACTATTAATTACAGGGTTCGTGCACATCGTGCCCAAGCTCAATAGTTACATTAAAGAATGGTGTACAAAATATGTTACAATTTTATATCCCAGAAGTAGTTAGTGTGGAACAAGTTTTTGATAAGTCCGACGAAGTTATCCAAAAGGAATTTACCAAATTAGAAGAGAAAATTATGAGAAAAGAGAAAACTGATGTAAACACAAATGATTCAAAATAGCATGTTTTATGAAAGAATTTTGTTGTTTTTAATATGATAGATATGATAAAGTTACTTGTAAAGTAAAACAAATTACCTAATTCATTGGCGCACAATGAATAAATTTCAATTTATTTACCAACAATTTGGTATTTTTGAATAACGAACAGAGAGATAAAAAAAACAAATTTTTATTTCACGCATCATTAGCTTAATAAATTCCAAATATTCTTATATGCGTCAAACAAAAGTGTTTATTTTTTTATTATTTCTCACTTGTAACTCACGTGAAAATTGTTTTGAACTTCTCGATGTGATGAGCAATTTTTCTTTTTCTGTTTAATTTTATGCCTAAATAATAATCGTTTGCATTGCAAAAACCACTCAGAACAGTTCATTGAGTCATTCTATCGTTGATTATTTCCATCTGTTTGAAATTCATAATTTTCTACACGTATACAATTTTCGGTTAATTTTTTTTTTCCTACTTCTTTTTCTTCGGATAATGTAATGTATTGTATTTGTTATTGATTTACATGTGTCAATAACACAAAATATGAAAAAGTTTAGATTTGCACAAAAACCCCATTAATTGCGACAAAACAAAGCGCACAGTTAAAATATTTGAGATAAGCACCGACAAAAAGCCTATACTCAATTTATTGACCTTGAAATCACAGGTTCATCACCGTAAGAATTTTACTAATACTTAAATAAACCATATGTTTCTTCTTAAATATTTCCTTGATTATTTACACTGATAATTTGAGTTCATGCACTCATTCATTGATTTTGGCTAATTTTGTTGTTGGCAACAATTCAACAGACCTTTGTTTGAAAAATTTCCAAAGAGAAATTATATTTCGGTGCTTATCGAGAGCTACAAAAGCTGGTTTTAATTTACATAATATGGCATCGTCTTCTTGTTGTTTTTTTTTTTTGTGTTGTTGGTTAAAAACCAAAACGGGAAAAAAGAATAAAATTGAATCAAGAGAATAAAATGATTTGGAAAAGAGAAGTTTATAGATGATTTTGCGTAATATTCTTTACTACTGTATAGACTCAATGCAAACGAATTTTTTCTCTTTATTTTTTGTTGAAAAGCTTGCGCAGGTGTTTTTTAATTCTTTCTTAAATTGCATCCGAAACTGGCTTTAATAAATATGATAATGAATATCGAAAAAATCTAGGGGGATACCGTCATACATTTATATATAAAATTGGTCAAGTTTTTGCAAGTGTGTACAAGTTTATTCAACACAAATCTTTCGAACTCGCTAGTCTTTGCAAGTGTTACATACAATTCAGTTTGAGACATTATGTCAATGTGAACATGAACGGACTCGCGAGTCTTTCCAAGTAATCGGAAGCCCCTTGTTAAAAATGATTTTTCTTCCATTGGATTTCATCAATAAATAATCCAATTTACTTTTGAAAAGAACAAAAAAAAAAAAAAACAACAACAACAACAACAACTAAGAAGAATGAAAGGAATTATCAAAAAGTGTAGAAAAATCAGTCTGATAAAGGTATTGACATGAATTTACGAAATATTTATCTTTTGGCGTATATTCAAAATTTGTGCAAATTACGAAATCGAACAACTGTGTTAATTAGATCATTCGATTGATGTGTCGTTGCAATTTTAATCATCTAAAAAGACTTTAATTTAGTCATTGATTAAGAATGCCTAAATGTTAACAGTGCAAACTTTGCACCGCAAACTGAGACAGTCTTTAAACACAGATGTTCATTGAATACAATACAAATTGCGCACTGAGAAAAACCCACATTTGCATTTTCCCTCTCATTCACAAATATAAAATGAGCAAAGGATCTCCGATAATCTTTTATTCAAAATTATACATTTTTTTATCAATTTACTGCGTTTCAATTAAATGATTGAACAGCAATTGAGCAGTTCAATAGAATTTTTTTTTTTTAATCAACATTATGAGGTCATTTATGATGTTTTTACGGTATTCGGTAATGATTGAATTCTATCTTGAATCTTGAGTACAATCATATTAAGCATGACACTTTCGATGTTAAATTATCAATTTCCTAGAATACGGTACGCAATTCATATGAATCAAAACTTGATTATCAAGTAAAATATACATTTATTTTTGAGTTACTTGGATTACGAAAACTTGAAAATAGATGATAAGAATAGCTTCAGTTTTTATGGTAACAAAATGACGATGTAAATCACATTCAAATCATCAATTGTGACATTTTTATTTCAATTTAAAGGTCATATGCAATTTCATCGGGAAAAATTGGCAAATAAGCACAAAACAGTTCATTGAAATCAACGCATAGTTGTTAATTATAAATCAAATAGTAATTACGTAAAAATCAGAATGACGTTAAACAATGATTGGGAGATGAGTGAACAAAAAAAATGATACTCTACTATAATTTTATATGTTTGTTTAATTGCTTTGTTTATTGTATGCGCAATTTATTGTTTTGCTTTAAAAAACAAAACTGTGAAAGAGAGTGCGTGAAACTGATGCTTTCAAAGTAACCAGAAATTATTTGTTCATTTGAACAAAAAAGAAAAAAAAAAAAAACAAAGATCGAAAGATACCAATTGTTCGATTCTATTTTTATTAAACAGCTTAATTGCTTGTTGCAAAAAAAAAAAAAAAAAAAACTCGTACATTGTCTTCTTTATTGACGTAGAGGTGACCATGACTTTGACCAAAACAATACATTCTAACAAATACTACGCATATTGACGAAGAAGTAAAATGAAAAAAAAAAACAACTTATTTTGCCACTTTGAGATTTCAGGTTTGATATTTAGAACCATATGTTATTCTCTCTCTCTCTCTCTCTGTGTGTGTTTTTTTTTTGTCGTACGTCAAAAACTCGTGATTTGCAGTGTTCGCTCATTAATTTTTTGACGTCGTCGTACAAATCCAACTGTTTTGAATTTTAAGATTAAAAACGGAAATCTATTGCAATGAATAACCCTATCAATTGCATTTATTTTCATTTGTCAGCAACATGATTTTCCGTTTTACAACTAACCGACCACAATTCGAATTGAAAAAAAAAAATCAACAAAAAGAAAGAAAGAAAAGAAAAACAAATCTTGTTTCATGTATGTCGTTTCTATCATATGAGCTTCTCAATTTCACAATTTACATAGACTGACACTGTCCATTTTGTCGATATTTGCGCACGCAAGAAATGTACAACAAACTAAACCGAATAAACCGGTGTAGTTTTTCGTGAAAGTTGCGGCACGAATCAATGCACAACAATCGGCTAATTTGATAGTTGTTTATGCAACTTTTACTAAAAAATGTACGCTGATTTATAGCACAATCAGTTAGTTGTGTTGGATTACACTCATTTCATGGCTATCAAAGCTTCATTTCGCATGCTTACCGCTAATTTATAACATCCAACGCATTTCCACTGGTTTGTATAATGGCCATTAAAAACTTAAAAAAAATTATTGAACAGCCATAAAATCATTTCCTCAACTTTCTGTCTACTTTTAACACGATGGACATAACCATCACCATTGCAAATGTACATTCAAAGAGCGAAAGAAAGAAAGAAAGAAAGAAAGAAAGAAAAAATGAAAGAAAAAAAGAAAGAATGAAGAAGAAACGAAATGAAGCAACCTCTTGAAATTGAGCGAGCCTAATGATATGTGTCATGTCTGAGAGTTTTTGCATTGTTTGCGCATTAAGCAGACGTTTCGATGTTTGTTTCGTAATCGACAGTGGGGTTTATTCTGTATAAAATTTGAATTTCAACAAGTGTTTGATTTCAATAATTGATCAAGATTTTGGTTGCAATCAACACAATGAAGGATGATGACATCTCAATTCAAATATTCATTTTAACTCAACGATTTTGTTTTTTGTGTTGCTTTTATTTTTAGCACATCATTTCATGAATCTCTCTTCCAGTCGAAACAGCTGTTGTTATATTATCGACCGAAAAACCTGATTTTTAAGTCAATTTTTTTTTTTCAACTACATCTAATTATTTCGTTTTTGTTACACACTTCATTAAACCCATTTGCAAAACATTCATTATACATAACAATTTTGTTTCATCCAATCAAAAATTCATTGAACGTTATAAAACTCAAGTAACTCTACGTCAAAAAAGTATGAAAAAAGCATCACGAGAACTGAAAAAAGACAACAACAACAACTACAAAAAAAAAACAACAACAACAAATCGAAGGATCAAATTTCGGTCGCGGCAAAATGTCTACAGCAATTTCAGAATAGCTTTTTTTTGCGAATTTTCAAAAATGAATTAGACATATTTAAACACTCTAGAAACATTGTTGAGGTAGTCTAGAAAATATATTTAACTTGAAATGTATAACAATAATATTGACTGTGTAGACTGTGTATTGGTACCATGTACTTGTTGAACTTGATGACGTGAATGTCATACATATCGATCGAGCACATCCAAACTATTCTGATTCGATTTGTTAAAATGCTATAAATATCTTATAATAATAAAATAATTCATTTTAATAGTTTGAAACTGTTTTTTTTTTATTTCCTTTAAAGTTCCCACGAATGAAAGTAATGTAATAAATAAACACGTCACACGAAATTCCATTCTATTATTGAGTAGCACATACAAATCATGCTAGTTTTGAAATGTTTTTTTCTTTTTTTTTCTATTTCGTTATTGGATATGCTTCTTGATGACCAATCAATTTATTCTATTAATAAATTTTTTTTCTTTAGTAATATTTTCTGCGCTACACAAGATTATTAAATCTTATCTATGTTTTGATTTTAATCTGGAATTTGTTACTTTCGTAGGTTTGATCGAAAAAAAAAATTCAAATCAACTGAAAGAAGAAATAATAACGGTAGTTCTTTTTTTTTTTTTGCTCTGCATTTTCAAACAAATCTGTATTTAAAATAGAAACTTGAATTGGGTCACCACATAATTAACTGTGTAAAGTCAGGTATTGTGACAATAAACAAAAACCAAAACAAAACAAAAAATTAGCTTTGTTCATTAAGCAATAATGAATGTACCGCTTTGAAAGAAAAAAAGAAAAAAAATAGAACATTATATTTCTATTACGTGCTATTTGTTCGACACATATAGCGTTCAATTTGAAAAGTAATGCATCATAATCACTTTCTGTTGATGCTGTGGAATGTGTTATCATTTATAAACTAATAAATTTTCCATATCGCACAAAATATGGAACGATTTTTGGTTTGATAAACGATTTGTTTTTTTTCGCTCATTTTTCTCATTCCATTGTTATTGTTGTTGCTCATTTTTCTACATTTTAAAGAAAGTGTATTGATATTAGCGAGTTGAGGTGACATATCTGGGTCATTGAGCCGAAGAAAAGGTATACTCCCAAAAAGCTCAAAACAATTGAAACAAATATCAAAGTAAACAGTTGTTAAAACCTGAATAATAACAGCAATTTTTTTCCCGTCTCTATTGACATAGAACATAAAATTGTTAATTCCATTATTTTGTTGTTTTGTTCTCATTTGTGTGAAAACAGTAAGACAAAAAGTCATATTTTTAATTGGTTAAAAGAGCTCAAGCATGAATTTTATTGAAAAAAAAAAAAAAAAAAAATTTAAAATTATCCAGTTAACTAGAATTTATAACAATAAAGAAAAATTATGGAAAAAACCATGCATTGTCCAGAGACTAACCACAACTATTCGTTATCAGTATGCAAGTTCCATTTTCTCTCTAGACCACAAAATAAACATTGATTATGAATCTATGATTTGAATGCTACATCATTTACAGAATGATTAAAAATGAGGAGAAATGTTTGCATAGCATGATTAGTTCGATTTTTTATTTTAGATATTCAATGTAGAATAATTGCTTTATTGGCTAATGAAAAATCGATTATTAATTGGACAGCAGAAATTTTGTTCCGATCGGAATAGATAGTATTTTTATTATTTTCATTTCCAAGGCTAAGCGATCGCTTGATAGCTTCTGTATACAAACTTTAATGATGGCGAGCAAATTCCAGTAAAAGGCAAGTGTATTATTGTGGGGGTGGTGAGTTATTGTGGTGCCAAGATAAAAATGCACGAATTATTATTATCTCTATGTCAAAGCCATCAATTTTATTAGTCCATCAAAATTAATAATAAAAATTGAATGGTAAATTCCAATACGGGTATAATCAAGCTATTTTGTCATTGAGGTTCCGACAACAACAAAATGAAATGGTGGAAAAAGCGATAGTCAAAGAGTAATAGTTATATTCAATATCAAAGTCTTTTGAGCTTACATTTTTCTGATTGTAATTAATTGAGAGTTCATACGTGTCGTAATCAATTATTCAAAACGGTGTGTGACCACTTTTATTTCGATTTACATTTGACATACCTAGAGGAAACAGAAAAAAAAAATTTGTTCCAATTGCGTCGACATATCGATCATAATTTTCGTGTTTCATTTGTAATGTAAAAAAAAAAAAATATTTTCTCGTCTATTATTACACATAATCGTTTATGAATTATGCAACATTTTTTAGAAAGACGGTTTCCTCTTTAATTGACATTGTGTTTTTGTTTTTGTTTTGTAACGTTTACTAGCGTCATTTCACCTTATAGATGACTTCCCATTGACAGAAGAAATACTATGATATTTTAATCTTGATTCGCTTTCATCGTACAACAAACAGAGAGGGAGAGAGAGAGAGAGAGAGAGAGAGAGAGAGAGAGAGAGAGAGAGAGAGAGAGAGAGAGCAAGAGAGAGAGAGAGCAAGAGAGAGAGAGAGCAAGAGAGAGAGAGAGAGAGAGCAAGAGAGAGAGAGAGCGAGAGAGAGGTATGCGGAACGTTTGTATGATCCGGTGCATGAGGGAGCCGAATATGATTAACGTCAAATGTAGCCCCTGTACACAGATCGTGTGTCGTCGTAATCATCGTCATCGGAAAGAAAGTATTTTCATTTGTACAACGTTATACATTCAGCATTTTGATACATACCTAAACCTCATAGAGTTGTAATCAGAGCGAATGGCATTAACCAAGCGTGTCTACCAGTCTCTTTATGGCTGAAATTGCATTCAATAATAACAACAAGTAAAAATACAAATGACTTTTTTTTTTTCTTTAAAATTATTGCTCATTTTTGTTTTATTTTTATGAATAAAATCAGTTGTTGCTTTTGTGTTTTCTTTTTATATGGATGAATTTTTCGTTGTTAAATGAAATTTCATTGAACGTTGTTGATTTTTCACGTTCAAAATATATTTCGCACATTGAATCAATTTTTTTTTTGTTTTTTTTTTTTAGTTTTTTTTTTTGTCTACATTTATCTCTCTAGGTGCTTTGTGTTTTCAAATGGATTTTTCCTATTCAATGGAGATAGTTGCCACGAAAAGAAGATAACAATAAACAAAAAATACGCTTATTTTGTCCATTTAAATAATTCAACTTTATGCCATATTCAACCATTCCATTATGAATCAGCAATTAAATTGGTACAAAAATCATTTTCGTACAATCTTTCATAAACATATATACAGTTCGTGCAAATTCACCGAAAACAGTACAATTTTTTTTTTTTTTTTTTTTCATTTTTCTTTCTTCATTAAAGTTAAGTGAAAGTATAGCAAACGATTTATTTTTATTTGTTGTTTTGTTGTTTTTTATTATTATTATTTTTCTCAAGACAATATAAAATGTATTTGTCAGTTTTATTAGTTGTTCAATTCTACAAAATATCTTACAATTTTATAAAATAAAAAAAAAGTGTGTAATTTTTCATGATATCAATTTTTCTTATCTATTAACATTTTGTTTGTAAAATTAGTTGATAAATCTAATTTCTAATGCATGTTTAATGTAAAGCACGCACCGACTGTGTCAAACTATTGAAAATCCTCTAAAAACTGTTGGTATTTCTTCTGAATCGATGAAATTTATCAAGGAATGTTTGTCAAACAAAATGAGAAGAAAAACAGTTTTATTTATTTTTTTTTTTTTCTTGCTTTCAATTATAGATAGATATATAAATGTGTATATTGAGTTGTTAAGTACAAAGTATGAGAACGTTGGTCGTTTGCAATAATCAAAATAATCGCATGCAGGTTTTTCATCATCGAATCTGTATGTATTCAATTCTTTTCGATTTTTTTGTTGTTGTTTTCGCGCGCTCGCAGTTGGTAAAGAAAATGATCTCTTTTACCGTCGAACACGTTTTACTTCATGGGTAAAATAATAATGCTACGTTGACAATGTGCCAGCTTGTGTTTTTTTTTTTTACAATATTTAGCTTTCAGTATAAAACTAGTGAAAGGAGGAGATGAAATAGAGATAAAAACGAATGAGGTGAAAATCGCAGAAAAGAAGAAATAAAAAAAAAAGAATACAATAAAACATACACACACATCAAGTACAAAAGTTTAAAAAAAAAAAAAACGCAAACAGAAAAAATTGAAATTACTATTCAGATCATTAAAAATGAGATTAATATTCATTATGCGGATATTCGGGGGCATATTTCACATTTCGGCAAATTCATTCAATTTAAATTGTTGAACGAAATCTGCTCTCACTCAGATCACGACTTCGTGCGTCTGAGCTTAACAATTAAGACCAAAAACTACATTTAAGTAAAAGGAGTGAAAAAACCTCGAAATGTGTGAATTATGTATGTTTTATCAAATCTTTCGAACAAAAATTTAATAAAAAAAAAAAATTAAAAAAACAAAATGAAAATTATGTTTTTACAGTCAATTGAATCACAGCGCATTCGTTGTTTACGTATAAAAATAAAATAAATTAAAAGAACAAATTCAATCCTATTCTCTATTTGACATTTTGAAAATAAAAAGAAAAAAAAAACATTAAAATCACTATTTATACTCAATTCATTGTTCCAATACCGCTCGGAAATCCTTTCGAACGCGCCACAGCATTAATTCAAGACAGGCACGGCTGTCTTCAAATGAACTGTGACCTTGATCCGATACCTGAATGGAACGATTTAAATATTTTGATGTTAAAAATCGCAATGAATGCTTATAACCTGGCCCATTCTCATGTGGAAAACACACTGACGTATCAATTACATTATCATGAATGATTTTCAATACTCTGAGATCATTTTCAAGTGCATGGCCGATTAAAATTGTTTCGGCATTTATAAATTGTAATAAATCGTGTTGCACTTCGGTTAATGTAGCAACTTGACCATTTTTAGCGGTCAAATCTTTTTTGGTGATGCCCGAAAAGCGAGTATTGTAATCGATTATTTTGGTTGCTGGTCGAACGAATTTCTCATACACTTTTTGACCATCTGAACTAACCAATGTGACTTTTGTTACTTCTAAACCTTTTCCAGTAAAACACATTTCACAATCAAGTGCAAATACATTAAGTTCATTATTTGTTTTCGTACTGTGTTCGGTTCGAACAAAACCATCAAGTGGCCCATTAAATCCACTTTCATAACCATTCCATACATGACCATTTGATATTGTACATCCTTTTGTATATTTTGGTGAATTACAGCATGTATATTTACCACCATTTGAATATGAGCTTGATCGTTCAAATTTACCCCAATGAAATGTACATGTTTCAATTTTCATATATTCACCATGTTCATTGACATGAAATTCACGTGTGCATCGTATACATTTCTTTTCCATTCGTTCAATATATTTTAATTCACCAGAATTATCGCTTGAATCGCTATCAGTTGATGGTGATGATGATAATGATAATGATGAACTAGATCCAGACGCTTGACCACTATCACTTGATAATTTTCTTTCAGCATTTCGACGTTTATGATTTGGTACAAATTCACGTGCATTTACATCAAATGCAATTGTCGTAACCGGTGGAACTAAATAATCAACACTAGCACTGAAACGTTTCTTAAAGAAACCAGCTTTTGTTCCATATCGATATGGATAGCCTTGTGCTTTTAAATCGTTGCTGCTCAATACATAATGTTTTAAAAATTGAATCAATTTATCTTCCGGTAAATTGAGTTTGATATGTTCACGTAGCGGCGGTGTTATGGCTCGGCAACGATTAAATTCAATCATAAAACTATCAATGGTTGTTGCATTACCACCATCGTCGAATTTTGTAGAATTTATTGTTGTTATTGTTGTTGTTGTTGATAAAACATTGTTTTCTTTATTTTCCAAATTACCATCAGCAGCTAGTATCTTTTTGCATCCACGTTGTCGTACTGTTGACTTCTTTTTATGCTTGCGACGAATTTTTGGCGAACTTTCACTTTCACTTGTATTCACATCATCCACAACTCCGGGGTCTTCATCATAATTTGTTGCATTAGCCACATCTAAAACATTCATCACAAGTGAAAAATGAAAAGAAAGGGAGAGAAAGAGAAAAGAAATGATTTAGATTTGGAAAAAATTCAAAGTAAATAAATGGTATTCATTGTTGTTGTTATTGTTTTTTCTTATCGCGATAGATTTAGGTCGACCCAAATGATTATATTTTCATTTCGAAAGTTAACATGCGATCAAAAAATTACAAAGCAATTACAAATATGTATTTGTGTGTTCCTTTTATGGTTTTTTTTTTTCGTTATTTTTAGCCGAAAATGATATTTCGTATATTTGTTTAATTTGGAATCGATAAAACTAAAAACAAAAAACGAAAATAAAAACAAATAAATAAATGTTCGATATTACGTAAAATGTCGAATGTGACATTAAGTTGAATGTAATTGCTGCCATATTCATAAACTATCGTGTATATAATTTTCATTCATTAGAAACAAGCACGAGGTAAAGTGCGCTTTTTTCCTTTTCGTGTTTGTCTTGTGCAAAGCACTTAAAAATTGGCGGTAAAATGTAAAACACGATATGAAATATTTGTTATTTTTAGGATGAAATAAATATTTTTATATGACGCGAGATGTTTACTTGATTTCTATAGACTTTTTCATTCTTATTTGCTTCAATTTTTTCTTTTGTTTTCTTCATTAAAAAAAAAATAGAATCAAAATAACGAGAAAAAAAAATTGCTTTTGTCTTCGTTTTTGTAATGACAACGTATCAACAATGTGATTGCAAGGCAAATAAGTGTTTATGTAGCACTTGATGTTTTTTTTTTTTATATTATATTCATTTACTATCGTTTTAGAATTTTATGAAACTATATTTGCGCAGCAAAAAATCGCGAAGAAGAAAAAACAACAACAACATCATCATAAAACTAATTTTAGAATTTCACTTCGGTTTATATGGACAAATAATAACAGCTCAAAGTGTATAATTATAAGTTTTACAATCAAGTTTTATAATATTTACCTCCAGAACATGTAGCTAAATCTTCGTTACTGGAAAACTCGTCACGTCCATTTTGATTTGACCATTTGTTGGCAGTGGTAACCGTTGTGGTCGAGTTTTTCTTACGTGGTGATTTAGCTCGAGTGGTTGATCGTTGTTGTGGTGGTGCTGATATTCGTACAGCTACTAATGATATGGGAGGGGTTTCTGCGGATTTTTCCGTTGTAAAATGCGCTAACACCTCTGCTGCCCTATCATCCATTAGATCTGAAAATACGAAGAAAAAAAAAATGCACATAAGTTACGGTTGATGTTTCGTTGCGGTAAATGTGTAGGCATGCATTAGATAAATTGCTTTTTTTTTCTCTCTATCTCTGTTCTACTCTTGAAATTGTAAATTTTGTGTAAATTTAGTTTCTTGGCACGGAAGTATGAGGCGTTTTCTTTTTTTGCTTTTTCTACTGTTCCAACCAATGTTATTCAATGTGATTCTAGAAGATCGCTCTATCATCATCGTCAAATTGCAAAGGGATTTTTTTTCTTCTGCTCATTCGGTTGTTACGTTATTCAAATGAGAATTTCATTTATGCAAAATAAATTGAACAATTTTTTTTTCTGTTTTTGCTTCAATGTTTCGCAAACAATTTTTTTTTTTCTCTTTCTGTCTCTCTCATTTGTGTTTTTGTATACATTGTATGTCTCGACGAATCATGGGGGCAAGAGTCACTTTTTGGCGTAGTCAAACACACGACAAAAAAAAAAAGAGCAGAGAGAATAAAAATTACCAATTAGATGTTACGACATGTTCAAGCAAGAAGCAAGATTAGTTAAACTCACAATCAGTGGAATTGTGCAAGGGACAAGAAGCGAGGCAAACATTATTACACACTATGAACAGCGTATATATGTTCAATCATCATCTAATGGATTGAAATCAAACGTAACGTTGTCACTGGTTGCTGGGTATTTATTGCAATGTGAATCAACTTAACGAATAAAAAACCAAAATACCAACATCATGACGTTCAATTTTCGGCAAATAGACGGACAGATAGAAGAAGAGAATAATTAAGAGAAAAAAAAAAATCGTACATAGTGTGTGTGTGTGTATGTGTGTGATATAATGGACATGCAAAAGCCGGCCGAATGAATATTCCAAGTAGTTCGCGTCTTGTCGATTTGAAAATCTGATTGAAGCACGAACACTTTTATGCAATCAAGCAAAGCATGAAAAATTACGATCGTTATTCATCATATTTTAGCTGTGTGATGCCGAAAAAATGTGGGTTGCTGACTGAGGTCTTTTTTCTCCTTCTCAATCCATCTCTCTCTCTCCCCCTCTGTTTCTTACTCGCTCTCTATTTCGCCCTCTTATTTGCTCACTCTCTTCTACTCGCTCTACCTTTTACTACCTCACGTTCGTTCGTTCTCTTGTTCGCACACCGTAATGAATCGGTTAATATCTGTATCATGCAATAAATGAAATCACGTAAGTATTCGACAACAATCATTCCATGTGACGAAAATTGCGTTAAATTGAACCATCAGTTTTGGCTATAACAAAAATTTTGACCTTGTCCTTCTAATTTATGATTTTTATGCGTTTTTCGACTTTGTACACACGTCGCGGCAACTATTTATACATTTAATAAAAAAAATGCAAAAAAAAAAATTTCTTTGGATGCAATCTGGCGCCTCTAGATGATGCTATGTAACAATTAAAATTCCTTTGTAAATTTACTTACAGAGATTACGCGATGAATTTTAGCGCGACAAGATTTTATCTCATCATAATGTATGTGTGAGAAAACAAAACAACAATGTTTACGAGGCTGGACTGTTGTTTTTTAAATGAAAGAAAAACAACTAAACGCATAATCATTTGCCTCTTAATATTTATGACGTTGAATATAACATTATCAAAACGGTCATACGTAGTAGAATTTTTTTATTTATTTTTTGTTTTTGTTTTTTTTTTTTTTTTTTGAAATTATGGTCGTCATTGTCATTGGGACGAGACGAGATTGCCGAAAAAATTACGCTTGTTTCTTAACACGAAATCACAGACCAATTTATATGTGAATACGCAAAGATGAAGATAATGAGAAATGCAATTAAAACGCGTTGGATTGTCACTTACAAATGCATGTTGTAGAAAAAAGTGTTTTTTTTTTTCACTTCACAAAAATGAAGTAGATAAATGATTTCACACATATTTTGTGATATTTACACTTTGTAGATATCAAATAATATAAAAATTTATAAGTTTCTGTTATCTGCCAGCAATAACAATCATTTCATGTTTCACATACAATATTTTGAAGATGAACAATTATACGAGAGTATCTTTTGTTTGCAAAAATCAACGCGATAACCTTCGTCAAAATAAAAAAAAAAAAAATTGTAATTAACAATTACTTATGATGCGCTTTGTTAAGCACATTTGGTACGTCTGTGTTTTCTTTAATTCATTTTGTTGTTGCTCACAGGCGCATGAAAATGACTCAAGAGGAAAATGAAGAAGAAAAAAAAAAGTGAAAATGACGAGAATCCGGATGAGTGGATTGAACTCTAGTTCGAATCTCTTTGTGATTCAAAACAACAAAAAGATGAAAACACACGAAAAAAAAACAACCAAATCGAAACGAAACAAAACAATAAACGATGATATTTATTATAATTATTCGTTCAGTACAGAGAATTTCCTTCATTGATTATTATATTCAATTCGATTCACGAATGTCTGTGTTTATTTTTGCATATATGGGCATGGATACAATTTTGATTTCCGTATTTGAAAAAAAAAAAAATTGAAAAGAAAAAAACCAACAAAGCCAGCGAAATAAGTGCAGAGAACAAAACGAATGGTTTCAAACAGCACGTGAATTGAATGCAAAATATACATTATTGTTTGTCGTATGATTTAAAGAACCATTCTAAGTTCTTATTTGAAGTGTGTGTATTTGTTGATGTCAACTAAACATACACATCGATTGCGGAAGTCTTGCCACAATGTTTTTTTTGTTATAATTCGCACTATAGTCACGAGGCCATTACGGCATGCATACCAGCAGCGCGCACACCTATCGTTCCAACACCAAAATAGAAAATATAATAAAATTTCGTATAAAATCACAATGAGGAAACTATACAAGCAGATTACTACGATGACGTTAACCATATTACTCAGCAATTAATGCGTTAGAAAACAATATGAATTATATATGAATTTGATTTTCTAATCATGAAATAAAATCTATTATAATCAGAATCCAACAGAAAGAAACCAATTTATGAAAAAAAATCAAATATTACATGCGCACGTGAATCTATAATTGAATGATCTTATGCTCGAAGACAAATGATGATTATTAGATGAATTGTAAACCAAAAAGCGAGACCACTTGAATGAAATGAAATTGGCCATTTGTTTTTTCTTTCAATTCACGATTTTTGTATTGTTGCTGTTTGATTCGCAACATTGCAACATTGTTGCCGACAAGTATTTTCTGTTTTATTTTTATAACTGTTGACTCTTTGTTTGACCTAATGCATTAAATGAGCTGAATGTAATTTTTGCAATGTAATTGCTGGGGATGGCGAGAGAGTCAAAATTTTTTTTAGACTTGAGTCACTTGGCAACTTAACAACAAGTTTATTCAGCCGAATAGTCCAATGAAACATGGTCGCATGAAACAAAAAAAAAAAGAAAAAACAAAACAACGTACATGGACAACATTTCAAATTTTTGTTTCGCTCTTCCCTATGTTGTAAAAAAACATTGTATGATATTTTTTTTTTTCTTACAATTTCAGTGTTCGTTATCTCTCATTTTGATTTGTCACAAGAATGTTTTTTCTTCTTGGAATGAAACAATTTTTGTTGGTTTACTTGATTTCATTCTGTACAAACAAAAAAAAAAAAAAAGAAACAGCACACCGAAGCGAAACACTTACGTTTCATGTACTTGACAACAACATGTGCACAGTTTTATTAATAATAACATTGTTAACAAATGAAACAACAATAAATAATATAGAATGAAGATGACAATATTGCGTTGAGAGTAAAAAAAGCTCCGATTTTGGAGAAGAATGAGGAAAAAAACTCATTCACAGACACACACACACACACCGACCGCACATATAAGTTACGAAAGTGTAGCGTGTGATCATTTTCATATCTGTTGCGTTACATCGAATTGCGCTCTTGTTGAATTTTTTCATTCACCGCAGCAGATAATCGAAATCTTTGCCCTAACCGTACCCATCGATTTTTTCCGTTGATTTCATTTTGGCACGGTGTGCACACACCGTATTCCAAATCGGTGTACACTTTATGCGAACCCGATAATCCTATCAATTTACTCGTCAAATTAAAGGCAATCATCAAATGCGCATTTACAGTTTTGTTATTTTCATAACTTTTTTTTTTAATTTATTTTTTCTTTTGTTTTTTTCTTCGTCTTGTCTCACTTACACTCAGCCTAGTTATAATCGCATGAATTCAAACTTTGAATTTTTAAAGGTGCGTGATAAGTGTATTTTGGTAATTGTCAAGTGCGAAAAAAATATGACGCAAAATAACACTGACTTTCAATCATTTACTTATTCAATTTTTATCTCATAAAATATGTAATATTTTGAATAAATTTTGACGACAATTTAATTGATAACCAACTACTTGTGTGTTATCGCAAACACAAATTTTGTGCTTATTGTGTGTTTGCTGTTTCTTTGGAAGAAAAAAAAAAAAAACAAACAAAATCACCAAATCGATTGAACGTGTTTTAAATAGCAACAAATTGATTTTACTGTTTTACGATTAGCTATTGTGTATTTTGTAGTACCAACGTGACAACGTGACGTAGAAAAACTTTTTCTATCTTATCAAATGATAATTATTATACACTCAATAATAAAAACGTCACAATCAACGTTTTGTTTTTTTGGTTAATTTTCGAGAATTTTTCATATGTTATCCAATTGTTTTGTTGGAACTCATATGGCTCACTTTATTGTCATCATTTTCCATGGAAACATTACCAAATATTGTTGATTTGAAAATTATTCGTAGTTAAATTTATGAAAAAGTAATAAAAAAAACCACTGAGATGAAAAATGATTCAATCGTGTTTCGATTCATTGGCATATTAGTCATAATCACATCACTTTATAAATGAATCAATATGACCAGTTTCTTTTTAAAGCATATATCATCTCTGCTATGACTCACATCAAAAATCTTTGTGAGTGATTTAATGTTGGTGTTTTTTATTGTTGTTGCTTGAATTCCATTGTCGCATTTGCACTCCTCCACATTTCATGTTTTTTTTTTTTATTATCTTTGAAATGATGGTGTTTTTTTTTTAGATTCTCAAAATAGTTAGTGCAAACTTAGCCCAACACCAAATTCATTCTAGAATCGATAAAAATGTAATTACATTGCCGACAAAAATTCGGCTTTCATATTTACACAATATCTTACTGTGCATGAAATACAAGAAAATCAATGCCATCATGTCGTATGCACTGAAAACCAAACGAAATATACATAGAGAAAAAAACCACGTGTTCGAAAGTTCTGTTCGTGTGCGTTCAGTTGAATGATATATAATCAATAAAGTGTTTTGGGGGGACTTTTACACAAAAAAATTGAGCATTGGCATGACGAATTCAACGGCTGGCTTCAACAAATGTCCACAGAAAAAAAAAGGCGTTTAAGCATTTGGCTTTCAATAAAATTGCAAATTTACAAAGAAACCAAATTCCCATCAAAAATTCATTTCTTTTGTATTTTGTTTATTTTTTGTGTAATACACTAAATAATTGGGGTTTCTTTTGGTGAGAGAGAGAAAGAGCGAGAGAGAGAGAGCGAGAGAGAGAGAGCGAGAGAGAGAGACAGAAAAATTGAAAAACTGGCTTTTTAACAATTCATTTTTTGGATTATTCAGTACAAGCAATTCTGATGAAATCAATTTGTCATGTTGCGTTATAAACACCGTATGAAATGGGCTCAAAATTAAAAAGAAACACGAACGCAAGAAAAAAAAAAAGATGAGAAAGAAATAAATTAAAATCACGAGGGGAAATTTTATTTGGGCGAAAGAGCGACGAACAGACAGAATGAGACGAACACGAGTGAGAGAGAAAGAGAGAGAGAGAGAGAGAGAAAGATAGAGAAAAAAAGTGTGTCGTAACGAATTCAATTACGCAGTATTCACCTGCGTCTACTTTGATTGAACTTTGTATTCAAAAAAGTCCAAAACAACAAATTTGTATCGAACACCTAATAAACAAATATGAAATTCCAATCCAACAAACCGTTTAGTTTTTTCGATGTTTTAAATAACATTATATGAATGTCCAGATACGCAAAGAAAAGGAGAAACAAACCGGTCTCTTGGTCATATAAAACATGCACACACACGGCAATGAATTAATTTACGGATTCACCGTTTTTATCAATAAAAACACACGTTTTATATGTATATATTTAGAAATATATATAAAAAGATATCCACAAACTATGTTTGATGTTTGGAATTTTTTTTTTTACTCGATATTTTTTCTTTTTTTTTTTTTTTTTTTTTCAAATATTTCACAATTAGGTTCGCCAACTAGAAACCGTTTAAACGAGAGTCAAGAATGCTACTGAATGCTGTGGCACACAATAGAAAGATTGGTGTCGGTGTTTGGTCCGATTGAATTGGAAAAGTCAGCCAAGAAACGGTTTTCTATTTGCTGTTCAGCCGACTGAACAAAAAGGAGTTCTTTGAACCATGTGAAATGTAAAAAAGGTTGAACTCTCGTCGTCGGTATTTGCTCTGTCTCTCTTGTTTTTACTTATTTTTCTATTCACTCTCACTCTTTCTCTCTCTCTGTCTGTCTGTCTCATTCTTGCATTATACTTTTTCATATTGGCACAGACAGACGGAGGTTTATTAGCCTCCATCGTCTGTTTTGCAAAATGTGCACAATATATGGTGCTATAAACACAGTTATTCTATATTTTGCAGTACATATATGTATATGAGAGATGCGATGACGATGCCTTTTGGCCGCTGAACCAGAAAATCAATAAATTTGTTTGCAGCTCTGTACGCTTCGTGTTTCGTACAATCAACATGCTTTATGCCGGCTTCGCAACCAATAAACAGACGGAAAAAATTTTCCAACAAAATTGGCAGTTTCGATTTAGACACAAAACGCATACACATGCACATGCACACGTAAATAAACCTGAGAGAGGTCACGTCGTGGTACGAATAAGTAGTATAGCTATACCAATGTTCGAATACACAACGAAGACTTCTTCAGTGGATTTACATATGGTTAAAGTTACAAAAAAAAAAAAAAAAATGGATTTATCTTTGTCACAGTTCGAATTGCATCATTCCATAGATTCTTTTCGTATAACATGATTTGGAAGCAGGCTTAAATGAGTCATCATTTATATTTTGATAGTTTTATTTCCCACACCTCGAAAAACGCACTTTGTTCAACTTTCAAAAATCTATCAATCTTCGATTGCCATTTCCTCAATTTTTCATTTTTTTTTTTTTTTTTTGATTTTGCTTTCTTTTTTTTTCACCTCGTTTGAGATGTGATTTTTTTCTTCAGTTACACTTACTTGATATCATGTGAATTTTGCAGTTGATTAAAATGCGAACGAAACCGAATGTGGCAAAAAATGCGCCCAACCACAAACCGAAGTTCATTTCATCAAACATGGTTGTTGTCGTCATTGTTGACCTTCTTCTTATTGTTTGCTTCTTTTTTTTTTATTTATTATTATTATTTTTCTTTTTTTTTTTGCTCAAAAACAAATACAAAACAGTGTACCAATGTGCGCTAATTCGCTTCCTCTAGACTCACTGTAATTTTCACTTGTAAATTCAATTTGCACGTAAATGTGAAAACTGCAGGCTCGACCAAAAAATAAATCGATTCTCACTGAAGGTTTCAATTTGAGTATTGAGCGTTAATTAAAGTCACAAATATAGGAAATATTTGTTTGTTTTTCTTTTCAGTTTTTTGTTTATTTTTTTACTTTTAAATGTTCTTCACGATCGTGATTTCACTTTTCAATTTCGAATCACATCGAAATGAGCGAATGCACTGTTGTTGTTGTTATTGTCGTTATCAGAAAATTAATAATAAATTAGAAAAGGAATAGTCTGAATTTATGTCTTTTTTTGTTTCTTCTTTGTTTTAACTACCACAAAAGATGACAATTAATTATAAATTCGTGAGATGTGAAATTTTTTTTTTTGTTTGAGATTTGCACTGTTTCTCCATGAAACGGGGGGCCCAGTGTCATTATATAATTAACACTATTGAAAGTCGTATCTCGTTTCGTTGCTGAGATGTGTTGTCAATACACTTATAAACACACACACTCACTCTGTCGAAATCGCCTTGAGCTGTGTGATTGCAAGTGCGTTAATAATGTGTTTTCTAATTTAAAACCGTACGTTTTTATCAAATCACCCAAAACTGGCTGCTCTCCTTGCTTCTTTTATTTTAACTGTAAATTCTTGCAATTCTTATGTTGTCGATCGGAATTTTCTCTGAAGTTTTTCCTGATTCCAACCGTTTGAATTGTTGTTTTTTTCACTTTTTTCTTTCTATACAATTCTCTAATCTTGTTGTTGGTTGATTTTCGTTGAAATAATTGGTAATTTAGAATGAATCTCTCGAAGCAAATGAAAGACAAAAAAAAAAGAACTATTCAGAATCCGTTATATTCCGCTATATCATAGATTAAGACTAAGATAGTGTGCTGTTGTGGTTGGCTGTTGTTGTTGTTGTTTTCGTCGCAGTCACAATCGTAGTCGTCGTTAAATTTGCTCATATATTTCTCTTTCTTTTGATATTCTCTTTGCTTTTGCTCTCTTTCTTTTCCTAGGTGTGCTGTGTATATTTCTCAGGCATAAATTTGTTGAATGTTCATTTCACCAAACGGTTTTCTTGCTGCTATTTTCGCTTTGTGATGAACGTTCTTTTTTTTTTTTTCTTCTCTCATTCGTTTGTTTGATTCGTTCGAAATGATTTTATCGTCTTCTTCTTTTTTTTATTTTTGATACGAAATTTTAGCGTTTCACGAGAAGAAGAAAGACTATTTTGTGCATACGTATCAGTTTTCTCTTGTTCACAAAACAATTTCACAATCAAAACCGCAGAATAACATCAAAATCAACAAAAAACAAACAGATACGGAACCAAAAAAAAAAAAAAAAATAATAAAAACGATATACACTCGTATGGCTCGACACGAAAACGGCTCAATGTGGAATGAATGACGTTATGCCAATGGCACACTTTCACCACGATTGCACGAATTATAAATCGTACACACAAAATAAAAGAAAAATGTGTAAAAACTCAATTGAGGTTTTTAAAATTCTCAATGAAGTTTGTTGTTTTTTTTTCTTCAAATTTGTTTTTTTTTTTTTTTTTATTAATTTCGTTCGAATGGGTCGATTTTAAACAACTGCTTTAAATGTTTATGATGACACACACGATTAGCAAATGCGATCTAATTCCCGAAAAAATTCTTGTCGCGCTTTTATTTTTTTGTTTTCGTCAAAATTTTCACAAACGCTCGCACATACAGTCTCTTCTATAGTTTTGTCTTTTGAAATGTTCTTTGTTGTTGTTGTTGTTGTAAAAAGGACTCTTTCTTTTCTTTGAAAAACACAAAAATTATCACAAGTTTATTTCATTTATTTTCTTAGTAGGAACAATGAAAAAATTTATTCAAATTAAATTCGTTATGTTTCTTTTGAGTTTCATGAGAGCTTCATTGATATACTTGTTGTTTCACATTTAGCTTAATTTCTTTTCGAGCATATAACCTGTCCAAACAATGATAAATGTTCTTTTAGAATTGCTGTTATAGGTACACTAAAATCGTTATGCGGCAACATTAAAAATTCGCGTAAAATTTCAGAATGGCTATTGAATGCGTTTTTCTGATTTAACCAATGCAATTTCTCCATTCTCTAAAAATTTCGTTTTTTCAATTTTTTATTTTAACACAATTTTTGGTTTGGCTTGTTTTTGCTCGTTCGTCGTTGTCGACAAATTGGTCGGACCGTTTGTCGATTTCGAAGATGAACAAATGAATAATAAAGAGAAAAATAAAATGTGATCTCAATGAATTTATTATTTCACGTATGTGTAGGATTATTTGTTGTCGTTGTTGTTTCTTTTCTAGTATTTTTTTTTTTCTTTCTTCTTGTTTTTAGAGGTCTGAATCGTTACGATCTTGAACGTCTACTAAATGGTTTTACCGTATGCGCCGTCAACATATATACAAAATGTGTGAGAGAATGAATCGACTTTGCGGGCAAATACACCACGGAATTTACACATTATGAATGTAGTATGAATCACCTCATACACATTTGAACGCATCCATACAGTTTCAGTGACGGAAAGACCGTGGTTAGAACTCGTTTCGTATCGTGCGGATTGTATAAACGCCGCATACAGTCTCTTTCTTTTTTGTCGTCATGTGTTTGTTCGTTGTTTTACAATACAAACTTTTCATGCTTTCGGTATGTCGTCAGATTATTATTAGTTCAGTTGTCATGTGCTCATGTGTATTGGTTGTTTTTTTTTTCTTTTATTCATTTAAAATAATATCTGTTTTTCTTTATTCGATCGGTTTATTTGAAATACATTTATTGCAATTTGATATAATAAATGATTTACAATTCTTATCATTTCACTTATAATTCACTGGTAGATTACAATTATCATGTGAAATTGTACGAATTTTTGTCATGTTATAAATCATTGTTTGCACTCATTTAAAATGTGCGATTAGCATGCTAGCGCATACGATCAACGTGGATTTCGTATTACAAACCTCGGTCGAAAACGTAACCTGCATATGCGAACGGCATGCGGACCATCACATATGTCTTGTCTGCATTCAATCCAAATGAATCGCACCGTTTTTATTTTTTATTGATATTGGCGGCAAAAATGTGGATTCACGCTACTAGCACTACCGATAGGTCCAAGGTATGCGGATTAATAATCGCATAATTCTTTTCATTCAACTTTTTTCTTTTTGTATCTTTATTTGAATCTTCGTTTTTATTAGACATTCGCGCGCGCATTTGGTCACCATGTGTTGGTGTGTACTCAGAGCCGAGTTTAAATACTTAAGGCCGACCGCATGGTTATATACTTCGCAACCCGGAGCGTCGATAATTTTTTTTTTTCTTTCTCTCTCTCTTCTGTTAAGCCATGTGAGCATGCATGTGATGCGCCGTATAAAAAATCTTTCAAGGTTCAGTGGTTTTAGAAATTTTTGTTTTTTTTTTTCGAATTTTCCATTTAGCGCCAGTTGGTTTAAATTGATTTTATTTTTTTTTTCCATTGAACTAAATTCAGTGAAAATGTAATAAAATTGCCATTGAATGGTTCATTCATGAAATTTCGGCGGCAGTTCTTGATGGAAATGTGCGGCCCACATTAAAATCGAAAATGTGTAAAATGAAAGTGGCATGTGGTGTAAAAAAATGTGCAAAATTGGAAACAAATGCATTGCTAAAAATAGCAATTTTGAGCCACATGTGCATCGCAACAGCAGATGCATTATGTGACGGTCAATGATCTTTTTTTCTCTCTCCCTCTCGCTCTCTCTTTCTCTTTCTCTCTCCCCCTCTGTCTTTCTCTTGTTTATGTGTGTGAATTTATTCACAACTAAATCTCGTGTATGGGAATTCTTTGAAAATGAATAAATTTATGCTTAAATTATTGCTTACTCGTCAATCAATTTGTTTCATCGACTGAATGAATAAATGCTACAATAAAATTCCAAAGAAACAATTGTTTTCCATTAATTTAAAATTAAATGTGTAAAAACTATTTGAACGAGAACATAAACATATTCTGAGCTTCAAAAGCTATTGCTTTGTTTGTACAAACGATTATTTTGTATCACTGTGACCAGTTTGAATAATATGGCCGCCATTGCAATTACACGAATAAACAATGTACAAATTGTTAAAACAACTCTTTTCAATATAAATTTTTTTTTTTTTTTTGTAACGCTTTTGACGATAAAAATGTTTGCTTGCAATTGGATTTGCATTAATTGTTTAATTGTGTTAAATATGCATCGTCTACTTAATGCGTAGCATCATCATTTCAATATTTGCCGTTTCTTATCAATTGTTCAATGTACATTGGCTTTTTGGATCGATAAATAACCACATTGGGAAACCACTAGTAAATGGAAGCCGTTTATCTTTTATTTTGCCACAACATTTGTTCTTTTTTTTCTCTCTCCGCTCCTCTCTCTCTCCTCAAAAATGGATTTCACAAGGAGCGACATTGTCGGCTGCCATGAATGGCAACAAATATTGCGGGGGTATACAATAAATATTGTTGATATAATTGAATAAAGAAGACGACGCCAAATAAAATAAAAAAAAAAAACTACATCATCATCATCAACAACAAAAACACTAAATGTGGCTGCATTTATTGAGTAGAGTTCAAGATCGATCAATACTTCCAACCTGACAATAAATGGCAAATTTATTTTGCGGATCTACAAATGACGCCAACAAAGGTGTTAAATTGTAATATCATATTTGCATGCAATTGCATTTACATTGACGTTCAGAAACGATTGAGATCGTCTTCAATGTAAAAGAGACGAGAAATGAAGAAGAATGAAAAATGACGGAAAAAACAACATTGTTGAAAATAAACATTGGAAGACAATTTTATTATTTTCTGTCAGTCAGATCACATTTCGATTGAGATTTTATTTGTTTCTGAATTTCAGAATATGATTTCCTATGTCAATGTAACCATTGGCATTGCCACGTGCCCCCGAGACAATGATTTACTAGATGAAAGTTTTTTTGTTTCGAAATAAACAAATCGTTGCTCAATGTAAACATTTACGAAATAAAATTTAAAGAGACAAAAATAGCATCAACTGGAGGCGAGCACATTTACTACGAATGCAATCGAGAATCGATTCATAATTTTTTAAATGTTTTCAAAGTTAAGAAGAAGAAAAATGTTAAAGAAAATAAACGAATGAAGCATGTCATTGTCTAAAAGGTACAATTTGAATATGCAATGTTTGTTATCACTTTGATGGCTGCTGTTTTTAGTTTGTTGTATTTCTGCTAATCGTTGCGTGACGCTTGCGTTTGTTTTCGCTTGCGCTCCGTTTTGTGTGCATTTTTGGCGAATGTCGGCGTCATCGAGCCGCGGGGTTGTATGAACTGGTCTGCTTTGATGTCATCTTTGTTTAGGTATTACCAATTGATTTTGTTTCGCAGAAGAATAGATAATTTAGAATAAAAAATATGGATCCTTTAGTGTTAACAGCAACCGGGTTTTTTAGTTGCTCATTGTTTTTTTTTTTTTTTTTTTTTTTTTTTTATTTTGAATGAGAAAGCATGTTAAACTTGTTTGTTGAGCTAAATCGGAAAAAAATTCTTTTTTTTCTTTG
This sequence comes from Resseliella maxima, assembly GCA_029041755.1. Lineage (NCBI taxonomy): Eukaryota > Metazoa > Arthropoda > Insecta > Diptera > Cecidomyiidae > Resseliella > Resseliella maxima. Next base: position 167,396 of record JAQOWM010000241.1, read on the forward strand.
TGTCTCGAGAAAAAGAGAAAAAAAAAATAACTATGAAGCGGGTACTACGACCTTTCCATACGATAATAATGCGCAATATAAAATTTGATGTTCTGTAAACCTCGAAAAGGTTGATGACACAAGCTCCTTGTGTATATGGACCTGATAACACCATGCAAAACATTTGCGCATACCATAATTTCGATTCGAATCATTCAATCTTTTTTGATTATTATTATTATTATTCAAATGAACAAATAAGACAAAGAGAGATGAAACAACAAAAAATGTATGTGTGATTTTCTCACATTGTTTGCATTTCACCAAAACGGCCGAGAGAATCAGAACAATTCTCTATTTCTCTCATTCGTGCGCCCGCTATTTCTCTTTCTCGCATCTCAAACTGAGATTTTGCATGCTAATTTCACGAGCCGTCGACGGTATCGTCATCAGTCGCGCGTTCACAAATTGCGCAGTTAAATTTCAAGCCAATTTCTTCGATGCATATACGTCACACGAGAAGTAATCATCTCTCATTCTCATTCAAATTAACTCACATGAGAGTGAAAAAGGTACAACAACAATTCCATATTCAATTCGGAAAAATTTTTCCTTTCAAAAATATTTATAAAATGCGATCTCATTCAAACGGATATTCCCGAAACAAAAAAAAAAAAAAAAAAAAACGGACAAAATAAAATTGTTGTCGTTTTACTGCCAAATGCATTCTTTAGTTCATACAACATCTATTTAAAGAAGATAACAAATCAATTTGTCCTACCAATGTTGATTTTACGTCATTGATATTAATCATAAATACAAAGACATTGTTGCAAATGATTTGTTTATAGCGCGAATATCGTCATAAAATTTGGTTGTTTACATTGACCATTTGATTTCACATTAAATAACAATAATTTACGATCAAATATTGATGAGAGAAATATAATTTATAGAATTACCACCATATTCATTTGACCTAAAGACATATTTTTACGAATATATCTTTAGAATCAACCTGAATATGTTTTGTGTGTAAGTGTGTGTGTGTGTGTGTGTGTGTGTGTGTGTGTGTGTGTTATGAACTTGGTATTTCGTTTTCATCGTTGCAATCGCACGAGTTAATAATTTATCAATTAAAATATGAATGTGTCTAATTGCTAAACATTGAACTCGATTGATATAGACATTTGATAAAAACTCATTTGCGTCATGATAATTTTTATGTATTTTTATCAACTTCATGCATACAATCTAGTTAATCATTTTCATGCATTTCATGTATATACATATGTGTCTTGACTATACACGTAAAAAGTATTGAAACGCTCGTGTTTCGACAAATAAACGGTTATTTAGCATGAATTCAATGAATATACAGAGATAGAGAGAAAGAGAGAGAGAGAGAGAGAGAGATGTATAAATATAAATCAAATTAAAGCAATAGAACACCTAATAATGAAATGCAATGGAGAAGTAATTCACGATATCGCGTTGAAATTGAAGTTCGTTGTATGCACGTGTGCAGATCTATCAAGGTGAAGACGTGTAAATAAAAACAAAACTACTGTTTTAATAACATAGAATAGAAAATATATACATTGTGTGAAACATTTTTACATGCGCCAGCACAACATAGTGTGCTGTTTTTTTTTTTTGTTTCTTCTTCTTTAAAATGTTTCTTCTATCTCTCTCTCTCTCTCGCTCTCTCTCTCTCTCTCTCTCTCTTTCTCTATCTCTCTCTATCTCTTTTCAAGTATATCTATTTTAAATGCATATGTGTTGTTTGTTGTATAAACAAACAAAAATTACGTTGCAATCAAAAGCAAACAACGATTAGAAATTTTTTTTTTTTTTTTTTTTTTTTGTATAAATGCACACAATACATGCGCATTTCTATTTGCGTTTTAATTAAATCAATTGAATTGTCAACTATGGAATGGTTCGAACTGCAAATGATAAAAATGAACTTTTGACTTTAAATTATGTAATCGTGCAAATAGAAATCAGCGACAGAGACTCAAATAGAAATTCTATTGGAAAATTATAGAAAATAAATGAAATAAATTAAATAAAAATGACTTACGTGCTGATTTTGATGGAATGAATGGTTGTGCACTGCACGATAAATAGCTGCAATGTGCCATCGTTTCCTCGGGTTGATGCCAAACAATCGGTTCGGATGCTGCTGCTGCTTCTGGAATCTGTTGTATTGCACTAACATATGGTATAGACACATCATTTGAAATCGATGGTGGTGAATTGTATCCAATGTTATGCATTTTCGTCGTTGTTTCGATTATATTGTTCCATTCATAACAATTACATTTACATAAACATTTACATAAACAATAATTATCGTGATTTAATTCGTTTCGATAAAATGATTCATTCATATTATTATTGTCGTTGTTGTTGTCGTTAGTATCTGGGTCAGACCAGCCGTCATAAATTATCGGTTGAAAATGATCCGTATAGGCTGAATGGCACCCTTCAATCGAGTACATCGGGTGAAGATGATCCGTATGGGCTGAATGGCACCCTTCAATCGAGTACATCGGTTGAAAATGATCCGTATAGGCTGAATGGCACCTTTCAATCGAGTACATCGGTTGAAAATGATCCGTATAGGCTGAATGGCACCCTTCAATCGAGTACATCGGGTGACAATGATCCGTATAGGCTGAATGGCACCCTGCAATCGAGTACATCATGATAAAAAAAAAAATTCTCGCAATTTTTTTTATTCTCACTTTGTATTGTGTTTCTTCTTCTTTATTTCAATAGAAAATCCCCAAATGACGTCACTTTCGCCGCGTGTGACTCACTTCGCGGCCCTTCGTGTAGTACAATTGTATATTGCTGAAAATATATTTCCAAAAAAATGTATTCGGTTTCGTCACTTGTTCTTTTAAATTTTTTGTTAATTTTTAAATTCAATCAAGTCTTTAATTTCACAAATTGATCAACACGCATTCGAATCAATGTTAAATGATGATTCCCGTTATAATTTACAATTGGTCCATTCAAATGATACTGAATAAATAAATTTAAATTAGAAAAATTATCATTGATATGAGTAGTGTTTTGCATGTCTTTAAAAATCAATTTTGCGTCAAAAAAGATATGTGACACGGAGACAACACGCACACACAAATTCACTAACTTGTTTTAATTTCACTTTTTATTTCGGTGCAGATAATCAATTTGGTTTTTTGTTTCTTTTGTTTTTTTTTTTTATTTTTTGTTCTCTGCTCTACGTATCTTCCTGCCGTTTGCAGGAAATGTGTCGTTCTACAACAACAAAAATTTTATGTTTTATTGTCAAGCCTTTCACACACGTTTTCGCAATGATCACACACGGTTTCACGTTAATTGTGAAAACACACTTTCTTTGTGCGATAAATTTGATAGTTGGCGCTTTGTGTGCTTCGTCAAAATAAATAAAAGTGAAATGATTTCCATTAAAACGGATGGTCGTCGTATTTCCGATTTTTAGGACAATAAATAGTGGTGACAATTTTGTGAAATAATGTGTCTCGATTGCGAGTGAATGATGACTGAAAAAAAAAATGTGTCAGAACAAAGAATATGAAAATGTGTTTTAAAAATTTAAAATCTCACTCACATCATCTGCACAAATCGAATAACTGTTTTTACGCATTCACAACATGTTCATACTCACACAGAGAGAGACAGAGACAGATACACTGACAAAATATTGATATTTCAACGATCGCGCTCGTAACAGAGAAAACTAAATTTAATTTTTTACACATTTGTTCGATTATACAGACGTTTGCTTTGTGGCTTGAGAACAAGAACAAGCATGTATGGAACACTGATTGCGCATATTTAGTTAATAAGTTTTTTTTTTTTATTTCTTTTTCGTTTTTCTCTTTCCTTTATTTTATTTCTACAGTAAACAAATCTAAACGACTGAGTCAGCCGCGTCGAGTATATGAATAAAAATGAAAGAGACAGATAAACACGACTTACGACGAATTTTGTACAAAACATTTACTATGCGTTCGTTCCTAATTAAAGAGCTCAAGCTCAAACTCACTCTCTCACACCTCTCTCTCTCTCTCTCTCTCGCCCTCTCTTTTCTCTGTGAGTGTGCACACCGACCAACTCGATGTGCGCGCTTTACGGAAACACATTTACATTTGTATATTTCGTCAATAGATAAGCAAAAATCAGGCGATATACAGTCGACACTTTCTTGAAATATTGTGAAATATGATCGTATTTGCATTGGTTGTGTTTGTCTGTTTGTTTGTTTGTGTTTGTGTTTTTATTTCAAGACCGCATGATTGATACGCTCATTACGTACTTTTGATCAAGTAAAACCGATCCCGTTTGAAATTATTTTATTCTCTTTTTCATATAAATAAATAACGTAAGCCGATTTTTAAACGACGCGCGCTCTATGTGGGTTTTTACTCTTCTCTTCTTGATCTTCAATTCATGCAATAAACACTTTCGTTAGGAAATTTCTGAGAAAACTGATTCATCATGATCATTTTCATATCGTCGCCTGGTTTTTTTTTTTAAAAATATTCTACTCAAAACAAATGTGATTCAACACTTACCTCAGTTTATTGAGTAAACTTTGAATTTAAAAACAAAATTACTTTCAACTCAAAGTAAATCGGAAATTATTATGTAATGGCACAGTGTAACTAGAAACTTTGAATTGTTTTTTTTTTTCTGTTTTTTTGCAGAAATTTCAACACTTTTCTTTAAATTGCAATTTTATTTAAAACAAATCTTTTTTCACAAAACTAGAGTGCATTTAAGGTATGACCGTGCACTTCAACGAACGGTGAAACTCTGAGTATGTAACTTGGTTTTTTTTTCTTAGTTTTGACAAAATTTTTGCAGGTCAAATTTTGAGCATGTAGATAAATATATAATTTTTGAACTTTAAATCACCTTTTTCATCAATTGTACCCTTTTTAACATTTTCTTTGAACTTCATACATTTATTGTTCGATGCATATATTGTTGAATTATTGTATATACAAAATGGTTTTCAATATGGGTGTTTGTGTTTATTAAAAATGTTTATGGCGGTCATTATACCAATAGTACCTGCTTTTTTTGCTTTGTTTGCCATTTTACAGAAACAGACGACACGAAACGCTATATAATGACCAAGCCCAAAATACAGTAATTACAGCCATTTCTTTTTGACTGAAAAAACAACTGAATATTTAATCTTTGAGGGAAATTGAAACAAATGCAAATACCAGGCATCTGTTTTCTTTATTTCAAACGTTCAATGTACAAATGTTCGACCAATTTACTGGAAATTTTATTGGTCTTTTTCTATTCACTTTTTTCTTTTATTTAAATCATCTTAACTTTTGGCCCAATTTACAGTATTTTTAATATTGCTCATAGCCAAAATTTGATGATATTTTGAAAGTCATTATATGAATAACATGAATAAGGATGATTTTCTCAGAAAATAACGTATCATCAGTTGTTTTGTGACAATAAAAAAAAAAAAAAAAAAAAAAAAATTAAAATAAAACATGTTTTTCGTAATTTCGATAACACATGTGGTAAAATTGCAAAAACAAATATTCTTTTGCGACTTGAAGCTAAAACAATAATAAATTTGTTGATGATAAACATTCATATGATCAAAGTCATCATCTCTAGTAGACTTGATATAATATCATGAATTCTGATGCGCAACCTGTTCAATAGAAATGTATTTTGCCAAAAATTTATTGTTTAAATCCATTTAAATTCATATCTAAAGACGAAAAACAAAGAAATAAAACAACAACAAGCGACTAGAGATTTTAGATAAATTTAAGAATGATGATATCGAGTCAATGACCGTATCGACCGTTTGGATGCAAATGATATATTCTATGTTAATTTTTGGTATTTTTAGCATCATCTCAAGAAAGAATAATAAACAATTTTTTTTTCTAACGACCAAAAATTTTAAATTTTTCCGCGTCTCTGTTTGTGACGGTTTCGATTGTGTTTGCGGATGACTATCATACCTTGGAATTTAGTCAACAAATATGAAATGCGATCAATATATTGATTGACGCACTATTAATACCTTTATTTTGATGATAAAACAGGAGAGAAAAGGGTAAAAACAATTTCTTATTTTCGTTTGCAAAATTGTGTGTTTTTTTTTTATTTTCATTTTTTGATTTGATAATAACAACTGAAGAATTGGCAAGAAAAATTACTATATTGGCTACTTTAAAAACAAAATAAAAACAAACTAGAAATGTATTTTCACAATAAACAGAATTCTTTCATCATTTTTTTGTTTTTCGGCACAGTTTTGTAATAATCGATGTTGATGAATCGCAAATAATCGAGTATTCATTAAACGGCTTTTCATAGATAAATTGTATGTAAATATTAAGAAAAAAAAAAATTTCCATTTCGCAAATTGTTTTTGTTTAGTTCAATTTATTTGCGTCATTTGCTCATCTCATTTACAAAATATGATTTTTGATAAACATAAATCATCATGACAATTTATCAATTTTGCCAAATGTTTTTCTTTCTTGTACAAAGCCCAAAAAAACACAATTGAACTTGGGAAATAACTTATAAATAAAATATTATAAAATGTAATGTGCTTAAGAATGAGACTAGAATATTAGAAAATGGTAATTATGAGCTTGAAGAAAAAAAAAAAAACGAAGTAACGTTTGACTAAATTATAGTACGATTTAAATAGACTTTATAATATAATTTTTACTTTACACATCATCAAAAAGTCCACGCGGTGGTCCATTTTTTGTATTCCATTGTCGATGTCCATCTTCAGCATCTGAATCCAAATCATTGTAACCCTTAAAACCGACTTTTATCTGTGTACTATCACCAAATCGCTCATTAATTTCATCCGAAAATGTACGAGAGAGACTATTAGTTGCATTATAATCATATGAATCGCCATCACCAAGCAAACCTAAGGGGTGGAAAATAATAAAAGAAAATACAAATAAAAATTTAAATTTTAAATATTTGGAAATTTCCATAGATATTTGTAAATGAAAAAAAAAAAAAAATAAATAAATAAACAAACCATCATTTAATGTACGTGGTGTTTCAAATCCACCGCCAGTTCCCCGTCCTTGACCTTGATTTCCCATGCTGGAACGATAATTTGTTAATTCACGTGCTGGTATTTGTTGACCACGTCTTCGATTTCGACTCTCTTCGGACCGTTGACGTCGTCGTTTTTCGCGATCAATTAAACCTTTTCCTTCTTGAATAAATTCATTCGAAATCGATTCATTTTGATCAATTTCACTTAACATAAATTGTTGAAAACCAAGAGCATTTAAAGCTCTACTACCTAAACTATACCAAGTTGCCAAACAGAATGCCAACATAACCATTGGGAAATAAATATTAAATCCATCGGATATAATGCCAAGCACATCCATATGGCCCATGATTTGTGTGTAATACGTTTCCGATATTCGTTTTTTAATGATATGCGAATCCATGTGTATGAGTCCAAGGAAATTTAAACACATTGGCGGTGTTAAACGACATAAAAGCATTCCACTGAATATTAAACTATGTTCATTGGTTGCATGATGTGGTGCCAAATAGTATAAATTTAAGAATTTAATACGAAATACGGTTGAATAAGCGCAATAGCATAAATAACATAATGTCATCATTGAGAATAGTTCAATTGTAAGGAAATCATGTCGTTTTTTTGCAATATTCACTACATTTGCAAATATCGATAATACTGGATATCGATTGAAAAATGTTAATTCACTCCAAACAACCATTAATGATAATGCACCCAATATTACAGCCATCGCACGCATAAATGGTGGCTTTAATTGACATTGCCAATACCAATCCAATGTTGGATTACAAATTAATTCTTGAAATTTGTTTCGCTGTTGTGGGAATTCCGTTTTAAACTGACGATGAATTGAATTTTGATTCTTTTCAACATCTTCCAAATGTAACACTTTTTCCACTTGTACATTCCATAATGCTTCGGTTCGTTGGAATGTTTGTATGGATTTTATAACTTGTTTGTGTAAACGAATTAAAGATTTTTCGGTTGGAACTGCATTCGTTTGTCCACCATCATTTCGACTATGACGTCGAGCTCGTTCCATTAATTCGGATGGTACTTTACGTAAAATTGTATCGATACATGGTCGAAGCTCATGTGTTAATGATGTTGCCTGACTAACAGCATTTAATGATTCCAAAACATCATCAACATTCTCTTCAGCATCCGCTTTGTCAATGTTCAATTTGGCCAATTTAAAATATGCTTGTTTCAATGTAACACCTGGCTTTGAATGCTCCCATAAACTTCTTGGCACTTCAACCAATGCGTAACCTAATGATAGTAAATTTAATGAAATTGATCGTTAACCAACTCAAAATATTCAATGGAAATTTTGAAAAAAAAAAATTCTATTATATATTACCTAAAAGTAACACAAGCAAAAATAAACCCCATGTATTCGATGCTGACGATGCAATTGCTTTCATTTTTGGCCAATCGAGTTGAACATTTGGATTCAAAGCTAAATTAATCAATAGAATGCCACATATCAATAGATATGATCCATAATAAATGGCATTATCAATAACAGCTGCTTTTAATTTTCCTTTTATTGTAAAATCTCCGGCTTTTAAGTATGATTGCATTAATGGCATTATCAACCATGTAAGAAATTGTGATGTCCAATAAATGATTCGCCAAAGAGTTGGGAATACATCGTCGGATACCATTCCCCATGGTTTCTGGCATGTATTTGAATTTGCAGCATCTTGTGAATTGACAAATTGTTGAGTATTGTTATCATGTTCATGTATACATTGGCGATAAACCGTCTGTAAGAGAAATATATGATTATTATCACGCAAGGTGAAACAATGAATAAAACTAATTAAAAAACATCCAATTCAGTCGGTAAATATTAATTAAAATGTAAGTTTTGTTCGTGATAACTTAAGGTTTTTTTTTCTTTTTTCTTCTCACGTTTTCTCTTTCCAATTTTTTTTTCTTTTTTTTTTGTGAAAATTGTGATTTAATTAAACTTGAACTAAATTTGACACTAGACAATATGATGGTTTTTTCTTTATTTTGCTTTGCTTTGTTTAGAATACTTACCGAGGTTACATCAAGTGGAATTGTAAATACAATTAAAAATGAAAAGCACCAAGCGGTCAACACAGATAAAGTTACAAGTGGATGCTGTCTTTGTACATTTCCATATCGATAAAGTGACGCAGTTGCCAATGTTAATGCAACAATAATACCAAATACCTAGGGGGAAAGAACGAAAGTAAATAAAAATAAATATTGTAAATATCCTGCAAATATTGCAAATATTGTAAATATTTATAAATATACTAAATATCATAAATATGCTAAACATATGACTAAATATTGTTTAAATTTGAGATTGGTAGTTGAGATCATACTGCATTCTCATCTCTACAATGTCGCCATGTTGAATGTTGACTTGATCTCAGCTACCAAATCTCAATTTCAAGCAATACTTTTTTTGCCATCAACAATATATTCACAAATGATAACTTATTGATAAAAATTAATTGAATTCACTAGATATTTCAAATATTTATGGATATGGTGTGTGTATTTTTAAATCTAGCAAATATTCCTTAAATATTTAAATATCGCGTGAATATTCTGAATATCTACTAAATATATATATTCATAAAGGGTCCTCAGCCCCTAGCCAAATACCAATAAATATGCCATATCAGCTTGTTGATGTCCGTTTGCTGTTTGCAATATTAACTTTTTTTCAAGTTCAATAGACTCTCCGGTCGATTCAAATTCAATTACAATGTCACTCTAATAAATCATTTCAGTTTTTTTCTTCTATTCCGTTGAATTAAACATTAAAATATAATCATTTTTTTTTTTTTTTGTTTCACACGAAATTTGTATACGTTGATAACAACATGATGCAATACGTAAATATGACCATTTAATTCGTGTTTCAAAATGACGTAAATAAAATCTCTAGAAATAAAATCAAAACGCGTATTTTCAGTCAAATGATTACTTTGCGTATTTATATAAATATAATTCATAAAAGAAAAAAAAAAACGCACTATCTCAAATCCAGTAAATGTAAAAATAAATCACTATTTTTGAAAATATCTTCACTGTTCCAATTATAAATTAATAATCGGAATAAATCAAAGTTAAAAAGTAACATACGATTTATTTGTCATTTGTCCAGAAATATAGTGAGTCATTTTAATCATGGATTTTCGATAAACCAGTCTATTATTTCAATCATTATTACGTAAAATTGAAACGTATGCATTATGCCAACTCAATTTACATTTACCTTATTTTGTAATTTAAAAGAGATTATCACAATCACTTCCAAACAATATTTCAGTTTTTAAGAACTTTATGTGAATATTGATTGTTATAAACATATGTTGTTCATATATTTTCACTGAAGAAATTGCGAGTGAAAAAAATATATATTCGATTCCACGGCGTTTTTGTATATTACATTTAGTTTATCAACACAACTGAGCTGTCAATGAGGGGGGGGGGGGGGGTCTGGAAAAATGACAGAAAATAAATTTGAACATCTGGTAACACCATTTACAACAATCTGAATGAACACAAATTTAACGAAAGATTTCTTTGAGATTTTCGTTTATTTTTGTGCACTTTTTTTTCTGTTAAAATTAAATTTTAAAATTCAAATGAAAGCAAATTTAATTTGAAAACAGAACAAATGTACATCGGTTATATGTATAATATAATCATATGCGCATCGACTTTACATGTGAACGATTTATCGAGGTATATTGACTTATAATAATACCAACGGGAACGGCAAAAAGATGCGATTTATCGTTTGCATTCCGTAACGATGTATGTGCAATTCAGTGTATAAATTATAGAGATTGCTTGCAATGTAAAAATTGACCAGAGTTGGTTTGTTACTGGAATTTCTATCATCTAAATCGTTTTTGCTCGGATACAACCGTAATTTCCGCTGAAAAATACTATGTTTCATGCATACTTTTTTGAAACATAATTCGATTCGCACAATGAAAGGAAAATGATAGAAACTCAGTTTGGTCGGAATTTGTGGATGCATCTGCTTGTTCTATTTCATTAAAATTGCATCCGATATAGTAAACTGATTGGATGTACTTACAACTGTGTTTTGTGTTTGCAGCAATTGAAGTTTATTGAGATGTGGTCATGAATCCAATAAAATCACCTGAATTTGAATGACACGTATAGTCAAGTTTGCGATATATCCATTTTCATTGAGATGATCAAATTACTGAACCAATTTATTTCATCATGCAATGGTAGATAAATAAACTTTTTTGCATTAGTCTCAATAGAATGGATTATAAATAAAACTTGGTTTCAATAGAATGGAATTTTTTATGGCATAGTCACCACCAGGGACATTCCCAACGGTATATTTCTACTATTGTCTATTTATATTTTGGTTTTATTATTGTTATTTTTTTTTCTTTCATTTTTTTCCAATGCTACGTATTTTTCTAGACATTTGTAAATCTACATTAAAGACATTTCCAAGAAGAAAAAGAAAAGCTAAGATATTTAACATGAAAACGCTTTTATTTTATATTGTTAATTGTATATTTTTCAATCGAAACCCTTTGTTTTGATAAAATAGAATGTTTTATAAAAGATGCAAATAAATGTACATTTGTGAAAATTGTTGTATAAAGAGTTTCTATTTTGTCTTTTTATTTATTTAGAAAAACTGGAACAACAACATCACTTCCTTAATCGATTTAATTTATTTTGTGGTTTCATTATCAACATTTAATGGTTAGTCACATTGATAAAATAAATAAATGCAAATTCTCTGAGTAAATCGGTACGTATTTGAATTTTCAATAGAATTGCGATAATTACATGGTAACATTTGTGACGGATCATCTTTGGAATAAAATATTTTTGCTCTTGTCGAATTTTTTACATGGTAAGTTCTTTCATTGCACCAATTTCATTGAATGAAATTTTGTCCAAATTTTCTATGATCCGATCTTCATCTCGAATACCGCTGTGAATATGTAGTGCGCCCAATAGAACGGAATCAGATTCGGTCCAATTGTGTTTATTTATCGAAATTCCCACATCGATAACACGGCCCAATTTGGCAATTTCATCAAAATTCAAATAGTAATATCGAGTCTCCCATCCATTAACTGATCGAGGGCTCGATGGGAATATTTTCTCATGTCGATTACTTAAACCAACAACGGCATATTTAAGAATATTTGCTTTCAATGGCATCAAAATACGTTCACATGGTTTTGTTAGAGCAGTTGATTCATCTCGATTGTCACTGTTACAGTAAATAAAGATTTGCTTGTCACCATTTTCACTTTGGACTTTAAGAATTAATGAAATATCGATCAAACTATCGGTGCGTTTGAATACAAAAGATGCAATTAAATTTTTTTTACATGTAAAATCAGTTGCAAACAATCGAATATGATGCACTGGATTAACAAATTTAATACACGATCCACCATGGTAGGCTTCTTCGAATTGATATTCAAAGTGTGATGGCACAGACGGTTGATATTGTTGTTCCATAAGATTAAACCATGGTTCATTGCTTATTTGCAGACCATTTCGATATTGTTTTTTACCCGATCCTAAACAAAATGATGTGTAAAATGGCAGTGTATTTGGTCCACGTGAATATAAATGCCTCCAAAGCAATTTCCAAAAGCGTGTATTACGTTCAAGAAACTTTTGATTTATATTATCTGTTCCTTCTGCACGCATTGGATGCTCATCAGGCATATTTTCAAATGTCCAACCAGGCGCGAATATACCAATTGATAAATTGTGCTCTGTGATTGGGCGCAATGTCTGAATGAAAAACATTAAGAAATTTGTTAAATTCATCCGTATGGGAAAACCAATTTAATCATCGACAATATAAATAAAAATCGATCATTACCTCATGTGTATGAAATCCAGCAGTTTGTCCACGACCAAATACATCAATGCCGACAAAGACTTTAGCCAATTCTTCTGGATTCTTTTTCAAAATATCAACGGTATTTTTCAAGTGTGAATCACCCCACCAATAATTCAATAAAATTCCATCACTGCCCCTGTACATATCGATATTTTGTTCATTGACTTCATTTTGCCAACTCAACGATCCGCTTTCAGTCACACTATCGTACCATATTACGGTGCCATTTGGAATTTCTTCATGAATGCGTTTTGTTATTTGTCGAACAAATTCCTTGAGTAATGGTACTTCTTCCGTATCAATACCAGTTTCAATATTCAATAACCATCCATCGAAACCAAAATTTTTTGTCACAAGAACAAAAGCTTCCACATATCTATAGAGATCTTGTCTCGAATGCAGTAATTCGTCAAGTGTTTTTTTGGCATTATCAAATTCAACGATAATTGTCCCTAGTACGGGTACACCATTTCGATGACCTGCATTAATCCAAGATACCGGTGGGATTGTAATATAATTGTGGCTAAAATAGTTGAAAAAGTCAATGCCAGCCCAATGATAGAAACGATAATCATCGAATTTTCTCGAACCATGAACGAATCTAAATTGAAATCCGCAAAAAAAAAACGCAATAATAATTTGGCCAATTGTTACACTTTAAAAAAATTTTCATCATACCTATCGCCACGATAATTTCCAGCCATATCATGGCATACAAGCACTTTTGGTCGACTTTTTTCATTTTGAATATTTCGGTCGTTGGTTGCATTATTTTCAATATTCAAAAAATGATCTCCGTAATGTCGAGCCTCACATCGAGTTGTCAATGGTTCAATTAAACTATTCCAACTGAATGGTTTCACAGCATAATCAAGCAACTGTTGATTGGTGCGAAATGGTGCGCATTCGTGTAACCAATTTGAATTATCTGGAGACATTGTAAATGCAATTAAGAATATACAATAAAAATGAATAAATTACATTAGAATGCATGAATTTAAATACTATTTTTTAATCTAATTTCGGAAGTAGTTTGTTAGGATGCTCGTGGTTTAGTATGACATTGAATTGGTAAACATTTGATATAAAAGAAAAAAAAACAAAACCATAAAATTGATAGAAATAATAAAATCGTCATCAATGTCATTGATAAATAATCAATGATAAAAGTCGATTAAATGTCAACAATTGAATCACAAGAACCACTAACAAGAACTAAACCGAATAATAGAACACAATTAGAACTCAACAACAACAACAATTAGAACTACCTTTAATAATTGACGAGTTAACAAATTCAAATAAATTATGCATAAATAATACAATTAGAATGAATAATCGTCGATAAATCCATCGAACAAAACTGAACATTTTTTTTTTTTCAAGTGAAAAATCTCAAAGATGAGTGAAATCTGGACCTAATATCAAACAAAATTGTAAATGTTTTGCTAAAAATAATGACTATACGTTATCGCCAACAAGACAGAATAGTCGATTATTACCCAAATCGAGCAAAGTAAATATCGACACGTGTATTATACACGATATTACTCTAAAACTTATTAAACCACAACTGTTTTTGCATCTCAATAATTTTTTGCAATTTCAAAACATTCCAATGTCGATTTATACTCACAATATAATTATGATGACAGTATGGTATTGTGAATATACTACAAATGTGGTGAATTTCTATAGTAATGGCATTTGGATGATAGAGTTCAGTTTTCATATGTATTTGTTATATGGAATTTTTCTCACAAAAAAAAAAAAAAAAAAAAAAAAAATAAACAAAGCAATCAACAGCAGTAATAATTTGAAATACTAAAGAAGCTGTTAGATTTCATTTGACATTTTGCCTATTGCATGAAAATTTACTATGTCATAGGCATTTATATATCAGCTTCTTTGTGTTTTCACTTTTTGCGAACACCATTTATGCTTGTATTCATTTCTAATTACGATGAGGCAAAAGGCAAAACTAAATCACACTTTTTTAGCTTTTGGTATGAGCGTAATCATTCATATAGAAAATTGAAGTAAACATTGTGTTATAGGTTACAACTTGTTATGCACTAAAACAATGGAAATTGGGAAATATGTGTCCATTTAGCATAAAATAGAAAATAAATTCCTTCTGTTTTTAATAATGACTACTAAATATTTAGTTCAAGTTGAATTTCTGTTTCTCATAAACCTTGTGTAACAAGCAAACAATATTTGATTGATTTGCCATTTCTCGCTTTATTTTCATTATTGTTTAAATTGTTCATACTTACGATTGTAGTAAATGCGTTGAGAACTAATTTTTCCATACAAACTTTGTTCAACGAAAATGAACTTTTATAAATTGAACTCACATCAATAGGAGTTCATATTGAATCATAAAAAGAGAAATTATAATTACATTGAAATGAAAAATGTTTATTTTATTTAATAATTTTGATATTGAACTACAAAACATTTATGCATTATTAATTATTTGCTGGATTTTGTGCATTGTCCTGTGACATATTATAGTCATTTACAAGTGGTTTTTGACTTTCATCGTCTGGAAATAATAGTTCACATTCTAATTTTGACCATTCAGGAACTTCAACCTCTCTATTTTTTGGATCCAATGACACATGTATTATTCGGCATCGAACTCTTACTTTTTCGATTTTATTTATCGTAATGGTGACATAAAAATCTTTATAATTTTTGGCTGGATCGGGTCCGGTAATAGGTGTTTTTGGTAATTCAATTTGTGAATCATTTTGAACATAAAGATTGGCCTTACGCATTGATGTTCGAATGTGCCATGGTTCAATCACCCATGGATTGAATTTATTTACGCAAACAGAGATTATTACTTTTTCAAATTCCCTTATAGTTCGTTCAACAAATGGCGAACGACGTGTTTCAAGGAGTCGAGCTTCTGTATCGTATTTTTTTCTATTTTCAGGTGTATCATATACCGCTAAACCAGGTAATAATAATTTAGTGTAACCAGAATTTGGCCGAACTGATACTAAATCACCTCTGTAACCCATTCCAGCAACATAATCGGTCAAAATAACCTTTATATTCGGCTTTTTGATTACATTACCATCTTCAATAAAATCATAAACATGATGCCGAGCTTTCAATTTTCGTGGTTCATGTCCTTTCTTCGCTAAATTTGGTTCCCATCGCCTTTTCAAAACAAATGTATTCTGTAAATTTGAAAAAAAAAAAAAAAAAAATCGAAATTTATTTTCATCCAATTTGAGGTTATGTCAAACAATTTTATGAGAAAAAATTATTTCATTTTAATACATACTCGAGTTTGTTGCGCCAAATAGGTTTCTGTTTTGATTATAGGTTGAAGAACACTAATTCTTCCTACTTGCAAAATACTTCTCAACATCATTTCTTTCAATAGAATCAATTAAGACTTTTATAGAATTCACTTGATTTCTATTTTGCTGTGGACTCTGAAATGATTTTCCGCATTAAACTGTCAAAATTCAACGATGATGAGAAATAATGTCAATTGATGCAAGTGTATGGGTGTGAATGAATATTTATGCGCGTATTGGTATTATTTAGAAACTGTTCTGTTTCAACGTGACATCGTATAGTAAACAGAAGTAAACTTTCGATTACATGTGGTATTGTTTTGAAATCTGAATATAGTTGCAATGTAGTGAAACAAGTTTAAATTTCAAGAAGCAATACAATTAGAATGAAAATAAATCCATCGAACAAAACTGAACATTTGTTTTTCAAGTGAAAAATCTCAAAGATGAGTGAAATCTGGACCTAATATCAAACAAAAATGTAAATGTTTTGCTAAAAATAATGACTATACGTTATCGTAAACAAGACAGAATGATCGATTATTACCCAAATCGAGCAAAGTAAATATCGACACGTGTATTATACACGATATTACTCTAAAACTTATTAAACCACAACTGTTTTTGCATCTCAATACTTTTTTGCAATTTCAAAACATTCCAATGTCGATTTATACTCACAATATAAATATGATGTGGTGAATACAAATGTGGTGAATTTCTATAGCAATGACTTTTAGCTGACAGTTTATTGTTTTTATATGTATTTGTTAGGAATTAAAAAATCGTGCATTATATCGTTAGATTTCATATTAAAGTAATTGCATGAACAATGCATCGCATAGATAAATATCAAGGAAATGAGCAAATTTGGTGATCACTTCGAAGATGATATTTTAGTATGATTTGAAGAACCGGTTACAACTAAATCTAAAGTACCAAGTGAACCAAAAAAAGCCACGATTTTCTACGGAAAATGATGATTATTTAACAGATAGCATCTTGGCAAATATTGCAATGCCAACTGAAGTATCAACATCGGCAACACAACAATCTGAAAAGACCGTCAAAATTCCAATTAGTGTGGGAAATTGTGTGCTGGTAAATCCAAAACAAAGGGGTATTTTTCTAAATAAAAATTACAAATAAATTCGATTTTCATTTTAATTATTTTCATGTTCGTTTCATTGGCAGGGAATCCAATTTTAAAATCGGTGACAAATATTCCGTGAGAGTTTGATGACTCAATCATTCCGGACTATATTGTTGGGAAAATTTCTTGCATCTTAATTTTATCACTTCGATATCATTCGCTTAATCTAGACTATGTTCACAATCGTATCAGAGAACTTGGCAAGCGGTATGAATTGCGCGTGCTTTTGGTTCAGGTTGATACAAAGGTGAAAAAAAAATTCATAAATTATGAAAATATATTACAAACAATAACATCAAACTCTCATTTTCTTAGAATCCCAATGTGCTTGCTGGCTGATTTAACATTGATGCTTGCATGGACTTCCGAAGATGCTGGTAAAATTGTCGAAATGTACAACATTTTTGATAATAAACCGCCCGATGGCACGAGCACAACAGTATCCACATCAAAAAGTTCGTTTCGAAATGTTGAGTCTTCCAATTTGCTTGATTTTTGAATGATTTTGTAAATTTTTCTGTCATTTTTTACAGTTGGTCACAGCTTTAACCAATATGAAACCGATGCAATGACATTGCTACATAACTATGGATCTCTAAAAAATTTTGTCCTATCAAATGAGGACTCATTGGCATTGGTCCGGGACCACGTAAAGCAAAGCGATTGATAAATGATTTCAATGATCCTTTTTTGAAAAAGTGAATTTTCCCATTTGGCATGTGATATTACATTCAACAATAAAAGCGAGAACTCTTCGCATTTTTCATTATTTAAGCCTAAGATTCGATATTTTTTTTTTTAAATTTTTTTTTTTAACACTTAATATTAAATTTCAAAACAAATTTATTTTTCCCAAAAAAATTCTTAAAGAGTCAAAAACAACAATTCGCCCTCTACGTGCGAAACATCGCAGATGCTTTAGAGCGCTTCATATTGAATGAGTACAGACAAAAACCACAAATCTCATGGGCACATGATAAGCGATGTAATTACTTAATACACATAGTGAGAAACACGCAAAACAACACATAGAGGGCGTCTTTGTGTTTTAAATCATATTTATCCAATGTATTAATATACAAACAATTCGAGCTTAGTTTCACCGAAGTTGCATTATTGAAGAAATTCATTGCCTCTTACGCCATCTATACGAGTACGGTGTAAATTTGAATGAATATCAAACAATATCCAAGCACCAAATAATGCGTTACCAAACAATATCCATTGGCACGCCTCACAAAGTTATTGTAACTTTTTATGCTTTATCGGTATGCATCATTAGTTTTATTATGAAGAGATTAAACCCTCAACATTTACCCTCCCTAAACCTAAACTCACGAAGAGACGACAAAATTTATTTTGTAAGGTTTTATTGCACGAAGAGAGAGATTCATATATTCAAATATGTATTTGCATCGCTTTCTCTTGAATGTGAAAACCTTACAAACCTTGTCGTCTCTTCGTGCCTAAACTCAACTTATTTTAAGAGGCTCTATCAATTGGTGCCATAAAATTTAACAATTGACCCCTCCCCAAGGGGTTTGAGTGTCTCACGCCCACCATTTTTTATTTTTTTTGACCCGAAACTTAAAAATTGGGATTCAGATTGCCAAACAATAGATTGGTCTTACATAGTCTTAGTTTTGACGAAAATTCAGACAATCTGCTCATTTGCCGAAGAAATTCCAAAGAATTAAGTTGTTCATTTGTTCTAACTAGAGCTGCTCATGAACCGAACATGAACCGTTCATGTTCGAGAATGGTTTCACTTTTATGTTCATGTTCGTTCGGGTTCGGTTCGATTTGTTCGAAAGAAAAAAAAGGTTGTTCATGTTCGTTCGAGTTCAAGTTCAGTTTGTTCAAGATGTTCAAGTTCGGTTCATGTTCGTTCGAATATTGTTCAATTAACTGAACCAAATTGAACTGTTCAATAGAACAGTTAAGTAAGCAACAATATTTCGAATAGGTTTTGTTTATATCGAAAATTCCTATTATTCAAATACAACCGAACAATTGTTCAGTTGTTTTTCTCAGAAAATGAAGCAGTGATGAAGTCACTTCAAAAAAGAAATTCATTGTCTCTTACGCCATCTCTAGTCGAGTATGGTGTGAATTTAACTTAATATCAAACAAAATTGAGAAAGTCGACTTCTATGCCGTGGGCAAGTACATCAACTATCGACTAATGAACTACGGCATAAATCGTGCGATGTTACATTGGAAGTGATTTCTATCATTTATACATTGAATGGCACATACACCATTACGGAATGCAAACGACAAAACGTATCTTTTTGCCGTTTCCGTCGATATAGACAATGTACATTGATAAATCGCTTTCATGCAAGAAATTCATACGTTGATAAATCGTATAGATGGCGTCAGGTGTGTAGAATTTGAACGAACAGGAACAGATCGCATTTATGAACCAGTTGAATTAATTGAACAACGTTCGGAAACATTTTGTGTGTTCATGTTCGTTAGAGTTCGGTTCATGTTGTTCAAATTTGAATATATTGTGTTCATGTTCGTTCATGTTCGGTTAAAATTCAATCGAACACGAACGAACATGAACAGTCCGGTTCAGTGGACAGCTCTAGTTCTAACATTAATTTTTGCAGAATTTTGTTCAAACTCAAAATTGACTGCTCAGATTTGAAAATATTATTGTTCAATACGATGCACGTGGGTTGCATTAAAACGTACAAGAAAAAAATAAATTTTGGTCAAGCAGCATTAAGACTGATATTCAATTATTCATCTGCGGTTATTAACGTGGGATGGCTAGCTGTAGCCAGTAGTACAAAATGAGAAAAGAAATGTTGAAAATTGAAAATGTGACGATATCAATAAAGGTAAAAATATATTAAAATATTGATATGATAATGATTATAATGCGTGATTTAGTATTCAATTTTAATAAATTATTTTAAAATAAATGTCGATATTCTAAATGTTTTACATTAGTAAGCTTGTGGCGAGAAAATGAACAATTTTCAGCCCATTTATTGGTGCGATCTTCCACAAATTGAATAAAAATTGATGAACATAAACCTACACTCTCAGTTGACAAATATTTTTTTTTTTTTTTTAAATAAAACAACATTTCTTCGTTCATTATATTTGTAATATCGATTTTATTTATTTATTTATTCACCGCCAAAAAACTGACTGTACCATTAGAAGGTTACGATAGTAATCATAAAATAATTTTGTTGTTCAATTTTTGGGGCGTATCGATCATCATGCATATACGGTTTTATCATCTAATAACTAACGTAAACATCAGTTAATATATTAATTGTAAACAATTGATAAACATCTTCACAAAAATGCACTTGAGTTTCTTTTGTTTTCATTTTATTAGATTCTTATTTTGTAATTACTTAATTTCTGACCTGTTTATTGGCAAGATTTGAGAAAATGAAGCAGTTGTATCCATATAACTTATCTTCTTCAATATTTGATAAATTATTTTATAATAATTTGGATTCAAAACTCAAGTGCAATGAAATTATTGCTGCAAATCATACAATACCACACCATACGGATACAATTGACTTAATCAATTCATATGACCACAAAAATATAAAAAAAAAAAAAAACAATGCAAAAGGCACTACCTAATTCTCGTGAAAATGTCTTGAAATCATTTTTAAATAAAGAGACTCAATAATTTTCATAAGTGTAAATAATATATTCGAATTTATTAATTTATCGTATTTCACATTAAAGAAATATCATTTATCGTTAACTTATTTAAATAAAAAAAAAATTACAGGCTATAGATAAAAATCAAAAGAAAAAAAATGGGAAATGTATAGCTATTTGTATGTTGTTATTTGTTCATGTAGTTTATGCGATTTTTGCGTGGAATTTCGACTATGACGTGATTTTCTATCAACTTCTAAGCAGCGCAAATTTTGAATGTCGCATCAGTTTGTATAACGATACCAATCACCTTCCGTAAAGCATAAGATCTGATGATATTACTGCACCTTTGTAAATGCAATTACTGTCCTTGTTTAATGAGTCGCCATTCACACGCAAATAACGTTCATCTTTGGTTTTATTGCATAGAAATATAATATTTTCCATACATCACCGAACAAGATAAGCGGCGCTTATTTTGGACAAAAATTTTTCGTAAGACATCTTCTCAGTAAATTGTTTTGTAATTTACGTTTATTCTTAATATGTTTCCTCGACGAGTTGACTACGGAGTTACCACTTGAGTTTGAATTTACACTTGCTTTACTAGCAGATATTGCGACATCAAGATCGGGCCTCTCTTGAAAACTGAGAAAATATTTATATGTTTTATATTTCCATAGTATCGCTTTAGTTTTCGGCGCATGTATACAAAAACGACCTGTTGCAATCATGATACCTTCTTCATATCGAACTCTTCCTCTAAATTTAACATCATCAACATCGTATCTTTCTCGTACTTCTTTGAAAAATACTCTTAAATCGGGTTCATTTAATGTCAGAATATCCGAATATAAATTGACATATTGTGAAGAATTATCACTATCAGTAGATTCATTTGACTGTGAACTTCCACATTGCCGATGGTTACTTATGCCTGAGCAGCTTGGCTGTTGATCATCCATTTTATTTTTGTTGTTGTTGAATTGGTATTTTTAATTCTATATACAATGTGATGCACAGTGACTGGTTTGAAAATTTAATATTTTTTTTTTTCTTTCACAAAACTATTTTCAACTAAAATGTTTAAAAAAAAAAGATATTTTTCCGATAATTCAAATACGGATGATTGCAATAATAATGTTCGATTAAAATATTTAGAAAAAAAAAAAAATCACTTTGTTGATAACACGTCAGCTTTGAAATGATGTGCACGCTTTTGCGTTGAAATGAAAAGAGAACAAAGAAAATATCTTCACCACCAAAGGTAATCACATTTTGAATGGGCATGAAGTTAGTTGCTGTGGGAAAAATGGGGCGGTCAAACGATGCGTGCGTTTAATTCAGCATTAAGAGAAAATAAACAAATGAAATTTCAATTTTAAACTTGCCAATTTTCGTTTTTATTCCAATTCTTGGATATGTGAATGCGGTTTTCATTATCATCATTTTGATTGATTGATGCGGATACCACACGTTTCTTTAGCACACAAAACATGTTTAAATTTGATATTGGTGTTTGTAAATTAAATACAAAATAAAACACATGTGGAACATTTGAACGACGTCGATACGGTACACGCAGGTTTTATGTTTCTTGTGATATTGTCGTTTATGTTATTTCTCTTTCTTAAAGACCATCGATGTAACTATGAACACTTGAAAACGCATACAAACACACATAAAATGAGTGTAAAGTAATACGTTGGCATTCGGTTAGGCCATTCATTTTATGTTTATTTGTTTGTGAATATCGGAGAGAGAGAGAGAGAGAGAGAGAGAGAGAAATGACGCAAGAAAACAACGTTTACCACAACATCCCGATGAGAATGAATAGTGTGAGACGATATCACATGCAGCAATACGCTATAAACAGCCGCATCTCGAATGAAAGCACAAAGCAAACACCAAAAAACCCAAGCTGTAAGAGCGGTTTGAAACAACAGCAATACATATTTTCAAAATAGTTGTTTACCGAAAGAGACATGCATTTTGAATTGGTGTCGTGGTTTCGTATTTTTTATCTCAACGCTTAACTTAATTTTCTTTTAGCCAAAATTCAGTGAATTTTGATGCTAAAATTCAAATCAAATTTGATTTTTTTATTGGATTTTTGTGTGATTTTTTTTTATGAATTTGTTGTTGTGAGAATAGTGCGTTGAATTTTAATAAAAAGATTCCGTCACCATAGAGAGGCGGTAACAAGTGCAACAAGTTGTAGTGAATCAATACATTTCATTGAACCAAACAAAGTGAAATCGTCGATAAATATCAAATCGATCGAATTGTGACCTTAATTATTATTGTGAATGAAAGAAAAAAACGTTCTTTATATTCAACAGAAAATCAAAACAGTGACAATATTTTCATTAAAAAGTTTCTACAATGAAATTTGCTGATTTCATACAAATCTATTATAGTTTATTTGAAAAAAAAAACATGAATAATTATCAAATCGGAATAGCAAATGTTTTGTATTCTACACAAAATTAAACGATTTTTGAAGGAAAAATTTCAAAAAAAAATCAATGTAAATTGTGCCATATTTGAAGAAACAACAGAATATCCGAAGGTAAATGGAAAAATATTACCATTTTATATTTGAAAACAATCAACAAATCAAGAGCAAAGTGTATGCACATTTGTTTGTTATAATCATCGCGTTATTTATGTGGACAATAATTAGTGTGAATGAAGCTAAATAACTGGTCAAACGTGTATTTTTGTGGTTACTTAATGAGAAACAAATGCCATTTGTGAATAACTGTTTTCAATGAAATTGTCATTTTGTTGTGATTTCATCGTTTGACAACGAATGAAAATAAACCAAAATAAGCAACATCAAGCAGTACGATAAACACACCAGTTTAGTGAATGAATTGCATTTTGGTGTGCAAAAACAGTCAAATAGATTAACAATCTAACGGTTTTTGTGTTTACAAAAACGATAAACGTGTCGATGTATTTGGACATCAAACCAAATTTCAATTAGCGAGGTAGGTTTAGTTTGACGTTTTTTTTTTTTGTTTACTTCTTTTGCCTATAAAAACAGATATTTCATATTACAGCAATTCAGAATTGAAATTTTTAATTTCATCTCATATTGATCATACAAAATAGGATGTTATTGCTTATATGCAATAATCTGTCAGTCATGTCGAAATAATTACAACTGATGAACTCGTTCCCGCTTGATTTGTAGTTTATAAATAACAAAAATTTCTGTTTATTTTGCATTTTTTGTTCATTTGATTCATTAAAATACGCATTCTGACACACACACAACTACCGCCTATTTTCATTCGTTTCGTTGAAAATTTTTGAATGTTTCGACTTTATCTCAAATGAATCATGTTTCACTTTTGTTTGCAATTCAATTGAAATGCAGATGCTATTAAAACATTTGTGTATAATTTAAACACAAAAAAAAAAAGAAAATAATCCATTAAAATGCTACAAAAAGTCATAAAAATCATTTCACTCTCGCGCATTCGTACGGTTTCAACTGTATGATAAACAAACAAATATAGTATCGTAGACGCATTTCAAATGGAACTTGCTTTTTTTTTGTTGCTTAAAATGAGATTTTGTATTCGTGAGGAAATAAACACAAAACAGGCATAAAATAGAATGCAAGACTGCGTACTACACATTGGCGCATAGACAAATGAATTGGCGCGAGCTAGTGAACATCGCACATATACAATGCATATAATTTACGATTATTAGTATCGTATGTAATTTGCCGATTTTTTTTCAAACTAATTATTATCTTTGTGGTTTCTTGAATTGCCAACTCATTTGAAAATTCGTTGAACGAGAGGCACGCGTGTCTCTCGTTTCATTTCATTTTACTTAAAATGAGTCGGCATTTTTTTTTTTTCACTTCCAACCAAATTCAATTCGATAATTGCATGAACGAAAAAATTGTTTGCGAACAAAATACAGAACTTCAATCCAAACAACGAAGAATACATATTTAGAAAGTTCTTAAAGTTGAAATCTTATTTGGTTTTGAGATTCAATTGAATTGTAAAGATGTGTATTGAAAAAAAAAAAATCATCGATAATCATGCACGTTCAATTCTGCATGCACCATAATTTTGACGATTATATTTTCAAAATTATTCGCATTGTCAGACCATTCTTAATCCGCGGCAATGAGAAAGATTGACATTGCAATTAAATCGTAAATTCGCTCTTCAATATGCACATAAAAATGTCTGTTTAATGATGATTTTTTTTTTTTTTTTTTTTTTTTCGTTACTTCAGCAAATTCAATGTGCAGTCACATGCACAATTATCCAAAATGCGCTAAATATCGCCATAAAATCACATTTTATAAACGATGAAAAGAGGGAGAGGGCAAAAATCGCTTCATTTACAAGGTTATGATGAAAAATTTCGCAATTGTTAACAATGTAGCCAATGTTGTGTGTTCCAAAAATGAATATGACAAAAACGTGGACTTTCCGCATCCAATTTTATGATTCTTGAAAAGTGCGGAATTCCATTTTAAGGCATGAAAACGGCAAGTAGCCATGGGAAAATCATTTCATGTACACTCACACTGTCCATACAAGTTGCCCATTATCAGTGAGATTTTTTTTTTTTTTTTTTTTTTTTTTGGTATGTGTAAATTGTACGTGCATTCCAAGCAATCTGAAGGACTCAAAACAATGTTATCGTTGGAAAAGAAACTATATATATAGATGTATACAGTGGTTTTTCCGCTTTCGGAAACTGTACGTGTGATTCTGAATAGAATGGGTGATAAAATGTGTCACAGATATTATGTTGTTTCGGTGTTAGAAGTATTGTTGTTGAAAAAACAAAATAAAAATTGTTTACAGTACTTACCTGTTCTTCGGTACGTGACAATTTATGAGAAGTTTTCTTATGACCTGTCGTTTATGCACCGACCATCTCACCTTCGAAATATCATAAAATAATTTGAATTTACCGAAGAAATAAAGTTCACTTCACTCCAATGATGATGAGACAAAATGCATGTGATGCATCTCAACATGTGACAACAATTTCAGGAATTTTTTGATTAACTTTTACTTTGAAATTAAAAAAAAGAAAAAACATTTCATTTGTAATTTTAATTGGTTTTCTGATCCATAATGACAGGATATTATCAGACTACGCATTTAAGTATGCATTTGACGATTGTGTGATAATGAAATTTTAATAAGAAAAAATCACAAGCAACTTGTTAAATGATGTATTTTTCAATATCGACGCCTCTAATGCATGAACATTGCGAGCATTCACTTGGCGAGTCATCATCAATAAAAAGAGAAATAGTAACACAATCATAGATGCATAGAAACACGTTTTTCTTGGTGGTAACCAAACCAAACCAACCAGAGCACCTGTTGCGAAAAGAGAAACATTAAAATTGCTTATTGCTGTTGTCGATTTGGTCGCATAGTTTAGCTTGTTGTTGTTTTTGTTAGCATTTTCTCTGTTGATGCGCGGCATCGTGCAACAAATACCTGTTTTGATTATATTCGAAACCAAACGATTCCAAACCATAAATTGCAATGGATTTAAAATTAAAATGAAAAACTCGTGATGGTTTTTTTTTTCTCTTCTGTTGCGCTTAGCTGTTTAGTGTTTGCTGTTTATATACGACGATACGAATGGGTATGGATATAAAAACACGGTCACAAGTGCACACACGAAGCATGTGCAACAGAGAGTCAGCGCACGAAAATCATATCCATTATATGGAAATTGTGCAATTTTTCATTCATAAACATCTAACAGCAGAAATGATCAAGCCGTTCCGTAGTAAATAGTAGGCACAATTTTTACCGCGCACTTTTGACGTATTATTGTTGTTGTTATTGTTTACGATTTGATATCAAATTGGTTTGTATCGCCGTTTGTACATTTTTACCATGTACGGTTTCTTTTTTCTTTATTTTTTTTACTTTTTTTTTTTTTTTTTTTTTTGTCGCGCAAAAATCATGCTCCAACAGGTGAGCGTACAAATATATATACTGTTGACATGTAGGCCTGAGATAGGCAACATCGACGGATATTGTGCAAAATTATAATTAAGTGAATAACTTGGCTCAAAACATTTGCTCGATATTTTTTTCCATTTCAAGAATAAATCAATATTTTTTTATTTTCTTCTTTTCCATTGCGATCTTATTCAAGATTTGATGAAATCTTTTCCTGTTTGGTAACGGTTTAATTATTTCATCTTTCGGTGTATCCGTTGCAAGTGAGCAACATAAAACATGATTGAATGGTAATGCAATGGTGTAGTCATTGCAATAAATTTCACCGTTTTAGCTACGTGACTCGTTTCATTGTGTCAAATCTGCTACAATCATTCTTCAAATGATGATTGCAAATTGGTGACGTGGAACTTTTTTCTTTTTTTTTTCAAACGGAATCATTGACTCTTGCATCTTTGCTTGAATGTTTTAAAACGATTTGAATGGTACGATGCAACACAATCACTCAAACGGCTCATCGTGAGTGGTTCAATGAAAACGGCATTCTTTTTTTTTTTTTTTTTTCAAAACAATTGATGATGTTTTCTGACTGCAAGGCATTTGCAAATTCAATCGTTTCATGAATACGTGTGAAAATAAACGACCGTTGATTAACGGTGTCGCAAATTTACATAATTTGTACAGCACAAGTAATAAATCAAACGAACCGAACGTTATTGAAATGAAAACATTTTGATGAAATAAAAGTTAATAATTGCATTGTATTGACAGAAAAGTGATTGTGCATCAGAATTATAATATGAGAATCGATGAGATCTCATGTATTTGTGTGTGTGTGTATGTGTGTTTTGTTGTTTTTCAATTGAAAGGAAAATCATTCACATTGGGGTCGAAATGCATAAGTTGATTCGTGATCGAGCATTTGCACTTGTTTAAAATGTAAATTGTTGTAATCTGATTCCTGTGATTATGTCACAGCATATATAGTTGCGCGTGCCATTTGTTATGCACCGTTGCCATTCAACATCATTCTGGCCGCCAATATTGGTCATCAGCCAAGCATGAAGTACACGTTACAACTATTAAATATGCGCTCAATTTACATGAGATCAAGTGACAAATTCGAATTGGGTCTCAACTATGAGTTTCGAATGCATCTTGACACCAAAATGCATAGTTTGTTAAAATGCATACATTCCATTCATTCAGAAGATTAATTAGATATATAAAAGGTGCAATCAATTTTCAATCGAACGATGTTTGATAAAAACACAAAGACATATTTCAATTTGGATGAGAATGCAATTAATTTCCAAGCATTGAAATCAAAAGGAACGGCGATTATGTCGTATTTATTGGAAACAAATCTTTTCTTCAAAGCAGTAGTTAAAACGTTGATTCTTCTTTTTTTTTTTTGTTTTCTTTTCGATTTCTCAATTAAAAATTATGACAACTGATTTACGAACAAAGATAAATTCCACCATTCATTCGACCGAATGCATTTATAATCTTCTCATTTTCCTATCCAATTTAATCTTTTCATAATTTTCTTTTACGCGTGTGTATAATTTTCATTTTTTTATTGAGATTATGAACAAGAAGAGAAAAAAAAAATCTTTAACCTATGCTCATAAGCTGATCTGTTGATCTCGCGAGCCCACAATCTATACAATAAAAAGTATAAAATAAAGAATGAACGCGCCGAATGCAAGGGTGTCGATCATTTTTCTTCATTTTTAATAGGCTGCCGTTTTCATGCCTTATTCGACAGTTTGACTTCTTTTCGATTACAACACACATTTGATTATCTTGCCATGTTATTCAAGTAAACAAAAAAATTTCAATTTCTTTCTTTTCCTTACATACACACACATTATGCATGATGCTTTTACTATATTTTTGTTTTGGCATATCATTCTCGTAATTTGAATGTTTTAAAATAGCATACCGAAATAAGCAAAAACAAATATGACGATGATGATGATGATGATGATGATTGTGGAGACAGCGATGAAATTAAGAAGCAGTGACGAAAAATTTGCATTTTTAATTAAAAAGTTTACGGTTTTTATTCATTAGGAGAGATACGCGCAGTAAAAAAAAACAAATCTAAAGAGAGAGAGAGAGAGAGACGAAACCTTTCGAAATGTGTCCACGTCGATGTGAACAAAACGAAAAAAAAAAAAACATTGAATCTCAATATAATCTCTCGATTAGCAGTCGTATACCATGCATATGCATCAGTTTGTGTTGTTGTTTTGCTGAATTATCTCTTTGTCTCTGGTGTTTTTAATGATTATACATGTGAATAGATAATTCGGTGACGTTGTCATCATTTTACAACCGCCGAAATTGAATAAATATTCGTTAGAGTATGTTTTTGGTCATAACGTCTGGCTGTTCAGCATGCCGCATGAGATAAGATTACCGGGCCATCGTAAAACTGGCAATTCGAGAGTGGCTTGTTGTTTTTTTTTTTTCTACAATTTCATGGAAATTTAATTTTAACATTCATCGAAATGATTTTCAAGTTAAGTTTTTGATTGAAGCCACGAAATTTAAACTTCTAACTTGATTACCGTGAACTATGTTATGATCATTTTATGCTGATTATCAATGCTAGACCAAATTGCATGCCAAAATTTTTATTGGTTTTTAATGAAATTTGACATCATTCATGAATATGAAAATTTATCTATCGTAATTTCACATTTTTTTTTTTTTTTTTATAGAAAATATGTTGAAATATTTGTTGCTAACTCAAATTAGTTAATTTCCAATTTAGAATCCTGTTATTATTTACGACTTGGAAAACGATAGTTTGTATGAATTTTATTTTTCACACAATGAAATTAAATTTTCATCGAAAACATATCGACATGGTTGCTGTGCCACTGGGCGTTTATTTCTAAAATAATTCAATTCAGACCGAAAATGTTGAAAGCAAATACATTTTTGTATAAGCTGCTGCCTTCACAGATGCATTTTTCATGTTTTCATTTGTTTTTTTTTTCACAACGTCATCCGTTGCTTCATAATTCATTTATTCCGTCGATTAAATGTATGTAAAATGTCTTATCAAAACATGTATTATGATCTCATTTAAAGCGATTAAAAACTAAACAAAAATGCCTCTCATTTGAATTTGGAATGTTTTATTGAAAAAAAATGTATTTTTTTTTTCATCAATTTGATAAATGATCAAATGTGAAGGTTTTTTTTTTTTAAATAGTTGTATACAAGTATAAAAACTTATCAGGTTGAGTATACTTGAGCCGCGCCTCAAGTGCATTGTAAATTCATTAATCATAAACAGTTATCGGATTTCCATTTAACACCATACAAAAGAAACCTTTTTTTTTTTGTAAGTTAATCGAAAACGCCTCAGCATCGTAGCTCGTTTCAATGTATACACAGTTTGCTGCTTAAATGCATTTTTATCGAAATTAACATCATTTCGGTAAAATAAATGAGCAATGACTGCTGAAGGAAACTTTTTGAATTTGTCCATTTTTTTGTTATGTCTATTGTTTGCTATGAATAAATAACATCATTTTGTTTTACTTATTCTGAATAAGTTAATTCAGTCCACCATAGAATATTTTTTCTTCAATTTCTTGTCGATCATATTAAACAATCCTTTCGTTTGTTGTTCGTTCGGTTCTCAGGGAGATTACGCCATTCGTGGGAGAACACTCATACCAATTCCATCAACCTTTTTTTTGGTTGAATTCAATTGGCAAATAACCTGAAAAAATGTCATCGCTTTAAAAATGAAAATGCATTTTTTTTTCAACAAGTAAACATTCATTCACATTGCACATGGTCTGCTCAAGTGGTTAACTCAATTTGTGTGGATAACTGAAGTGGTTTTTTCAAGGAGACGCCATTGACAGTTTAACACACACACACACACACACAACACACACACACACACACACACACACACACACACACACACACACACACACAAAATCAACATTTGGACTCTGATTTTCATGTTTATTGTTCTTTCAAGTGATTCTCTCTGCTTCACACGGTCATCTTTGTGCGTCTCATCAATTTGAAAATACTTCAAGTTATAAGTGAATAACTTGCAATTTCGAAAATATTTTTTTTTCCTTTCTTTTTTTGGAATTGTTGATATGTCAAATTTCAATTATTTTAAATCGTGTGTGAATTTCGAGCCATTTCTTTGCACATGAAATATTTTAAATATTTACTGGAGGTTTTTATCTTTGAGTTGCTTTGCTTTTATCAATCAATGAATTATAAAACATTTTAATTTGTTATTTCAGAGCTTGTATTTTTCAATTCGATTACAGGAATTGGGTGCATGATCCAATGAAGAAAATAATTGATATTGTGCATTAGTGAATTCCTAAAGTGTGCAATGCCCACTGTCGATCTCATTTTGTTCTCATGTCTAATAGCCTGAAGGGCTTTTTAATGCAATAAAAAAGATTTTTTTGTAAAATTGAAATGATTATTGCCAATAATAACACCATAATTCGTGCCATATGAACTTGGCTGTTGTAAACGATGATGCATTTGTATCAGTTGATGTAGTTATTGTGGTTAAAATTGTTGAACATGTTCACGCAGTTGATTCTGATGATGAGGTTGAGGTTGACCTACTTAAATAATATGATAAAATATTGAATTTCAATCGAAATTATAAATTTCTTTTAAGAAAATTATTAAAAAAAATATGAAAATATTCACCAAAGCTTCCGCTTCTGATTCGGGATCCGATTTACCATTCGGAAACTATTAACCTATGGATTTTTTATCATTTCTACTTGCAATTTTCAAATGAAATTGAATTTTCACAAAATATCACAAAAAGAACGAAATCAAGGAGCAACAACGGCATTTTCATTATGAATAATACATTTCAAATACAGTTCTATTGATGTCATTTATGATGAGAAAATCTCAATACCAATGGCTTTTTATACCAATTAAATGTAGCATTTCATATAGATTTTTTCTGAAGTTTTTAGTTACGTGACTTATAACGTTTATTTGACGACGAATTAAGAATTCTCTCAGGTAGAAAAGGAGAGCAAAATCCGATATGTATTGAATACAAGTATGGTCTATAGAAACTTTTGCTTAATATGGACCAAAATTCTATATAAGACATGCGTTTGTTTATCAGACAAATCACTTGAAAAAACGAACTAATTTTTAATGACCTCAAACAAAGAAATTATCATATAAGCAACTGAGACTCAATCTAATCTAACCCAGTTCTAAATTTCACCTGGTGAAACTGTTTGCACAATGAACATATTTTTTTCGTGTCCATTTCGTTTAATTTATGGTCACCATAAATGGATTCTGTTGACTAAATGTGGTCAACTTACTGCAAAATTGTACGTTCGAAACGAGAATGAACTAATTAGATATGTTTCTTCTACACTTTACTTCTCAAGGCATTAAGAAAGACATCAATTCCGAATTGTTTTTCTATATGATAAACTTTTGGCGTTGAATTAGAGAATTGATTAATTTTATTGAATATGCAGTTTCCCACGACATTTTTTTTTCGTTTTGTTTTAATATAAAATCCATTATCAAATCTATAAATATGCAAAATGTGTGTTTATTCATTGATATCTTTCATCGATTGTTTATTGATCAACTTGAATGATTGATTATCGTGTTTTTCTTGTTTTTTTTTTCTTTCAAAACTGACTTATAACCTCGTATTATAGTGATTGGCATGAAAAATTAGAGCGGGTTATACTATTCATTGATGGAGTTATGCAATGTTGAATTCAAATGAAAGTGATCAAATAGTTGTCTTTGTAACTTTCAAACATTTGTCGAAATATAAGGTTCACCCGCATTGATTCCAAAGAAAAATTACGAAATAAATATATATTTCAATTTTATTTTCACGAGTGTTACAATTTCCATTGAAACTTGATTGTTTCAAAAAATTCACTTTATTATCTATCAAATCCAATTATTTAGTCAAATGTTGGAGATTGTGCTGTCAATCTTTGTGAGAAATCGAAAGTTTGGTCCGGTTAAAGTGACAAAAAAAAAAAAAGAAAAAATTAGTGTGAATTCAAAGCATTTGAAATATTCAAGTAATGAATCTCATTATTCAAATGAATGTTCAATTTTCTAATTGATGCTCCTTTGAAACTCGACAGAAATCTCAAATTACATTGAAAAATTGAGTGTTAAAACAATCTGTTGACACAATGGCCATTTATTCATAATAGAGCTGCATTGAAAAATATCTTGAAATTTTGGTCATTCATTTAAATTTCTCATCAAAAGCCGATAAAAAAGAAAATATTGTAGGTTTCACCCATTTTGTCGTTTTTGTTCCAGCAATATAAGAAAAAAAAAAAAAAAACGAGCAATAAAACACCCAACGATTAACTTTATTGACATAATTTATTTGAATGTTAGAATAGATGAGATAGACAGAATGTATTATCAGTTACCAATGGAATTCAAACTCAATAAGCTTGTTTCATATCCTGTACATTTTTTAAATTCTCTGAGTAAAATAAAAAGAGAAATTAAGAAAGACACCAATCGAATGATAGTTAAATTTAAAATTCAGTGTGTTCAACAAAAGAGAATAAAAGCCTACAACAAATATTTGATTATCGAACACATAAAGTGAACTGCATAACAAGTATATTTTGTCACACGCGATGATATGTATAGAGTCAAAAGCCCATTTTTTTTGTTTTTTTTTTTTTTTTTTTGCTTTGATCACAACTATTAAAAATGCTTTTCTATGATTCTATCCAGTAGAATAGACAAGAAGTAACAACAGATAAAAGTAGCTCTTGTATTCATGCATTGTGCTATGGCAACTGTTTTAGGCCCATTGAATGAATATAAAACATGTCATTTGGTTTGCTTTGTAAAAATTTTGAGATGGAAATGTGGTTTTATGGCTTTGAGTCGCATTGATTAAATAGTATTAATATAATTTGCCAACTAAGGTGTGCCTCAATGTGCTGTTTGAAATAATTCTTTCACGTGTAAGACTAAATCGTTTTGTGTTTTTTTTTTTTTTTTTTTCAAAAAAATTTTCACGCTTGAACTCAAACTCATTTGATATTCTTTGCGCTTTTACCTTAAATCACTTACGCATCACAACGTTCCAGCCAAAAAGTCACTTCATTCCATTCTTCATGAAGTGTTGTTTACGGAATAGCAATCAGATTTGTTTAAATACAAAAATTATAAATGTAATGATAGGCTTTGAATACACTTTCTGCTATTGGAGCAATGCTTGAAATCAAGCAAAGAATTTTTAAATAACAACATGTATGGAGAATGGTTTCACTTTTTCAATATTCATTAAATATACTTTTGGGATTCATTTTGATCATTTAAAGGATTCAGTTTCGAGTTTTTGATGTAAATAGACTCTAATGTATCAGACAGAATGATTAAAATATACAAAATACAACATATTCTTGAATTTGTTTAATTTTGTTTTTCCATTTCAATAATTCTACACAGAAAGAAGAAAATTTTCATTGTGTTTAAATTTTTAAATTCAATGTCAATATGCAGATAGAATTAGAGATATGATTCAAAAATATAAATTCATTTTAAAATCCAAAGGAATATTCGTCAGCCATAAATATTTGTAGATTTTATTGAAGAAAAATCGGTTTTATTACCAATGGCATACATTCGGGCAGCGTTGTTGGCGTGGTTCGCGTGATTGTTCTATCTTCGGCCTTGGACATTCAGTGGTCTTTCTACGTCTGCAACGGCATCGACGAACAGTCACTTTATCAGCATCAACAAATGATCCAAGAATTACCTGGAAAATTAACAATTATTAATAACATGAATGTAAATTATAAATATGAATGTAAATGATAGATTCTTACCAAAATGGCAAACAAAATAAATAAAATATTAAAATTCATTTTTTGTTTTTCAATTCAAAATTGACTTTCTTCATGTGATGAATTGTATACGAATAATAATTGCAATTAATTTTGGCAATTATTTATACAAAGAAACTTTGTTTAATATTTGTTATTCTAATTTTATTGAATTGATTTAACCGAAATCATGCCCATTGCAATTTTAGAAATTCAAATATAAAATAAATTGAGTTGTTGAAACACCTGTGTCACTTGACCAATTTAAATGTTTCAAACCTAATTAATGTGAAATTGCAATTCATTTAATTATTGAATTGTGAGAAGATCAAATAAAATAACTCATCTGATTATACAAAAATAACATCGATGTGTCAAATTTCGGTTGATTTCATACATTTTGTGTAGGTTTTTATATGAAATTGTATGGAAAATAAATAAATAGCCTTATTTATTTCGCACACAAATTTTGCGCATTTTTTTTTTTTTTGTTTGATTTTTCAAAACTTAAAAACCATACATTTTTCACAATAAATCTTTGTTGTTTTTTTCTTTTCTTTTTGACTCAATGACATATATTGAAATGTTTGTTCAATGTTCAATTGGAAATGTATTCAATACATGTTTATGTCAGTTATTGTATATGGAATTGTGCAAAGTAAATTCAATGCAAATACAGATATTGTTGTAACGCATTTTTCAATAAAAGTCTAAATTAAGTCGTTATAATCTCTATGTGATAACATTTGGACAATAGAACAAATCGACATATGAATAAATGTTACATCGTTTCGATTTTAAAATTAATACAAAAAGTCGCTAGTCATGGCCAGCTTTTGCGATTGTTTATTCAAATAAAAGTGGATTAATTGATTTTTGTTTCATGTGACACGTGTAAAATCAATAGTCGGCAAATATATTCTTGATTGATTTATCCTACGTAAACAGATTTACCGCCTAGTTCAATGGAAAAGAAAAATAACGAAAGCAATAAAGCCTCATTAATATTGAAACCAAATTTAATAAATTCGGATACCAATTTGGACAATATGCATATAAGTATTTATGTTTTTCTTTTCGAATTGAATATGTTTCAAATCTAAATATTTGGCAGTAGTTTTTAACGAAAAACGTCGCTTAGCATTTATTTGGCAAACATATTGAAAAATGTCCATACATGTGTCTAATGTCCATTGAATATTCCGTTTTTTTAAATATTTGGCTTCTTTACAATTTTGAGCAAATAAGTAATATGGATTGGCAAAAATAAGCTTCGATTTATTTGCTTGATATGTTGATCTTATGAAGCATCACCAAAAATGAAGACGAAGAGAGAGTGAGAGTGACAGAGTGACAGGAGAGAGAGAGAGAGAGAGAGAGAGAGAGAGAGAGAGAGAGCGAGAGAAAGAGAGTGAGAGAGTGTATGTGAGAGAGCGGGAAATCAAAGGCCCTAAGCGATGCTCGTGATATTATGCGTGAAGCACATCAAAATTGTCGACACGGTGTTTCAATGGTAAACATTGATTTGTTATGGGTCGTGTGCGGTCTTTGCTTTATAATTCGCACTAATGCGATTTTCAAATGAATGAATTCAAAAGCAATTTCATACCAATTTTTTATCGTTTTAGCTAGTTTTAGTAACTTTGGTTATGCCACTTGAATTTATTTTATCAAATCGGATTGTAACATGGAAATACAATTTCATATAAATTATTGGCAATAATAGTGTTACCATAATTGTCCTTGGATGTCATCCATATAACACCATTCATATGTCGTTATTCTAAGTATCTAAGCCGCTGAATGTCAAAAATTCTTCCTATTTATTCTATAAATATGGTTCAACAACAGTAATAATCAACATCAAACAAATTAAAAAATCTCTGTTTTTGCCGATGACAAAATTCAATGGCAAATAGTTTCAACGATGTTCTTTTTTATTGTTTAAATTAATCGACAAAATGTGTGTTTAACACTTTGGTGCTTAGCGACAAAATAAGTTTGTTTTTAAATAACTCTATTAAACAAAGATTGTTTACATATATTTTTTTTTTCTTGAATCGAAAACTCGTGCTGATTTCTCGCTTTCGTTTAAACAAACACGAGATTATGAAAAATTGATGTTGTTCATCACAAAAATGATCATATGATAACAAACAAAATAATTTCATTCATTTGGAATAAATCAAAACATGTTTTTTTCTCAATGGAATTCTCGTTTCGGCCTATGTGTGTGTGTGTGTGTTTTTTCTTTTAAATATAAAATTTAATATCAGTTGGCATTTGCAAAATATGAAAGATGGGCTCTCTGCTGAGAGCGATCTATTCAAATCAACTACGTGATTCATTTTGTTTCGATCAGGAAGCCAACGGAAGATATTAAATTGGTAGCGATCAAACAAAATACCAAAATCAATACATTTTCACTGTTCAAACATACGAGATAAATTGTTAAAGAAATCTTTTTTAACATTGGAATTTGTAATTAGGAAAAATTATGCTTTTCATATGTTAAACCTATGCTTTTTCGTATTGCTTAAGAAAGGAATGAAAAAAAACATTTACATAAATTTTATGTTTGAATTTAATATTAAATGGTGTGTTTGATATAACCAATAGCGCTGAGATAATGTGTCGTTACTGGTTCAACAAGAAAAGGTAGACTCAAATATAAAGTCACAAAAACTAATTTTTCAACAATGATCGTATTCGGTGGCGTTTGTCGATTGCTTTATTTCCCTATGTCTTTGTATACGGTTCAGTCACATTCGAACATTGTAAATTAGTTTCTAAAAACATTCCAATGAAAATCAACTATAAATTATGAATTTTTGTAGAGGAAAAAAATGATTGGAATAAATGAGAATTTGAAAAATACTGTTTCATTTTGTCGCAATTCTGATACACAAAAAAAAAAAACACAACAACAAACCTATCGATACATAGTTTTTGATTGGATCTTTTGGTGTTAATAAATTTGAAATGGTTTCACATTCTTCATGTCACTTGATTTATTATGTTGCGAAAAATATTTGAATTTGGAATGAAAATTTACTGTTGTAATCTTTAAGCAATTTGTCATATTTGAAAAATTGGGCAAAAAATTGATTTCGCCAAATTTCCTAATTCTTGAAATTCAATGGCAATAACAGACGCTAAAAATAGTGACAAAAAAAAAACAAGGCAATTAACTTTCATGCTATAATTTGCGTAAAATTCGCTATTCTTCTAGACAAAGCGAGTGTGAAAACTTGAATAAAAACCAAATGCAGAAGCACTGACAGACAGAACAGTGTCCAATACACGACGAAAACTTGAATAAAAATCCCAAATATAGGGCTGCAGTTAGTGCCTCTATAAATTAGTGATATACTTGTCCTGTGAACGTCTCCATGTTGCATGTTTAAATAATTATCGACAAAAAAATGTTTTTTATAGTCAAAAAACATCTTTTGACGTTTTTTAATCATAAACTTTTATAGACAAAAACTCGTATTGCTTGTAATAATGAGTGATATTTCGACAGGTACAGAAGTCAGTCTCTTTCAGTATTTGTTAAGTTTTATGAGTTTTGCTCAGTCCTGTAATTCAATCCTTGGGATTTTCCCAATTTTATGAATTGAAAACCGAAGGAAGATCATTACATGCAAAGAAACCTAAATCCGAAAACTGGGATTTTTATTCAAGACTTATTAAGAGGTAATGAAAAAAAAAATTTGCAGTTGAGTGCAATAAATTCGTTAAAGTGTCAAAGTCCAAAACTAACAAATTGAAATAAACAAAAAACACATTGATTGAATGCTGTCGCTCTATTTATTTCCTTGACATCGGATTAACATGTATTTTTTCCCTATTTTTTATAAACAAATCATTTTTTACATTTGAATTTATTTTGTTGGTTGTCGAGTTCCATTTTTATAGCATGTCTTTCAGCGTTGTTTGTAGTGTGAAGATGATGAAGATCGCTAATAATTGCGTGAAGTTTTTCTAGCCGGAGATCGTGATCGGAATCTGCTGCGTGATATTTTTCCGTGATCACGTGATTGATAATTATCATTTGGTGACCTTGAACGTGATGATTTTGAATGAGATGACTGTGGACTTTGTTCGCGTCGTGAATGCTTTTTCGTATTGTCCATGCATTGCGATTTAATTTGGGAAACGGTCGGTTTACCTGATTTTTGATTTGTTTGCGATATGATTTCTATCTTCACTGGCTGAATGTTCACTTGACTAAAAAGGAAAAAGAAAAAGAAAGACAACATTAGAACATTACATTTTTGTAACCTAATGAGGTATCAATGATCATTAGGATTCATAATTTGGGACAATAAGAATTGAACTATTCTTACCTTTTTAATGTTAATTGTTGTGTTGTTAGTTTTTCGCTCTCAATAGTGTTTAATGGTGCCAAAGGTACTGACCGTGATATGGAACCACCCGACAAATTATTTGTTTTTTCATTTCGATTTACTGACATGACATCAGTAGGGGTATTTTGTCCCGATTTATTACGAATTTCGTCGTATATCTTCTTTTGTTTTTGCACAGCTTGTTCGAGTGCTTCTGCATTCGGTTTAGAGCGACGATATAAATCCATGATTTTGTATGATATATCCAAAATATCATTTTCTTTAGTATTAAAAAGACCGTACCATGGGGGATTATTTGGCATTGGTAAATTGATTTTTCTTGCTGATAAAAAGATACAAGCGCAAGCAATTGACTCCGGATTGTATCGCATAAAAACGTCTGTACGCAATGAATCATTCATAAAATTCCAGGCAATTTGAATTAGGCGCCGATCGTTTTCATATTCAAGTACTTTTAAATACATAAAAATTAAGATATGCGGAAGTTTAACATGTACACAAAATCCAAGCTCTTTCAAAACACGACGTTCTGCTGTAATGACTTGATTCTTTAGTGCAATGTATGATGCATCTAGAATCATCGATTGTATTGGTCTGAAATAATTACAATTTATTCATTAATTTGGTTCTTTTCATAATCATTATCATTAGTTTTATCGTTAATTGTTAAATCAACAAACTTACTTTTGACCACGAACTTGTTTAATGTGATGAAATACATTGATGACATCTCGAATTTCACGAGGAGATTCTTCAATTTTTGCTGCCAAATAGATGCAACCCATTGCTGTTGTTTCCATATTGTAACGCAAAAATGATTTTGAATAATAAAACCGTTGAAATAATACTTGCGCATTGGCCATTACAACCTAAAATATATTCAACAATGAAATGATTAAAGAAATCTATGTAATCGAGATCGATATAACTATCTTCTTACCTGTGGAAATTTTAACAAAATACCCGCATTTTGAATCATCTCACAACCCAAAATTCGTAAATCGGTTTCAATTTCCTTATCCAAACCATCTTGATGTGATGGTGTCTCTCGTAATTTATCCTCTGATAATAAGCAATTTTCTAGCGTAAATAAGATTTTATTAAATCGACGTGGTACAATTTTATCTTGATTCATTTTCAAAATTGGCTCGTCTCAACAAAATGTTTCACCCTTTGATTTTACACTTTTCACAGAAAAATAGATTTAAATTATTAAGCAATATTCAAGAACACTTGTGCTTCGGTTCACGTTTAGCGATAGAATAAAATGCCATGAGTCTTTCAAATATTTAGTCAACTTTGTTTTATGTTGGACACCAGAGGGCACTATAAATCTATGAACGACAATTAGGCGTAATTAGATGATTTTATCAGGTAGTTATCTTAATGTGATTTTCATTAAACTGAAGAAAATAACCCTCTGAGATCGGTTTCTCAAATCTTCGTTTGGGTTTGTTCATTAGTACTAATTATTTGTTTATAATAGGAAAAAATCAGGACTATACGGTAGGGAATTTACGAAAAGCGCCCCTAGGGAAGTCCAATCAATGATTTTGTAAACAATCGTATTTGATGAACAAAACTTATATGTTCTTGCATCCACCAGAGAGCGCCAAGCAATATTATTTTTTTTGATACCAAAACCGTAGAGTCTTGGAAAAAATACATATTAATCCCGTCGAGGAAATAAATTGAGCGATAGTATTCATTAAATGTTTGTTTTATTTGTTCATTTCAATCTTGTAGCGTTGGATTGATCATGCAATATTCCTATACTAAGACATTGAATTGAATCGATATAAAATTGTAAGATGCCCTCTAGCACCGTGCTAGTAGCACGTAAGCGTTTGAAGCTGTCACCGCACATATTAAATGTGAACACAGTCACCCACACCAACATAAACAAATATTTCGGCAGTATCCATTCAACATGCGTACGATGACAACTACACTGCGTAGAGGGCATGACGATCTTTTTCACTCTAAGAATATTCATCGTTGGTTGAATCTTGATACTTTAACGAATTTATTGCAATACTTTTTTTCATTATCTCTTGATGAGTCTCTAAGAATATGCAGATAATTACTTGAAAATGCCACTGTATGCACACATTCCATAGTTCTACATTTGTACGTTGAAATTTTCTAGGTGGCGCTGACAGAACTTAGTGACATTTGAATAAATTGTTTATGCAGCATCACGTCTAGGTGTCTCAAATGTAATTATTAATGCCAAATGAAATGCGTTTAATATTTGTACATTTAATTTAATATTCGGTAAATTGGTGTACTTAGTTTTTTTTATAGTTTTCCTTTGTTTGGATTTCATGTCTGAATTGTGGCTCCAGACCATAAATGGCTTTTCAAAACTATTGCGTTTTTTTTTCCATCTTGCAATACTTATTCCAAATGATTACCTAAATGTATTTGATCCGTAAATACTAAGCATAATATTGTTTGAATGGAATTATTTACCAAGGAAAAAAAAAAATTGGCATCGAACGAAATCGTACGTGCTCATATCGAAATGAAACCGATACTTATAACATAATTTTATTTTCTCTAGATTGCCTGTATTAAAACTGGGCCAAACCGTTATTTCATTAAAAAAAAAAAAAAAAACCAACCAAAGCTATTAAAAATTACTCATGAAATATATTTCGTTTCATTGTTTCAGCTCGCAGCTAAAAATGATGTAGTCGACATGCGATTTTTGTAAAACAAATACGAGCCCCAAATCTGCATCCGACAATAATTATACCAAC
Organism: Resseliella maxima; assembly: GCA_029041755.1. NCBI lineage: Eukaryota > Metazoa > Arthropoda > Insecta > Diptera > Cecidomyiidae > Resseliella > Resseliella maxima. The sequence goes on from JAQOWM010000241.1 coordinate 209,538, forward strand.
ATTCGAAAATCCATCGAATTCTGTCAATCAGCATTATGGTTTACACTGGAACACAGTATTTAACTAAACAATTTTTGCGCTCTTCAATTGTATCAACGAAGGGTTTGCTCAATCGACCAGGTCAAAATAATTGCTTTCTCAATTGTGCCGTTCAGGTAAGTTTTATCACATATGTTTTTATTGCTTCAACAAAAAAAATAAATAAAAAAAAAAAACAAAAAAATAATCACAAACGAATATGTTCGTTTTGGAATTTGGAACAAGACTTCATAATTTAAAGACAAAAAGTATTGGGTTCAATTACTTGTATTTTACCAGCACAAAGAATATTAAATAATTCGTAAAATGTAATCATTGAACAATAGTATAGAGGAAATTTGGTTCAATTCACATCACTATTAGATGTTGGATTTTGCATATGGAATTTCGAAAAGCAACACAATCAATTGTCGATACTGTTTTGATTGTTTTGCATTCAAATAAAGTCACGTGCATGAGAAATGAAAATTGTTTGATGGGAACTAGGTTCAGGCGTTTAGAATCAATTATTTGAAAATTGACTAAAATACAAATAAAATAAAAACGATAGAAAAATGAAAAAAACATCGACGGAAGTTCACAACGTGAAAGGATGTGAAACAATTTGCAGTTTGTAACAACAATAAAAAAAAAAAAAAATTTATAAAATTTCTTATGCGATTGTTTTTCTCAACGACAGATTATAACATATTGTGTTGTATGATTGCTTCGCAAAACTGATTAATATCGACTTGGATGGCTGACGCATTTCATGATTTATTTCTAGTTCAATTGATTTCACTGCACATTGTGATTTAATTAGTTCCTGTTGTTCGCATAGATTCGATGAAAAGAAAATTGATTTTTATCGCGAAACGAGAGCAAAAAAAAAAAAACAAAAAACACATAATGTAGCTTAATCAAAACGCATCTATTTTGCGATCGCAGATGTTCACTTTGGCATCAACCGATTTTCTTAGAATTTCAAATAAAATGCTTGTGGCTTGCATAAATTATGTATGTTTGAATGGTGTTAATATTCATGAGTTTGTGTCTACAAAACCATGCATTTTTTTTTTTTTCATTCAAACATACGATCATCACAAATTGATGACGGCATTTAGAATTTCGAATGCATTAGAGTGAATCGTGCTAAAATCCATAATCCAAAAACAATTTTGTATTCTTTGAAAGAATATTTGCACACAAATCGTATACATAATTCGACAGAATTACGACTAATATATGTTATGTCTGCTTAAATTCCACATTAAATCAATCAAATGCAGGTAAAAATAAAAAACAAAATACAAAGAATTGATCTCGGCACGATGTTGAGATTTGGCCAATGCATTAAAATCATTTGTAGAGATATTAAGAGCTACGGCTTATAGCCAAAAGATAAATGTATTTTTGTCACACATACTCACGATACCATGGAGAGTTGTGTGTCAGATTATGAAATAATTCTCTGCATGCTTTATACCCCGACGCTAATCATTTTATATATGATGAAGCCGAAGTGCGATTTTGCTTCACCACAAAACAAAACAAAACAAAACAAAAAAAAAATAAAAAAAAAAAAACAAACAATCGTCAAGATTGCCCATGGTATTGTTGTGTTCATATGTGAATGCTGTGTCTTAAACATGCCAAAGTATTACAATTTCAAATGAGTGTGCAAATGAATGTCCATGCAGACACAACGACGAATGGGTTGGGCAGCATCGATGAAGAATTTTCTTTTTCTGTATTCGATTTAAATTTTAAATTGTGCAACAACATTAATGCTTGTTTCTTATTTCTACACGCTCTTTTGCGTTGTTGCAGCAAACTTTGCTAAATGATTTGTCGCGTGCCATACACACAAAAAAAAAAAACAAAACCGCAAACTTAAAAGATAAATAGCAATAAAAAAAAACAAGAACAACAGATACACGAGAGAGCAAATTAAGATGGTGAACAATGTACAAGCGCAAAAATTTCAAACTTAAGATGCGAAACCATCGATACGCTGATTTGATTCTTGTTCAAGAATAAAGAGACGAATTAAATATACACATTAAATGAATGTTTAAAGTGTTTTATTTGCCATTTATTGTAAAATTGATGCAATCGGTTAATTCAATGTAGGTTGATTACCAACAATCTGGTTCAATCTCCTCCATTTGATTTGTGCAAAGTGATTATTGTTTTTTTTTTCTTCTCTTCAACATTCGATTTAAAGAAAAATAAAACAATCTACAATTGAAATCAAAATATTAAATGTGTGTATCTTGAGATTGCTGCCATTATTATTAATATCTTTTGATTTTAATTCTACGATTTGAGTAATTGTATGGATTTTATGGCATTGATTGTGTCCAATTTAAATAAATGGCCGGTCAATGAAAGTGTTTACCTTTTCGTATGCAGATTGAAAGACTTAATCTTAAGCACAATGAATAAAAAAATCAATGAGTTTCATTAGCGAATAGTTTGTGAATTCGATATGACTTCATTTTGGGTGTGAAGCAAAGCTGTTTGTTTTTTTTTTTCAACAGGTGTTCAAAGAAGCGATTATTAACGATTCGTTTGCTTGAAAATCTAAAGGGAATATAAATAATCTGAGTGGACATTTCAATGACCGGTCAAAATGTTTCGTATGAAGTTTTTTCTTTCTTGTCGTTAAGATAATATTATTGAATATATTGATGTCGATACAAAACTGAATAATTTGATTATTTCCGTTCTGTTGAAATTGTCAAATCTTAATCGATTCAATGTCACTGTGTTTTTTATTCAAAGAAACTCATCAAATTAAATTTATATTTCAATTATAATCAAATAAAGTGCCTTTCTCCATAAGTATTGCCGAAATTGTTGATTGTTCCTTTGTTGTGCCTACTGAAATAAATTTGAGGGAATAAAAACAACAAAAGTTAAATTTGTAAAAGGAGAAATTTATATATTTGGCAAGTCAATGGCTTATGATTTTGCAACGATTGAAATTTTACATCTTGGGGATTCGATGTTGTCATCGTTGATTCTAGTAAACGTCAAGCGCAGATAATTGCTTGTGAAGCTATTTCTGACTAATTAAACCTACATTCAGTATTGGGATATGTTCATAAAACGGTATCAATATACATGTTCTTGCATACCCACACACGCAAAGCTGAAAAAGAAAACAGTTCAATGGCCAAAAATTAACAGTGAAACATTTTAATTGGTATCAATTTGTCGACGAAATGATTTATTGTGATTGTTTTTTGTTGTTGACTTGACGATTAACAGAAAATATGTTTTTTTTTTCTTCTTTGTAACGTAACTGCTTACCTTGACAATTTGTTTTTGGTCAATTTTCAGTTACAATTGAGTTGCAAACATCGCGTGAATCTCTATGATCATATTAATGTGATTTTAATTTGCGATGTTCGCTATTATAGAAAAGTCTGTTTGACTAACGTGACTTGTATGAAATCAAGATAAAATAAAATTACATTAGAAAAATTACGAATCCAAGTGAGTTTTGATTTTTCCATAGTTGATATGAGTTTTTTTTTTTTTTTTTTTTTTTTGTTCGTTTTCAGAACGAATTTCAATGTCCAAGAAAGTAGGCTTTTTGATTTAATTCAAATGATAACCATGAATATTTCGTAGAATTCATGCGGTGGCGTAGTAAATTGGTCGAAATTTTACAAGGAGATGTCATTGTGATTAATTGAAAGCATCTTTTGGAATGCATCAAATTTGGTTGTGTGGTGTAGATTTATGGACGATGGTTAATTTCAATATGACATAACGCGGCATGATTACAGCTACTGCATTTGTGAATTTAATGATTTTTCGAGCACATTAAAATGTGTAAAGCAATCAATTTTGTGTTTTGAAGAGGCGGTTGAAATCCAATTCAAATTCAACTAAATTGCATTGAAAATCATTTGAACATGTCTCTGAATTTGTTTTTTTTCTCTCTCTCGGTTGTTGAAAATGAATAATCAAAATTGTGTGTGATGGTGTGATCAAATCATTGTCACGCATTCTCCTGATCACGTATTTCTTGTCCAATCAAAAGTAAACCACTCAATCACTTTCAATTCTAATACATTTTGTCTGTCGTCTCATCAAGAGATCACTGTGATATATGCCTATTTATCTAAATCGTATCGATTTGTATCGATGTGGGCAGTAGCCAATATAATAAACCACGTTTGTAAACATAAAATATTATCTCATTTCGACCAGATGCGCGCACCAATTTCATGTTGATGGTTTTCGTTCCAATTTTTACGAACAATTCCAAGAAAGTTCAACTCTTCTGCGCTACAGTTTATCGATGCAAACGGAACAAAACAAAATGATGCATTTTAAAATGAACTCTGCACGAAGTGAACGTCGTGATCCAACGAAGTGAAAAATCCTCATATTCATTGTTTAGGATTTGTTGTTGGATCAATTTGTTTTTTTCTTTCTCATCTTCTTTCGACTGCCTTTTCGCCTAAGAAAAAACAAAATTTAATCAGATTATTATATTTTTCTCTCCTTTTTTGAGAAAAAAAAAGAAAGAAAACAAATTAAATAAGCCGCACCTGCACGCAATCAAAGTTTTACACATATGCAATGACGCATTGCATGCGTTCAAAATCGACAGTGAAACGAATGAAAAATAAATACGGAATATAAATCAAAGTGTTTTCTTCTTCTTCTTTTCTATTCTCGCCATCAAAAGCACGTAGAATCGTACTCTGTTGTAATTTTAACGGAATGATGCAGGTAACAATAAGATTGAGTTAGTTTCCAATTAGAAAATCCTAATGCCCACAACAAAAACCCATCAAATTTATTTTTACTTCGTTAGAAAAATAAAAAAAAAAACAAAAAAATCGAAATACATGAACCCTAAAAAAAAAGTTGCGTTGGTTCCATATTCCAATTTTCTTGCCGCGCTCAATATTTCGATTTCAAATTGGTTTTGTTTCCTTTTGTACCCACGAATTCAGGTAGGTTGATTGAGCATCAAGGAAATAACGATTTAAATTTCGAGTAACGTTGGGACGAGAGACAGAGAGAGAGAGAGAGAGAGAGAGAGAGAGAGAGAGAGAGAAAGAGAGAAAGAGAGAAAGAGAGAGATAGAGAGAAAAAAAGAGAAAGAGGGAGAAGTAGATACCAAATCGAAATTAAAGTGTCATTAAATCAAAGGAAATGGACGGTTTTCTATTTGCTTTAAGTCGCGTCAAATATATTCACTGCGTTGACTTCGTAACTGTTATTTTCAAAAACACGCATACAAAAAGGACAGTAGCATAAATAACACCATTCATCTCGTGTACCTTATTTTATGGTCAACGCGGTTGAACACATCGATAAAGTTCTTGTTGATTGTACGAAATTACAGGCAGCACGAACCTGTTGTGCAAATCGGCATGCAGGTGTTCAATTTTTGTGTGAGCATTTTGGTTTACCATCGACACACGCATCGCATATTGAATGTTCCTCCTTTTCGTTAGATTTATGACCATGGTTGCCAGACGAAACCCGAAAAAAAAGAAAGCATTTTATTTGCATTTCTGCAACGATGCAGGAGAACAGCAGCACCAAAAAACAAAAAAAAAAAAATAATGATATACGCTACAAAATGGCCTCTTTCCACAGTGAAATGTGCCAGCAACACATGCTGTCGCTGGTTTGTGTCACTGAATCATTCTGTACGAGTATAAAAATACACAAAATCAAAAATTCAGGTGTTGCTCAAACATACATAATATGTTGATTGTCTGCGCTTGCTTTTCACAGCCAATTTTTGGTATCATTAGAGTTGCAGCTTTGTTAAGTACATCTGAGTCATTTGTAGTAGTTTTTGGAAATACAATTTTCATTGCCGAATTTAATAATAAAAATTCTGAAAAATGTTTTTAAAACAATTTTTTCAGTCATATATACTTGTTCATATTGTCGGCCGTATACACAGTTTGATCAAGAAAGTATTTGATTTGTTACAGATATTGAACTAAAAACTTTCACGAAAAAATTTCCATTTCATAAATTTCATTTGTTTGAAATTTGATTGATCTATCAAGATAGATCTGACAGCATGTAAAAGTGTACATGTAGTAAGTAGGCTGAAATCGATCAATTTTCTTTTCATTTCATTCAATAAATCAAACCGAGAAGTTTTATTTTGTGTTCTAAGTTGTGTTAACATACCGGTATAATAGCATGACCGCAAATGTGTGATATCGCGTTAAACTGATATTTCAAAGTGATTTTCCGCATTTTGAAAATAAAACGAACCGACATACGGTTGTTGTGGTAGAAGAAAAGAAATACAATTTGATCGTCATCAGTTCTCCAAAAGTGAAACAATTCGTGCAGTTCTTAATGTTAGTGGGCAAACGTAAATTTATGTGTTTTGACGGTTGTTTTATCGATCGATGACTTCGCCGCACATGTCCAAAAATTAATTGCCACTGGGAACATGAACAACTTGCCGACTGTAATATATATAAAAAAAAAAAGAAAAAAAAATTACTTATCACGGAAAACGAAAGCTGAAGTTATATTGACGAAAAACACTTACACTTATTTTATGCAGTAAATGCAACAATTAATCTCTTGCATCAAGAAGACAAAACATTTTATTGAAACCTGCATCTGTGAATCTACTGACTTTAATTTTTTGTTTTTTTTTTTCTGTTTTTTTCTTTTTTGGCTGAATAAAATGATCGCTAAACAAGGAAAATTATACGAATTCTGAACATCTGCTCAATAAATACATAACTACATGCGCATACTTGTTCAGCGTCGGTAATTGTCATTCAGTGGCTTGCTGTGAAATAATCGATCAAATTCACCTTGAAATCAAGTCTTTATTTTAATTTTCCGTCGACTCATTATCGTTAAAAATAGTTGTCCTCAACAATGCGTACTCAAAGTAGAAGCACTTGAAGCGTCACATTTATTTGCAAATGTGTGTTCAATTGATCGATTTTCAATTATTTGACAGATTGTTTGAAAATGGTTTTATTTTTTCCACAAAACAACTTGAAAATTTCTCTTTCTTCTGAAAATATACGCATTTTACAGTTATTTCAATCGAACATGCATTCTTGTTAAAATATTTCAAAACAATCGATATTTTATCAAGAAATTACCATCTAAATGTTGCTGAAGATAGTGATTTTCTTTTTGAAATTATACGCTTAGTAATGCATTTAGAAAAAGAAAAAATACACTTAAAAATCTAAAAACCGCGTCCATCCGTCCGTCCATCAATCAAGTCGGTCAAATATAAGATAAGGTGTACCACATTGTTGTGATTCTTGTATTAGCGGCCTTTTAAACATGCTTTGATGATGCAAATGAATCATGTAATTTCAATCATTTTAAAAAGATCTGATTTAAATATTTTTTCATTGATTCATTTTGATGCATCCATTCAAATTATATTAGACAAATTAGCTGGATTGGAATTTTTGAATGCTAATTGAATTGCATTTAAGTAAATCACGATTCAGCGGTATAGTATATACTGCGCTCTCTTTTCCTAACATGGAAAATTACTTTACCATTAATAAAAATGGAGAGGGAAAAAAGAGCACAAAATAAATTGAATCACGTGGATGAACGCGATAGAAATGTATGCCATTGACTTCTTGGCGCTGTATTTTAAATTTCTAGTTGCATTAACAAGATATAAAAAGAGAAGAGGCGAAAAAAAAACGAACAATACAATTAACATAGAAAAAAAAGTTGAGCAAAAGAATGATTAAAAATTGCGCTTACGTTATAGAAATTATCACAACGGTGTTGATTTCATTTTGTTGTGATTGGATGGATGGTTTGCATTTTCATTGTTCTGAATCTGTGAACAATTCATTCAATTAGAATGCACATTGCACATTGAACATGATATTTATTGTACGCGGCACTTATGCAGAAAACTACTCGAAGTATAAAAGAGACCTAATTTCGAATAAGGTGTTCTATTTATTGTTCAATAATTAATATTGGTGATTGAAAGCGTTTTTAATTCCACATGAAAAGTCATACAATGTATGAGAATTAATTCAAATGCTCAGACAAAAGTCCATCAAAACATAAAACACGAGCGAATGTTGCATATAAAAAAATACTACTATGCCACAGTCTATAGGCATGTAATTCAATTTGAAAAAAAAAAAAAAAAAAATGAGTCAAGAATGTTATGGAGAAATGTAAAAACAAGAATCAACTGATTTGTGCCTTTATGGTCTAATGCTCATTATATAACTAGATGCCCATAATGTTCAACAGCGCAAGAAAACGTTTTTGGTTTTTATTCATTCACCATTTAACACATTTAACACAAAAACACTAAATACAATGTACGCTGAGGTGGAAAGCAGTTTGTAATGAAATGAGCAAATAAAAACAAAACATTTGTAATCATTTCTTTTGTTTTAAATTGTTCATTTGTTTGATGTGGAATGCTTGCATTTGCTGACATGCATTAAACACAAAATGTTTATTTTGAATGAAAAAAACCATAAACGATTCTTACTTCGGATAGTTATTTACGTTTTTTTTTTTTTTTTTTTGGGATGATTATCAGCGATGAAACAGAAAAAAAAGGCCCCTAAGGAATGCTTAAGACAGAGAACACGCTTGAAAAATGCAATCGGCTTGTTTTTCTTCATTTCCAATATACATTTTTAGCTGCATTCAATCAATTATTAACAACAATTATTATTCAATACTTTTATCGAATGAATAGTGAAATGCATTTTAAATGCCATAATATGGCAGATAAAAGCCTCAATGATCAAATGATGATGTCCGTTCGTGTGTTTTGTATCTAATAGTTGTTGATAGCGTTTACCAACTGCAATTGTATTGCGCACACATCAAATGATCAAATCCAACATCAGACAAACACTAAAAAAAAAAAAACTAATTGGAATTATACAACTTAAAGTTTACAGTGATTGACTTTTGGCTTGGACGCTTGTTGCAGCATTTTTTTTTCATGTATTTTATTTGTGCTCGACACGTAATTGACATGCCGATGTCAATTGTTGTACTGAGTTATATTTTCATCCGAAAAAACCAAATGAGGAAAAAAAAAAAATGTTTCTTATTGAACTCGCATTGTTTACAGTTTATTATTATTTTGCGAGACGCCTATTATTCAAGACGCACGACTTTTTCGTGCCATTTCGTGTAAATTATTTCAGTATGCGAACGAAAAGAAGACAAAAAAAAAAAAAAATAAAAATTAAGCCAAACAATAAAACCGATTTGACTAACCGGCATTCGTTTTAGTTTTGCATACGTGACTTCAATTTGAGACGCTCCATTTACTTCAAAATGCTTTGTGTGTTCGACGACTGGGATTATTGAAATATTGTTCTGACTTGTAACATGAATAATTTCCGATGTATATTTATTATGTTTTTGTGCATGTTTTAAGTGTGTTGCTCTGTCTGAGTCAGAGTCTATGTTTTCTTGTATCAATATTTGACGCATTAACATTTTCTCACTACAATTTTTGCGATGCATTGAGTGTGAAAGAAAAAGAAAATAAAATAAAAGGAAAACAATCGAAATAAAATACAAAGCCAATAAACATTAAGATTAAATATCCCACTGACTCAGTACGTGCATTTAGTTGAGAGATGATCCATCTATGCAGCGATCTCTTTTCTACTTCTCTTATCGTTGTTTCACTCTGTTTCTGCGCACACAAACGCTTGAGAACAACATAATGAAAAATAAAGACGAAGCCACAATCAAACTAATAATAATCACCATTTGTATATCCATTATCGCATGCAAATCCACGTTTACATGCCTTGCTAATACATAGTCGTGTACATAAATTCAAACTTGTCTACACGTCTGGTTGCATGGTGGGAACTTTCCATCATTCTTCATTTGTATGCGTATTTTCTTTTTCTTTTTTTTTTGTATTTTCTCAGCCGAATAAGTAATATCACTTTAATAGTGGCTTCTTCCGATATCACAGAGTTGGTCGAGAGATGGCATCATAAATTAGATTGAAATCCATTATCTTATGTTATCTATTGAAATGTGGTTATTGTGGATTTTATGTGCATTTGCATTGTCAACAATCTTAAATCACACGCATTTTTGCAGGAATAAAATGATGATAATTTGCGTTTTGAAACTATCGTTTATTTGCTTATAAGAACTTTATAACCAGATTATGTAATATAATAATCTATTGCAATAGATATCTATTCTTTGAAGCCTCATTTTGTGTTCGCTAGCAAGATAACAAATGAGTTCTCACAAGAAATTGAACTTTTATCTTATAACTTTATTCAATGTATTTTGAAATGTTGATTTTTAACTTGTTTTCTTTTGAACAATTTTAAATCTCTAAAAAAATTCAGTTTACTCCCTAAAAAACGATATAATATACATCGTAACATCAATGGTATTTTTGTGTATCAATATAAAAACATATGGTTCAAATTCAAACATTCAGTAATTTATTGAGAAAATTTTAAATAAACGTGTTCAAATAAATAAATATTGGTGCAAAACAGAATAGAATTATGGTGCAAATTAAAATAAAGTGCTTTTTACTATACTAAAATAAATAATAAATAGTAAATAGAAGTTAGAAATGGGAAGAGAAGCGATTAGAATATTGCCGTGTTCATATTTGCATTTCTTTGAATCAAGTTGATGTATTTTAAACCATTTTATCAAGCCATTGCCATTTAAACTGTAGTTGTTGTAGCAGTTGTAGCTGTAGTAGCTGTTGTGGCAGTTGTAGCTGTTGTGGCAGTTGTTGCTGTTGTTGCAGTAGTGGCAGTGGTTGCTGTTGTTGCAGTTGTTGCTGTTGTGGCTGTTGTAGCTGTTGTAGCTGTAGTAGCTGTTGTGGCAGTTGTTGCTGTTGTTGCAGTAGAGGCAGTTGTTGCAGTAGAGGCAGTTGTTGCAGTAGAGGCAGTTGTTGCAGTAGTGGCAGTTGTTGCAGTTGTTGCTGTTGTGGCAGTACTGGCAGTTGTTGCCGATGTAGCTGTCGTTGCAGTTGAGACAGTTGAACCAGTTGATACAGTAGTAGCTGTCAATATCAAATTTTTCGCATTTGATTAAAAATTTATTCAAAAATGTACTTTATATGCATTAAATCTATTCACGAATACTTCGTGAAATGTTCATGTTTGTGAAATTATTAAATTTTTTGTTTTTTTTTCTTTCGTTTATGTTCATGATTAGCCTTAAATACAAAGTCTTACCAGTTGTAGCCGTTCCACTTGTGGTTCCTGTTCCAGTTCCACTTGTGGTTCCCGTTCCTGATCCACTTGTGGTTCCGGTTCCCGTTCCACTTGTGGTTCCACCTCCCGTTCCACTGGTAGTTCCACCTCCGGTTCCACTGGTGGTTCCACCTCCCGTTCCACTGGTAGTGCCACCTCCCGTACCACTTGTGGTTCCACCTCCCGATCCACCTGTGCTTCCACCTCCAGATCCACTTGTGGTTCCAGCTCCCGGTCCACTTGTGGATCCAGCTCCCGGTCCACTTGTGGATCCTGTGAATCAAATAAATACAATTACAGAATAAAGCATTTTCTTCAAGCAGAGACCATAATAAATCAAATTAACAGTTTGCCCCTACCTGATGGTTGAGTTGAACCACTTGGTGGTTTATGTGGATATGGATAATGAGGATATTGAGGTTTTGGGCAAATGACTGGACATTTCTTCTCTCTATAGCCGGAAGAACCGCCTTTATTGCCAGAAGAACCGCCATAATTGCCAGAAGAACTTCCTTTATTGCCTGAAGAACTTCCTTTATTGCTTGAAGAAGAATCAACTTCACATTTCTTCACCTTTCGACGTCTGCAACGGCATCTAAGTACTTTTACTTTAGTACTTTGTGTGCCTGATGATGTTGATCCCATAGATCTCGAAAATAGTTGAGGAAATGCTACAGCTTCAGCTTCTGGTTCTGGTTCTGGTTCTGGTTCTCCAAATGTCAGAGAAATTGCCTGAAATAATTGACATTTTAAGAAAAATACCAAGTATTCTTTAATAATATTCAAGAATTATTACCAAAATGGTCAATGCTAAAAGAATTAATTTATGTTGCATTTTTGCGATAAAAATTCTAATAAAAGAGCTCTTGTAAAATTTAGTTAATTAGCTGTTGTTCAATTGATAGAACAACTGCGTTTGACTGCAGAATTAATGAATTGGCTGAGTATTTATACAAAAAATCTTTGTATGCTCACCCGTAAATATTGCAAAAAAAAAAAAAAAAGAAAAAAACCCATTGGACCAATATATTCATATGCATATTGACATAGCCTGATATGGATTTGAAAATTAAACAAAATAATTATTTACCGATATTTGGTTCAATGATATTGCATAGATTTAATTCGGCGCCTTTCATTGTTCAAATTGTTTAAACAATAACAGACAACTTCATTTATTTTGTGCATTAACAAATATAAATGCCGTTTTATCAATCTTACCTAAATATGAATATAAATGCTCTAGTTGTTAAATGTGATTTTATTTAATTTGCAATTTATTTAAATGGTTTCATTAAAGATAAATTAATTAATTTCATATCAACGCATTCGACATAAAAATTTTGAATTGATACGAGATTTTTTTTTACACTATCCATTAACATCAGATTAGCATCAACAAGTCTTACGTAAATTTAATCTTGCTTATTTCGATAAGCATTAATTTATACGAAAGAGCATCTCCAATATGAAAATTCAGGCATTGGTCAGATGTATATTCTTTTACAATATACGCATACTGTTCGATACTGGTTTGTTTACGGATAAGACTTCATGATTGACCATTTGAACTTCGATTCGAAGCAAAATATTGGTTGTGCGCACGTAGCAGTGGTTATGACCCCGAAATCAATATGCGCTACGTTGTTCATTTGTTTAGCTAACGATTTTAATTTGAAATTATTTATAGAATTACATTTAAATGGTTGTTTTCGATGGGGCTGAGCTGCTTGTGTGGTACTAGTCTTCACAAGATATAACGCAAAGATATTTCTTCCAATCATTTTTCTTTCGTCTTGTTACATGCAGTGAATATCTTTTTGGGTCAGTTCGTGTCAGCATACACACAAAGTCCAATTGATGTGAGGAGAAGGAGAAGCAGAAGCAAGAAATAATTCGAATGAAAGAAAGAAAGAAAAAAATAATTGTTGCCTAATTGTGCTGCGCGACCACCAGCAATCGAATCAATGTATACAACAAACTAATTTCCTTTTTTGCAATAGTAGCTTTGTAATTAATTTTTGCCAAGCATTTTGTACTAAGGTGTAACGTCAAAATCAGTGAACAAATTTCATTTTACCTAAATAGATTGGATAAAATGAAAGCAAAGCAACTTTGACAGCTGCTAAAACAAAAACCGAAAACGCTTCAGGTAAATTGGAATACAGCGTATGAAATGAACTAAAAAAAAAAATATCGCATTTTTAACTGATATTGAAACTATACAAATTTGCAATTAGATGTAATTTGATTTTAACTCTTTTAAAATTAAAATAATATCTACAAAACAAGGAAGTAGAGAAGTTTATTTAAAAAAAAAAATATCAAAATTATCTAAAATCTTCTGCTTCCTTTAATCTGAACATTGTAAATTTTTCGGCCTGTGAATTTGATAATTATTTCACTTTTGCACATCATTTTAAATTGATGAAAAAACTTCATCATTAGCTAAAGAAAAAAGTAATGTTTATCTAATGCTGTGGGAAAAGCTTTCAACACACATTTTGAATGGTCATTGGTCTTTTCGCAGAGGTTATATAATTTGACCTTGTTTGATTTTAATGGTAACCGTAAGCGAAATCTTTCTTAATAGCAAACTAATGTACAAACACATTTTTTATCTAAATGTAGAATTTTATGTTTCTTTGGGCCTTATCATATCTTTTGTTTTTTTCTTTTTCCATTGAATATAAGAGTGTTTCGTAAGTTTTTGAACAAACGATTAGTATTGCTTAGTTCTACTGGAATAAAATAAAATAATTAATGCTTGGTAACTGAGAGTAATACAAACAACAACAACAAAAAAAATCGCAATAAACGAAGATATATTTGATGAAAAGGTCAAGAGTATTAAAAACTCTGTAGGATATCTACTTTGTTGAATTAAAGATACGAAATCAACGAATTACACACGATCATACGTTCTATATATTTTCTGATTGAAAGAGTTACCCGTTGGCATTCGCATTATGTGAATCACATAAATTGAAAATAATTTTAACGTTTACGCTCGAAATATTCAATTAACTTGTAATTTGTACGAAAGAGTGCGTCAGATAGCAAATAAAAACCTTTAGTTGTTTCGATTATTAAACATCAATCAAAAGGTTTTGTATGCGCGTGTGTGTGTTTATGTGTCATCAAAACCTTTACTTTTGTGCTCACATTCAGTTGAATGTGTTAACTAAAAGTGTTAAAAGTAAATTTTGCATCATCTTTATCTCAAGTGACAAGAAAAGAAAACAGAAAATGAAAGAAATCATTAAATTCCGTCCATGTTATCGGTCATACAACGGTAAAAATGCATTTCTTTTGAATTTCCTGATGAAGCATCGCTCTTGTAAGTGATAATTGCATAATTGACGTGCTAGTATTCTGATTGCCTATCGACTGGTCTTATGAATTTCCGTTCATAAATCAGATGCAATGATGAAATGATAGACTGAAATAGTATCGCTTCCTATAAATCGTTTAAGAATTCTAGAGCATTGAATTCTAGTGCGTTTTGAAATTCTACATTAGAAAATGCAAATTCAATTTCTCCGAATAAAAAAACATTTTAATGCATATAGCAATTTTTCTCCAAAGATTCTATCAACATGCAATTTGAATGAAGTAAACAGTGTGTTGCTAAACGACATAGTAATACTTGTCAACAATGACCAGCAAAATATTCTATTCCATTCTTCGAACGTTATTATTAATCATGATTTATAATGTTATATTTCATGCAATCGGGAGGGGCCAGGAACTTGGAGCTTCATTAAATAGAATGCAATACATTGATTATGATGAATAGAATTCTGGAAATTTTTGCATAAAAAATCATTGATTTAGAATTCATTGAACTCAACACACTCCTCTCTCTCTCTCTCTCTCTCTCACACAAAATCATTCAAATTATCTTTTAAAGCATACTCACCTTTGAGGATATTTAAAATTAATGCTTGCACAGCACGCTTAATTAATTTTTCCAAATTTCTCTTCTATTTCAAGCAATAAAATTGATAGCGAACAAACTGATGTCATGAATGAAATTCAATTTGTTAACGTCTACTTGATTTTTGTGGATCCACTCTACTGAAAAATCAAGAAAAAAAAAAAACACACAATGGCTAACAAATTTCGTTATGATCAGGTCTCACCATGTGATCCCATTTCAAGATGCATTCAAATTAATTCCATAAAAAGAAGATATTGATAAAGTTGTCGGAGAGTAAAACATGCAACGGTTCAATTCCTCTGGCTATTGAAATCAGATTCTTTCTACCGATTGTACAGCAGTTTATTTCAATTAACTTGAATATGATGAACTTAATAAATGGGAACATTGATTGGATTCGATGCATCAATGAATGGGAACAAAAAAAGGAAATATGAAAAAAAAACTTTTGTCAATGTTTTGATTTCAACTGTGATTACGATTGAATCAAACGATGCTGTAGGTATGGTGTCATGAAATGAGATGAGAAACGAAAAGAAAAATGAACAAACATTGTGTGGCGCATTGAATAATGATGATTGTAATGTGACAAGCAACAAGTTCGACGAAATCAACGATAGTTTTCCAATCTTACTAAATTATGTGACACTCGATCAAATGCCAGATATTTTTGAATCTATTTCTGTTTGCGATAAAAAAAAATACAATCTCAATATGAAAAAGAAAAAAAAACGATTGTCTTCGATTCTAATTACGATTGGTTGCGTGTTTCAGATAAAATTATTTGATTGCACCGAAAATTTTTAAATAATTATCATGTGTCTTCCGTGTGACCAAGTCAAAACACAAAATGAAACTCATTTTTTTTCCTTCGTTATGATAATAAGATTTTAAATAGTTAGTCACTTCTGAATTCTTTGTCTACATATATATTCCATTCATTAAAATATTTTTACAATCTACGCAACCTAATAAATTTCCTGAAATCTACAAATGTCAGTTTCAACGTGTAGATTTGTTTACTATTGCGTGCTAATTAAAAGCAACAATTAATTAACTTTTCCATTCATGACGAAAAAAAAAAAAAATGATGATGACTTGATTCAAACACGACAACATTTAGCGCATGAAAAGAGTGCTCTTCTTATATACCTCTTTTGGTTAGACCAATTTACACTTATGTATTGTGAACTATTACATGCTATATTTAGGTTTTCATTTCTTTATTATTACCATCTAGCGATTAGATAACAATCGATGATGCTTTTTTGTTTGCGCACGAAATGTAGTCATTTATTTTGGTATAACATGCACTTAAATGTCGTCCAGACGAAGAATAAAAAGAAGAAAGAAAAAAAAAAATCTGCAATCGAGTGAAAGTGGTTGGCATTTTAAAAATCGAAACTGATCAATTACAACTTTTCATTTAGACCGCCAATTGTGATCAATTTAATGAAAGTGAATTTATAAATTGAAAAACAATTCAATATTGAATTAAAACAAAACTTAAACGATACACAAACAATAAATCTCAGTAAATTAACACAAAGTTTGTGAATTGCGTGTCATTGGTGATTCGCGAAAGTAATTTTATATTTAAATTGAATTATATATTCTTGGTAAACAAACACTAAAAACATAATGAAAATGTTTGTCGAACAAGCATAATCTAAATGTAAATGTAAATGGCGAATGAAAAAAAAAGAAAATATTATATTCATTATAAAATGAATTCCCACAGGGAGGAAAAAAAAACAGCATTTGTTTGATTGAAATTGAGAGTATGAGTGAAATTGAGAATGAATGAAATGTCATGACAATGATGCATTTATTTTTAGGCTGCAACCAATTGGAAAAACTGACCATCATCCAACTGGCGTTCAAACATTTTGTCTTTCTCATAGGAAAATTTCAAACGATAATAATATACGATTTACATATATGCATTCGCTCATTTGCGATCGTTTTCTAAAACATTGCAAATAATCTTGGTGGCTCTGTGAGTAAAACTATTAAAAACACTGATTGGTGTGGTTGAATGAAATGGAAGAATAGGTAAATTATCTATTGTGTCTTGTATTTTCTTTTTCACGTTGTTAAACAGTAGTAAAATCAGCATCTACGTTGTTATTATATGATTGCATTTGCAAAGCTTCTCGTTTCGAATTTGCTGCTTTTCTTTGTGTCAATCTTAATTATATTTTACATGGTTTCCGTTCCGCGGACAATGATGGAAAAAAAAGGGTGAAAAGTGTTACCATGAGTACGCGTGCCAAGTGATGCAAAAACTTTACACAACAAAAACTCAATCACTACGATTTAACTTGAATAAAATTGTGTAATTAAAAATAAATAGCAAAAAAAAAAAAAAAAAAAATCAATGAGCTTAAATGAAATTTTTCACGAAAAACCATTGAAATTTTTCGAATTTTTCACCAATATTACGTAAGTTTTCGTCAGTCTTTTATTTAAAAATTAATGTAAATTGACCTCTATTCAGTAGTTATTTCCTCTACATCTTTGTCTCAACTAATTAATCAATTTTTCACAATATGAACATTTCATTCAAGATGATAGTCATAAATGGCAAACATTGGTGTTGATGATGATGAAGTTTGATAAGACTTTTTTTTTTTTATGAGCAGATGAAACTTTGTGAAAGCCTTCATACAACGAAAAATACGAGAAGAAAATATAAATTTTTGTGCCAATTAAATTTGTTTTAACAAATCAAGAATATTTATGATCTCCATATAAATGAGAAAATTTGTATACAAATGAGCCACGCACATATAATGTATGTATGAATTGAATCCATGGGAAAAAAAAACAACCCGGCTAAATTGTGCCTGAATATTACAATAAATATGTTTTTTATTTTTCGGTGATGATTCCCAATTTTATTTTCAAAGTTATTCGGCCATACCGCAACGCTTCAATAGTTAGTTATTCAACAAATAATGCGGTTAAGGTGATAAAATGGGTTCATAATTTATACGAAAAAAAAAGAAGAAATTTATCTGCTGTCTGATTGTGACAATGGGCCATTCCGTTAATCAATAATTCGATTGATGTTTCGGTGCATATAAAGCAAATTGCAGATCGAAATTCATCAATTCAAGTGGCAATCTGATTTGCATAACTAATGATGTTGAAGCCTTTTTTTTTCCATGATTGCAATAAACAAAAGAACAGAGCACCGAGCAAAGAAAAAGAGAAATGAACGTGTCGCGTTTTATTTATATGAACAAACACATCGCGCGATCCCTTCGTGTCTTTTAAACTTTGAAGGCGTCCCGGAGAATTCAAGTGGAAAAAATTGAATTGAATATGTTATTTTTTTCTTTTCGACATAAAAATAGCGTCCATACATATTCATATGCATGGCATCGTCATGGGAATTAGCCACTTGATTTGTAGAAGTGTTCACCATGTGATACTCTGTTTTTATTTTGGAGGGCTTCTTCGTTGGACATGCACAAGTACATTTTCTTTTACTCTCTCTCTCTCTCTCGCTCTTTCTCCCTCTCTCCTTGCCTGTTTATTTATTTTGTTTTTGGTTTCTTATTCTTGCCACAAAGCGTTCGAAATAAATGTGAAGAGCTCGTTTGGTACATAAAGCTTGTTATAATTTCTGACATGTTTCAAACAATAGGGTTTTTAACCTTTTGCATTTATCATCGTCAATATGTAATAGGCAATGTCTATGAATAATTACTATATCTAGTTTGAGACTATAGCTTTCGATGCGGCAAGCCATTTTAAATGCGTTTTAAACATAATTCCCATGGTACTTAATTTTATTTCAGACGATTTAGACTAAATTAAATCAAATTAAATCTTCTTCAAACATTCATTTTACGCGATTTTTATTCGTGTTCTTTTTCTAATTGAACAAATTTATTCGTGGCACGAATTTTGTTCGAAAACATTTTGTTTAATGACATTTTTGCGGCCAAAATCGTGCAATTTTTTTTTTTTTTTTTTTTTCACGAAAAAAAACTTCCTGCCAAGCTATATACAAAGGTAATTTTTCACGTTCACTAATAAATGCAAATGGAAATGTGTTTAAATGTTTTCAAGTGTTGTTATCGTTAATGCGAACAAGAGAATCAAATGATATATTTATATTTTTCGTGATAATTCACAGAATTTGGCACTTTAAAAGCACTTTGGCACAACAATGGCTCCCAATGTCAGACGAGAAAAAATGGACATTTATTTATCAGTACATAGCATGAAATGGACTGAACTGGACTTGAAACGCATGCATATTTGCTGTGTTTACACAAATCTCATAAGTCATTCTGACTGATGCCGTTTCTCTTCATGTAGTCGTTCGGATTTAATTTGATGTCAGGAGTTATGTATGATTTCAAGCTCACTGATAATTAAACTGTACGAACAGTAACAATAAATTCATTGAATCGCTTAAGAGTTGCGCGCGAAAAGAAGAACCAACGAATGAAAAATTAAACGTGTAAAATCACATTTATTCAAGCGCATGTTTATCAACAACAAAAAAAAAAGTCAGCAAAAAAAAGACAAACTCCAGATGAGGAACGAATCAAAATAAATAACAATAATCTTGATTATATGTTTCATATGGTCTGTGGTGCGCGTGCTCAAGTTATTTTCATTTCATTGGTTGTGCATTGAGTGGTTTTTGTGCTTGAACTATGGCAAAGATACGGCCCAAAAACCAAGGCAAACCAAACTGAACACAACTGCGCAAATTACTGCCACAACTTGAGTATATTTCTTTGCCGATTCATACACTATGTGTAGCATGGCACGGGACCATATGTTTCACATTTAATTTTATTTTTTATATGTAATTTTCGTCGCTGTACACGGGTCCAGGTAAATTGTTCTCCCCGACAACAAGGAGACAACGATAAAACCAATTAAAAAAGAAAGAAAAAAAAGAAATGACAATTTCCAATGGCATGGATTTTACAGCAAAATGTGTCACATAAACTCCGTACAATATTGCGATGCGTTTTAATCTAAAAGAAAAAAAAATCTGTTACCTGGGGAGCACACGAAAAAAAAAAATAAATAAACTTTGTCGAGTTCCTCTTGCTGTCCGAGCAATGTGAATCACTTCATTGCACTTTTTCCTATTCTCCTTTATATTTACTAGCAATCATGATTGGAACAACATTGATTAACAACTCACTGTATGTTTACTAGCTGGCATGCGCAAGGGGCGAGACACGGCTGTTGAGTTTTTCTAGTATTTCTAGTATTTCTCCATATAGCGCATGTAAACCAAGCCCCCCAATATTGCAAATATTCTTCTAGTTTTCTCTAGTATTTTTTCGTGTCCACACCTTGGGCATGCGCGCTCATTCGCAAAATTTATCTATAATTTTCTATTCGAATCTCGCACATTTATCGTAGACATTCAATACTCCAAAGCATTTAATAACGAAATAAAAAATATATATAAAGCGAAACGCGGACGTGAATGTAATTGTATATTAGAACACCTCAGTCAATGTAACTGCATAATTTCTGTGATAAATAACATATAATAAATGAGAGCAAAGTAAAAAAAAAATATGCAATCCAATCGAATAGGTTCGGGATTGGTTTTGCGATTCGATCCGAATGTAAACTGTTTACATGCACTTTTCAATATAATTGTTACTTTGGAACTCATGTTGTTGGACTTTCCAAAGGAACAGCATGAAAAGATAACGAATATTAAATCAACTAGTGACCAATGCAGCGCAAAAAAAGAAGTGGCAAACTAACATTGCTGCAACCAAATTTTATTCGGCAGCAACATAGACGTGGGCATAGGAAGCAGTTTCCTCATAAGGCGTGATAAATTATACATTTCTAATGTGATTTTTTTCTTTTTTTTTTTTTTTTTGCAAAAATCATGAACAATTTCGCAGCGAATGGAAATTTGTAATTTTCACTTTTGGTTACCCAATTATTGTGATTTTCATAATTTGTTTATCTTGATACATTTTATAATCTTGCTAAATGTCAAAAAAAAAAACTGCAATGAATTTGGCGCAATCTTGACAGCGAATAAATCAAAATTGCCTCAATGCAATGTTTATAAAACACTCGAAAACATGGAAACACTCAAGAAAAAAAAAAACCACCAATCATGTGAAGTGATTTCATGGAATGCCGATTAAAAGTGGATAAAAGAAGCGGCTTTCCCCAAGCGTCTTTTTGTCGCAGTAGCGGCTTTCCCCAAGCGTCACTTTGTCGCAGTAGCGGCTTTTGAAACTTCAAACAAATAACGCAGTCTAATCGTTCATCGCAAATCACTGGTTCGGTATAAGATTTTTCGAAGAAATAAAAATTGCATTCCAACTTATATGCAATGTATAAAATACATTTACTAAGAATCCAAATGCAATCCGATTAGAAAATTTCATTCCGTAATAATTATCAATACACACAGTTAAAATATCATTTTGCCTTTCATCAACTTGGATGAAATTGCGTGCGTTTAATATAATGTAATGATAGACCAAGGTAAAAATTCCGAGGTGAAAATTTTTAAAAGGAAAAAGTGAGTCTACTATGTGACGAGCAGAAAACGTTTTGTGCAATTTTTAATTTTAGCATTTAACATGTCGACTACGTGTGATGGCTTTTGTTCTCTACGTCGTTGCATCGATTGATAATAATGCATTACAACATTAGACATTTTTTTCGCTCGCTCTCTCTCTCTATTCATTTTCATCGGCTACTTTTTACCGAAGCAGTAAAACATTGTATTTACACTTAACGCAGATATGTTGATAGCATTGTATAATGTACATCACAGTAAATCTTAAAATCCAGAGGCTAAAAAAGAACAGAAAAACCGGTTCTATGGCTGCCCATACATTCTAAATATACTGTTGAATTTGAAGAGAAGCGCGTCGAATACAATGCATTTTCTTTACTCTTCTGGTGTCTTTTCTGATTAGATGTACTGCAGGGTTCTTTTTGTGGGCATTAGTATAACATATCACGTCGCAGGCATGTGCCTAAGTCAAGACATGCATAAGATGACCGATCAAAGTAAGCTTACATGCTAAGATGACGTTGAAGAAAAAATATGATCGATTTATTCACTCACTGTATGTGTACGCATTTTCAATTAAAACAAAGTGAGAGAGAGAAAGAAACAAAAAAACTCAACAGGACAGCAGCACAAAACTCGCTCTTATGCAC
Organism: Resseliella maxima; assembly: GCA_029041755.1. Taxonomy (NCBI): domain Eukaryota; kingdom Metazoa; phylum Arthropoda; class Insecta; order Diptera; family Cecidomyiidae; genus Resseliella; species Resseliella maxima. The sequence continues at coordinate 231,939 of JAQOWM010000241.1, forward strand.
GTACATTGTGTTAAACAGTGATGATGTTGCTTTTTTTATCAATTTGTTCATCGTGTTACTTAAAATTCGTTTTCTTTTTTATTCCGTCAATTTTCATGCGTTTCTCGTTCTTTTTTTTTTCATTTTATAAATAAAATAATGTTCGGATTTCTTCAGCTCTGTCATTTTGTCTTGCAGTAAATCGATGCCACCGTCCATCCATTTGGTTCGCTGATATGAAATTCAATATTTTTCCGCACTAACGTATGGCATATTTTTGTTTCATTTTGAACACGTGCGTGCGTTGACCATCGTTTTCTCTTTGTGGTGTGATTAAAAATTTCTTTTTTAATCTCTTTCTCTCTCTTTTTTCTCTCTCTCTTCCTTCACTCTCTCTCTCTCCCTCTCTTCCTCTTCCTCTCTCTCCCTCTCTCTCCCTCTCTCTCCCTCTCTCTCTGTCTTTCTCTGTACGCATTTATCAAAAACTGCGTATCTTTCTTTACATGCCGAACAACATCCAGAAGCAGTATAAGCGCATCATTTATTCTTAACATTTATATTTTTTTTTTCCTCTCTTTTCGACGAAAGAATCAAACGAACATTTATTTCTGATCCATTAGCATAAAATGGAATCCAGAAACCGAGGACAGACAAAATATACAGCATCATTCGAATGGTATTAGAAGACAATAATTATTGACGTTGATTCAAAATTATGGGGCAATTTTAAATACGATACGTACAACAAAAAAAAAGGCACGGCAGAACTAATATTCAAGATATATTCATATTTATTTCTTTTTGAACTTTGCATGAATGCGATGTTAAATCGTTTTAAAATAGGTGTCAGAAACATTATTTATTCAAATTGAACATTAAGTAACATTATGTTCTGTGAGATAAGAATACAATTTAAATTGTATAATATCCATTTCTTAAATTAGCACAAACAAAGCCGCAGTGACAAGATGGATTTATTAAATGTTCGGCAAAAAATTATGTTATTTTCAATTTTGCCACTGCTTTTAACTTTATCTATTGTTTTATTGTTTTATTGGTTAAAAATAAAATACATTTGAATAAAAAGCATTTAAAATACCCTAATAATTTTTCCGATTTTATATGTAAACAATATCAATGTAAATATTCTACCCAGAAATGTAGTTAATGCATTTATTAGATCAAACTAGTATATTATCAAATTGAAATTGATCGTTTGTTCCATTTGTTGCATATTGAACCCGAAGCAAATCACTCTAATATGCAAAGCAGTTAAATGGTTTGCATTTAATTGAGGCTCATTCAGAATACAAATCACTATGCCAGTGAATGGGTTTTGTTAACAAAAATAAGTAATCAAGCAACAATTTTCACATATTTTCTTTCACTTTACTCACCTTTTAATTTCACATCGTATTCGTTTATCGCCATTGAAAATAAACACACATTCGTATTCTTTCGTATTGATTTGGAGAGAAAAAGTCGAATGGAATGTTCGAAATGCTTGAAATTGAAATTGCCTGCTCGTTAAAAATTCATTGGATAGAATCAGGGATTGTTTCTCAGAGGAGTGTATCAACTGAGGAGAATACTGAGGAGGAGGAATTTACTAAGGAGCAATACTCCTCTTCAGTGGGGTATATAACGCACACTCATTTTCCAATTGGAAATATTTCCAATTGGAAAATGAGTGTGCGTATATATACGTACTATTAAGAGTATACTTCTTTCCTCGGAGGCGGAAAGATTATTGAGGTAATAAATATATAAATATAAAAAAAAATCTGCTCCTCACTGAAGAGGAGTATTGCTCCTCAGTAAATTCCTCGTCCTCATTGCTCTCCTCAATTGATACACTCCTCAGAGAAACAATCCCTGGATAGAATGGAGGGGCATTATTCGAATGAACGTTAAACGCGCGAAAATAACGAAAAGAAAATAAAAATTGGAGTAACTGATACCATAAAAATAGCCGCAAGCAATAAGAAAATTAAATGATACACGCAACTCACATAATTGCAAAAATGATGATTTTTCATCGTATGCTCTGAAATCTCGACTAAAATTGAAAGAATATTTACATTTAACATTTGTTTTCCTTTTTTTCAAAGAGATTAAACTAGTCCATTGACCGATGAAAATTATAATTTACTGTTTGTTTTATTAATATCATCGATTGTAAGGTTTTCAAATTTTTTTTTGAAAAAAAAAAAAAAAAAAAAAAATGTGTGATTTTCTTTATTCCAAGTGATTCATTTGAATTTTAAGATTTTTTTACAAAAAAAAAAAAATTTCAAGCAAATTCCTTATTGGATTATTTCCAACATAATTCAAGATTAAATTTACATTTTACTCTTTTTGATGAATAGATCTTTTTAAATCTTGGCCTATACGCCCCATAGTAATCCGTTTTTTGTGTCTTAAGTTTCAGTTAATTTTTTTTTTTTTTTTGTTCAGAATTTGATTATGATCAAACAAAAAATTTTGTTAAAAATTCATGCGAACTACTTAAAGTATTTATTCCAGTAGATGAATTTGAGCCGCTCATATAAAACATGGTTTCAGTAGCAAAATAATAAAATTCGTCATAAAAGAGTCTCCTTTCATTTCAATTCTGTAAATTGAGTCATCAAAAATGGCCCAAATCCTGGCATCAGTTGAAAGACGTTTTTATGCCTTGTTTCAAATTTAATCTAAGCGATAATCCAAAAATGCTACCACTTTTCAATGTTTCATCTATCATCAAAACTTTTTTTTTTTTTTTTTTGGGTCTCTACACCACCTTTTTTTTCGTTTCTTCATGGTTGATGATGCATCATGAAGCGTTTTTACAAATCAACAATGTATAAAGTGCACTCAAGACATGAAAAAAAAAACTTCCGAAATGTGTAAAAAGCAATTTTCTCTGTTGACTAGCCAAATAGAAATCAAAATTGTAATTTTCAACTCGAATGTGGTTTGAGATTCTCAACAAATCTTTTTTTTTTCCTATTCTCTAGATGCTAAAACAATAATTACCGAATAAAAACTAAGGAAAGACAGAATGAAAGAAACGATCACCCATCTCTTAAGAATCATGTGTGAAGGTTTTTTTTTTTAAATGTATTTTTCTGTCGACTTATCTTGTATGCCTCAAGACTAAAAGATATCAGAATAAAAGATGGTGGCTATGTTTCATCAAAGATGAGGCTATGCTATTGTCTGCACGATTCAAAGAAAACTGAGACGAAAAAGAAACAAAATAGATACAGATTATCATTGTGTATGTTCGAAAATTAATTTCGTTCTACATTTTTTTTTTTTTATTTTACTTCTTCGTCTATGTACTAAAGCATACCATGATTATTTATCGTGCTGAGCGTCCCTTTACTAATTTTACGGTTTTATTGAATACGAGACATTGGAATTTCATTTTCGGAGACATTTTGGTCTTTTTTTTTTATTTTCAATTCGTTCATTTAAGTGGTTAAAATCAGTGTGCTGCACTTGGCTGAATCTATTGATGCGTTTCGAAAATTCAATAGATATTGACAGGTAGATAGAGTGAAACAAGTGCCCATACCATCCTTATTTTCTTCTTTATCCCTTTTGTCACATTGGTGATGTCATTTGGAAAAAATGCATCACGTATTTTTGATTTGGAATAATTGAAACTTCGTAATCATAATTGAAATCACTGCATTTATTTGTGGAATGTTGCAGAAGAGAGAGTGTTCCATGATTTAAGAATGTTCCATGATTTAAATTCTTGACGTGATTGCAATGAAGAATACCTTTTATTCAATTATTTTAATACATTTTGAGCCGATTGACATTTTTTTTCTATATTTCCCAAATAAAAGAGTTTTATTTTTCTGAATATATTTTCTCTATTAATTTTGATCGATTGAGTAAATTGACAATCTTTTGATGATAAAGATCTGTCATAGTTTATATTCATCATTATTATTTCTTCTTTTTTTTTCAAATACGACTTTATATAAAAAAGTTCAGTCGATCAGTCTTTGGGAACAGAGACACAAAACTGAGCTAACACATGATTATTTTTAATTTTCGACAGCCCGTATTCATGGGCCAAATCAGTGGGCCAATTTTACCAGTCTTCAGTATCATTCATAGAAATTCCCTTTCTTCGATAAAAAATATTTGTTTTTTTTTTTCGAAAGTCGCATCGAAATTATGCAAAACAAATAACGCTACACATTCCAATGTGAAACCTGAAGTAAACCTATATGTTTGGCCTGGTAATTAATCATATTCCGTTATCGATGCTTCCAACGAGCTTCTGCTAGACGTTTTCTTCTCTCTCTCTCTCTCTCTCTCTCACTTTCTTACTCTCTGTCTCTCTCTCTCTCTCATTCTCTCTCTTCTTTCTCTCAGTACTTGAATTTTAATTGAATCAACTATTTACATAATCATCTATGATCAACTCAACGGCATAGACAATGCCTATTAGACATACGAATTACCAATAAAAATAGAATAAAAAACCAAGTATGCATAATAATAACCTAATTCAGTTGCAATTAATCAAATCACATGGGTAAAATCAAATTCATATATGAATTTTAATTTAAAATCAGGTGCAGTAGTTGATAAATGAATTTTTGATTTGGAATTTATGAACATGTCAAAAATTTTATAATCGAATCACTTTGACACTTTAACCTCTTTGAAAATTCAATAAACGTTTCTAAGAATAATTGCATGAGATATGGCGGTGCATACACATTTATACTGATAACATTATATTCTCAATTGGAATTCAAAGAATCAAATTGAAATTTTAAAGAATTTTTTTTTTTTTTTGATGTACGTGTGTTGATTTGAATTTTGTGGTAAAGTAACATATGTCAATCTAGTGTTTCCATTTCAATGAATACTTGATCGAAAGAGTTAAAACAAAAGCAGCTAATTGAATAAATATGTATATATTACTGTGAAATGGTGCGCAATCTAATGAGGCGGCCAAGTGTTAACCACGGAATTGTTAATATTTTTGACCAGTTGCAAAATACGTTTGTACTGCAACCGCCTCGCAAAAAATACCAAAAGGAATGCGATGCATATTAATCATTTTTACGGGTTGAAGATTATTGTGCGTTTTTTTGCTCTTATACAGATTGGGTTTTTGAATGGTTAGTTTGAAAGCGACTTCCATTAATTTAAGAGAGAGAGAGAGAGAGAAAAAAATAATGTCCATTTAACCGTGGTATGTTGCATATAAAAGAGTCTCTTGTTGCATTTTGTGCATTTTCAATAAATGTCTGAAAAATGATGTAGAAAAAAAAAATCCACACAAGACAAGATAAATAATTACATGCATGCAACTGTATGGGTGCTATACGCATATAAGAAGCATTAATGCTATTGTTATATTAACGAATGTGTTATATTGAATTTGAATTCTTTTGGGCTTTTTGTTCGTTTGTTCAAGACCATTCGATTGTTCAATATTCTCGCGCTTTGCATTTCATTTCGCGGTCAATTTACAATACACACACACAGACACAGGCACACGTGAAAAACATCTACTAATATCTCACGCGTCCGAAACAACCGAAAACAATACCAAATCATAAATTATCGTATATCTTGGTATCGATTTCGTATTCATCGTTATTTTTTTTTTTTTTCCTGCTTCCATCATTCATTTCACCGCATTTTTATTTATTACCAAGTATCAAATTTTTAAGATACATCAACGATGAAATAAAATGCATCGAAACCCACGAACAAAACAAAGAACTAAATGTGTGTGTTGTTGTTGTATGGAACAATTCCTCAAGATAACGAACAATTCGATCATTATTTTGATTGAGTACATATGCTCTCAATTTATTTACATGAAACATTTTTTATTTTCCTTCAAAACATCACACGAAGAACAATGCCACTGAAAATTTAACACAAAAACTTTATAACCTTAAAAAAAAAAAATGAACATGTTACGAAAAATTTTAATTGCATTCTGTTTGAATACAGAAACATATGGATTCATTGGTAGTTTTGTGTCAGTCTTTAATTATGTGTTGAGAATAAACATTTTATTTCTTTTTTTTTTTTGGTTTGTTTCAAAATTGAAGCCCCAACATGAATTGATAATCAGGTGCGAAAAACTAATTTGATATATATGATTGGAAACCACAAAAGAAATCGCAGCTTGTTTAAAAACATGTTTGAAGAGCCTGAAGACTCCATTAATTGATGTGCTAATGACACTTTTTTAATTAATTTGTATATTCATCTCCATCTTTATCACAATCTAATGAATGGACAGAGACTTAAGCCTGAAAATGAAATTTATAATTTCGCATATTTAAATTAAAATTATTTCTTTGAATAACAATGAATTGTGTGTGCGTATGTATAAAAGACGTGTAACTTGAGTCTGCCCTTCTGAAATGTTAAATAACTATATTCATATGGTAATCAATTCAGTTAAGATTGAAATGGACAACGTTAGCTGAATGAAAATATTGACAATATGCGAAAGTATTTCAGTCAACAATTTTGATGTTATCATGGTAGTTTGCATTTTAAAATTTGGAAAAAAAAAAAAAATATTTATTTCATTGATATGCTAAATGTGGAACTTACTACCAGTACAATGTTCATAAAATAAAAATGAAAAAAAAAAAATTCAAACTGGTTTTCGCATAATATTCGAAAGCGCCAAAAGCTCGAAAAAATTTGTCAAATGTAAACGAGCATCAGTATGTTGGACCTTTTTATCAATTTAACCGAATTAACTTCGACTAATCGCAAATAAACAATAAATAATATTATCAACGGTATAAAAGAAAAAAACCAAAATTTTCCGAAATAGGTCCGAAAAAGTCAATACAAACGTTTATGATAAGGCCATACGAAAATGGGCTTTCATTTATTAATTTCAGGTCAATTTCAAACTGTTTTTTTTTTTCTTTTCTCTCTTCTCTCATAATATGCTAATTGATTTTAATGCTTAGGCAAACAAACCCAAATCAAATTGTATAAAAATGATGGATTTGATGGGTTTTCATGTTTGAACCACTTTAAAATGTTAAGAAAACTGCGGTGTACTCAAAGAATTTCATCATGCATGGTTTTCGAGCTGTGAAACTCTTTCGTATGCCATTTATTTTATTTTTCTATATCGGTCTGTTTGAATATCACTTTTTAGTCTCTAACTGCGAGTAGCACGAATCGAAATGATTCGAGTAACACTCTGCAAACTGAAAGCAAGTAATATGTTGATCAAAGATCATGAATATGGATTTCATTTTAATGGTTAGACGTCAAATCGTGCTGAGATCAATACGCACACCAAAATTTACCAATTTCCAAGAATTCACAACCATAAGAATCAGAACCCGACAGTGATGTGTGTTGTATTTTGCTTGTCGAGCTCATCGTTTTCTGCATCTGATTGGGATTTTAGATAGCCGAAAACAGAAAATGGCCTATCATCATTTGTGTCCAATGACAATCGATCCGATTCATTTCATAGAATCACAACATTAAATAAATAGATTTTTTCCATTTTGGAATTCTTTTTTTTCTTTTCAATTTATTGATTTATAATGTATTTACATTGAATAGAATTGAAGGAAAAGGCGCGCATATATTCTTCTTGTTCTTGTTCTTCTTCTTAATCGAAGGATGTCAAATACAATTTTGTCCATTTTAGTTCATGGTAATGAATCATGACCATAGCGTATCAGATTACATCTCATATGCACAATTACGAGAAAATATTTCAAATTCGTTTTCATGTTGAGTGAATAGTTACAAATCAACTAAGTATATGAGGGCAATGAACAGTAACTAACATGTATGCCATTTTGGACTACGATTGATTTGGTTGTTTTTCTTCATTGATTTGCCAATTTTAATTTACTATGACTCAAAGTTTCGGCAATTGGTTGGATTTTGCGAAGCAAAGAGCAAAATGAAACGAAAGCAATTGAAAAATTTTCAATAATATTTCTCTGTGTTTAAAGTCATTGGCTGTGATCGCACTGAGACAAAAACAATCAAATCACTGTGAATAAAAAAAAAGAACTAAAACAATTGCTGACATTACATGAAATTCAATATGTGCTCTGGTTCACTACATATGAACCATATGTGCTTATTGTGTTTTGCGTCAACAATGGAATATTCTCATATTTTTGTTAGCATTCTCTTGGATTTTTGTTCTCTTGCATTCAACTCAGCATCCCATACTAAATGAGATTTTTCTAAAGAAAAAAAAAAGTCGAAGGGAATTGAACACAAATAGGGACATTTCCAATAAACTTGATTTTATAAAATTAGCAAAGTTGAACAACATTTTTTTTTTTTTTTTTATCTCTTTTCTGTGCGTTCGATATTTTTAATTAAAAATAAATGGTTTTAAATGGACGATAAAAAAGCGATTGAATATCAATTTATAAAATCGAGTTTTATCGAAATCGATTAAATGAACAGACAAAATTTCAAACGAAAAATTAGCAGAAAATGCAATCGATTTTAAGCGCGCAAATAACTTTTTCTTTTAAACCCCGTAAAATTGATGCTAATGTATTTAAGACAGTCATCAAATAGTTCATTCGTTTCATCGATCATTTACACATACACGCTCATGGCCACATCACACAATATAATCTAAAACATATTGAAAACGAATCAATATAGTAAGATTGTGCAGAGTTTTAATCGTAAATTTAACGTAGGAAATGTTTACAGTCTATATACGACACGTATACATTGAGATTGTAACATAAAATAACATGAAAACAAATACATACAATCTTGAGAAATTTTCTTAAGCTGATACAGAGATTTACACACAGAATACTTGCAGTCTAAAATGATTCATTCCGTAAAATCTAAGGAAAAATCAGAGTTAAACACATCATTGAATGTAGCATGAATTCAAACTCAATCATTTGTGTGTGTGTGTGTGTGTGTGTGTGTTTTTCGACCAACATATTCCAACACTGAAATACATCATGCTTTAGAAATCCAACCAAATGTCTGTGTGACGAAAATAGTGAATAAGACAACAACAAGAGACTCAACTGATGGAAAAAACATAATAAGTTTTTTTCTGTTAATTCAAAATGGCCGCATAAGATCACGTCTTACCTTTTCTCACATCACTAATGCACGTATTAAAGCATAACACACGCAAACCCAAATATCGATGCCATAGAAAAGTGTGTTTCAAGAAGTAGAAGAAATACAAAAACACCGACATACATCTCACGAACACTTATTAATGCCATATAAAGGTAAATCAGAATGAAGCGATCTTTAGGTTGAGTGAGAGAGAGAGAGAGAGAGAGAGAGATATCATGTTGCGTTACAATGCATGAGCGAAAGAAAACAGTACATTGCCAACAACAACATACGTGTCCAGAAAACTTTGTTACCTGTTTTCTTTTCTTTTTATTTCGTTTCGTTTTTGTTCATTCACTTCTTTTCTTTACATCATCAAATTATATACCTTTACTATTTGGTTGTATTCACGATATTCATTTTGTCAGTGTATATGATCGTTGTATGAGTGCGACCTGTTTATGGATCTTTTTGTTTGAGAGACTTACCTGTATGTTGTGTGATCGTTTCAGTATTAGTTTATAATATGAATCCAACGAGTACGGAAACGAAAAAAATATTCCCCATCGATTTATTGTGTGTATTTTCTTGAATTTGATCGACCATTCCCTACAATGTGAATGATGACTTAATCGACGAACAAATAAAATTAAAAAAAAGTGACAAAATTTTTTTTTAGAAAAAATATTGCATGAAATTTACAAGTGATAAATTTTTGTGAATATAATAACATTTTACGAACGAAAGATAAAGTTTTTGGTTTAACTGTTATATTGCAAACAAAAAAAGACAATGATGCTGAATTGTGTTCATCACATAAAGTGAAGATTTTTCTCACATCAATTGCCGTTAGTACAGTGTGAGCTAGTAATTGAACGCCATATTAGAAAGTATATAGCGAATAGATGATGTTATTAACCGATTCATTGAACTATGGTATTTTGAAATTGGAATGACTGAATTCACCGAATGAATCGCATCTCAATAGCAAAATTTCTGCGAACATTTGACATTGATTGAATATTTCATTACGACCAACTTGAGCTTTATTTTGACCATTTCGTGAAGTGCACATGTTATTATCAACAAAAGAGTGATTTTCAAGTGTACACATCGCAAATAATCAAAGAAAAAAAAAACAAAAATACCAAAACAATAACAAAGACTAGAATCAGCCGCTAACGCACGCATTTCAACATTGACATAGCACAAAAGTTCACATGAAAATTAAATGCTCACCATTGCGTGACGTCGTCTTTCCTGTGCCGGTTAATATAGTAGCCCAATGTTTATTGTAACCTTTGCGTGTTTATCACGATCACAAAACATTTTTCGTCTAGATCGTCTCTATTAGTTCCGACTTCATATTCATTACACGATCGTTGTGAGCTTATACGGTGAAATTATTAATAAATTAACCGAAAAACTAAAAAAAAACTAAGCGAGAAACGAAATTACCGAAGAACATATCATGTTATTAGACAGTAATTGTGTGCAACAGTAAAGAAGATCCATAAAACAGAGTAAACTAAATTATACACAAAAAAAAACAGAAGAAACAAAACTTTACAGTGCATAAGAAATGAACAAGTGCGTTCAAAGGGAACCAAGTGAATTGCATAACATTTGGATTATTATTTTTGTATTTTGTTGCACCCCTCATTGAAATGAATTTTATTTTCAACCTATATTCTATCCCTCAATTCTAAGCATTACCTGTTTGCTTTAAGTGTGTACACCAACAAATGAATTGCATACAAATAGCACAGTGTGCATTCATCATAATAACAAGGAACAATTGTCATACACAATTTTCAAGTGAAAACGGGAAGAACTAACTGAGAAGAAGATTTGATAAACAATAGAGTACGACGAGCACAATAAATGTCATTCATGAAAGAAAAAAAGTTGTTTTTATTTGTGAACCAAGACGACAAAAACGACTAACGAGCAGATGGTCATTACATTTCATGTGAAAATTTTAATCGGTGTTTATTTTTGTTGTTGTTGATTCCATCTCTATATATATATGAAGGATGGATGGATAGATGATAAGTGAAAAAGAAGAAAACCATTCAACAATCAAAAATCGTAATTGCGTGAGAAACGATCATTTTCTCATCAGGATCATTGATTTCAAAGCAATTTAACACAACAGACAATTAAAGCGTTGAAAAAAAGTGGAGACGCCATGAATCAATTTTAACTTATAATTTATAAATAGTACAAAACAAAATTTAAGAAAATACACACACACACACACACACTATATATATCTCGAAAAATGGATTCAAATCTTCAGAACCTTCAGTCAACACATGTTGGAGCATTTTTTCAAACTTGCAAGGTAAATGATTTTTAACAATATAATTTGGATTTGAGTTCAACTATTGAAGAATCAAAAAAAAAAAAAAAAAAATATTAAGCAATCTTTTATTGTAACATTTGTGATCATGAAATGATCGAAATATAATAAAAAGAATCATTTATCGATTGTATTAAGATAACGGATAGCTGCTAAATTGTTGTGGTTGATCGAATAAATTTACAGCAAATTTTAAGCAATAGTAATGGGTCATTGATTTTCCCAAAAGCAATACCAATATTTTCAAGTACACATCTGATCGAACAATAGGCATAGAAATACATTTATTTTCAACCATTAAAATTACAATCAATCATTTGGTATTTTCCATCGATCACGATTTGTATGGTTAGTTGTTTAACGATTTTTTGCACAAAAACAAAGGAGATGTTCACATTTGCGCCAAAAATCATTTTGAAAAATATTGTTATGTTTGGGTACTTCTCCTTATTTGATGGCTAGAATGAGTGAGAGACCGTAATTTTGATGGCCATAAAATATCGCAAAACATAAATCTTATATGCTATATTTGTGGTTTTTAAACTCTAATGTGAGCATAGATATCGTGATTTTCGTCTTTGCACGTTTCACTTCCATTAAGATGAAGCCATGAATAATTTGATAAATTGAATATTCTCCGAAAATTCAATTTCGTCGATAAGAAGAAAAAAACTTTCATGAGCATTTCGATAAAAGTATCGATTGAATGAAAGTTCGATCATTTTGGAAATTATTTTTGAAAAATCAAACTGGTTTAAGCTATAAATGTATATATATATATTATCATAAAAGCCTATAGAGACTTCGATTACGGCATCATATTTAATTAATCTCAAGTATATATAAAGCACGAAGCGAAAAATTGAAAGATGCCAAAAGCACGCGCCAACATACACCTTGATAAAGTGGGTCCAAATGATCAACTTGGAGAGTGAGCGCGCGCCTTTATTTTTAATCGTTTTGTTGTTCAGCAACATTTACTTTTGGTCCAGAGTTTCACCAGTATACGGGCATCACAGAGTAAATTTAGAACTTACAATCATAGTACTACGAAAACAGTCGCTTAAAGTGCATTGCGCCCAATGTATGTAAATATTAGGCGAAAGAGAATGATCAGCAAAAGCAATAAGGAGAAAATAAAAACTGGTTTTTCATGTTTGGGTGTTGTGTGTTGTCGAAAAAAAAAAGAACGACGACGACGACATGAGACTACAAATAAGAAATACTCGATGCTCTTAACTCGGTATGGTCAAATATACGCTTATATCCAATGCATACATTGAATCAGAAAGAAAACAAAATTTAAAAGCCCATCATCGCATCATACAATCTCGGAGTGCTTAAAATAAATTGGTTTTTTTTTTTTCTCTCTTCTTTCTTCTGTTTTCTTCGTTGGTAAAACATGACGACGATAAAAATGTTAAAACGCAGACAAAACAAACGAACGTGTAGAAAATGTGTGTTCCTTATCGTTTATGCTAACGCTAAAAGCACAACAACGATCATGCAGCACCAAAGAAGAAAAATAACAAAAAAAAAGGCTTAGCCATTCGATCGATGTGTCGAACGCGTGCATACATCGTACGTCAACATTTGAACAAAAAAAAAAAAAAAAAACTCAATATTATATGTGTTCTTTCCTCTTTTGTTTCTTCGTCATCGAATGCTTACTATGCACTCACATATGCTTCAACCTATGTTTTTGTTTCATCTTCATTTCTTCAATTCTCTTTTTATCCGTATACACAGCTAAAAAGACGATGTATCGCGTTGAGTTGCATGTGTTGACTGTACCTTTTTTTTTACTCTGCAAGCATAAACGCTTATGCACAGCGCGTACCTGGACATATTATATGCTCGTATGCAAAGCCTGAAAAAGGAAACTCAACCAAACATACATCTATCTCATATATTAGTGACACTAAGTTTGTATGTTGCCTCTCGGTTGGAGTTGATCATCACAGAATGGTCAGTAAAAACTAACAACAACAGCAACGATCAATGTCGAATACCAAAAAAAAAAACGACTGTACGATTTTTAAGAAGACGAAAAAGAAAAGCACGATATTATTGTCCAGCTAACAATAAGGCGTAAAACGCTTATGGCGACATACACAAAGGCTTCATCGTGAAAATGTTGCTTGAGCGAAGAATAACCAAATGAATGTACACATAAAATGAAAAAAAAAAAAATAAAGAAAATACGATTGGTCTTAACATATATGAGTCTTGAGTCGTAATCGAAATAAATACAAAGCATTTATAAAATGAGCAATTGCCATGGCAGTCGTACCAAAAAAAAAAGAAAAAAAAGAAAAAAAATTACGATCATGATCGGTTTAAATGTACAGCACAGAATGTGACTCAAATGAAGCGCGGGCTCGATTTAAGCACTTTTAACCATTGATTCATTGCGAGACTAGCATCTAATATCGTGTGTGTCTATAGAGTTAGACACAATACATTTTGAAAAAAAAAAGGTTTTATACTGTGGTTAACGTAAGAAAACCGCGAATAAAGAGACTTGAAAATGGCACAAAATCTTGAAAGTGATTTTTTTTTATTTAAACAGAGAGAAAAGCGCGCGCTCTAATATTAGGCATTAGGTGAGATGTAGTTTTCTTATGGCACACATTCGTATTGGCTTATACGATTTTTATGTATATAACTTTACTTTTATGTTATGAACCATTCGAAAAGCAAATGTGATTTTGCACAACAGGAGATCGAAATGAATTGCTCGATTGGTTAAATGTGGCTTTTTGAAACGCTGCCCCACCATTTCAAATCGAAATGTTACTTAAAACGCAAATTTTCAATACGCAATGCGTGCAGTTTTTTTTTTTTCATCGTTTGTGATCTTTGCTAGATAAATACGAAGACATAAGTTTCACACCGTTGTGAGATTTGTTACTTGAGGCGACAATGTTCATACAAACGGATACGATCGTTTTTCATCGGTTTCATTTGCAAATAGAAACCTTTAAGCTCTTGAATAGCAACCATTCAATTTAAAATTGCATGAGAGTCTCTAATTTTTCGCGGGAAAATATGCATCTCTTTCGAATTGGAATTAACACAAATCTCTTATTTCAACGCATGTTGTTGTTGCTGTTTTTTTTTTTTTTTTTTGTGTCTGGAAACATGAGCCTCAAAGTGAAAACTGCGTTTGGGAGATGGAAAAATTAAAATCATGGGTTGCCATAGTGTGACATGCATGAAAATTAATATTTATATGCAATTCAAGTCGAAGTAATTGAACCGCATCGTTGTTTTATGCAAAAAAAAAAAAAAAAATATTAAAAACTGTAATTTTAAACACACTCGTTTTTTTTTGTTATGTCTCTGCAATCAACGACAACAAAATTAAATCGCACAATTTTCATTATAAACATTATGATCGCGCCAAAACGTAAATTTACTTATATAATGCCGTTGTAACCACATTTGATTCTCGGTATATTTCGTATTTGTTGATGGTGTTGTTAGCAAGAATCAATTTTGTATAAACACTAAGAAAACCCGTTTTCAAAACGAATACAAAAGCAACGAGACAAAGACTCCACAAAACTGATTCAAAACTAAAACCAAAACAATTGCCATTTATATCGTTTTATTTTTTTTTTGCGCCAAACAATAATGTTTCGCTGGTACCGAATCGTGTACAACGTTTTTAGCGGTTTCGGTTTTCCATCGTTGCACGAACAAATTATAACCAAACGAATGAAACTGGAAGAAAAGGAGCAAGATCATATATTTCGCTTTTGCTTTGTTTTTCACGTTTGTATACATAGTCAGTTTATGCATATACTGTATATAGAAATTCACTCAAATTGGCGGGCAAACAAAGCATTTATATCGTGCAATAAAATACGCGCCAATTTTCCATCCATTGAAAGACGAAATTCAAATATTGCATTGCTCATAAAATATGCTGACTGTTAAATTTTGAATTGGAATATAAGTGCATTCTGGGTAATAAGATGCCAAATTGGATGCGCGACTGTTGTGGTTACTTGAATTTCAATGGAAAACATTTCGTTGTCACCATATGGTTATAACAAGATTTAAATTTGAAATAAAAAGAAAAAACGACAAATGCTAATTAAGCTGAACCAAATGTGTCATGTTTGCTCTGATTTACAATGTTTTCGGAAAGAGAAAGCCATGAGGAAGCTCATGTTTTAGATTAGTTTTTTTTGTTTGTTTGTTGTTTATGTGATTGACTTTATCAGCGCAACAAAGCTACTTTGAATTCTATTCACAGAAAAGTCAAATAAGAAAATGGTACCATTTTTGGTACTATCAGATGAAATGCAAGTGTTGTACCGAATGACAACTACGCAATAGAAGCGCACTGACAAACCAACGAATAGGAACTGAATTTAACTCAAAGCGTACCATTTTTGGAATATTTGATTTAAAATTCACAAAGTAACATTGCATCAACGTATGCTGCACACTTTTTTTTTTGTACACCGAATTCAGATTGGTTTCTTTGAATTTCAGAAGAACAAGCTGAAGAAAAAAAATGTGGTAAAACAAACAAACGATAATTTATCGTGTGTTGACTTGACGACAAAGACATTTCATTCGAGTTTTGGATGTGTTTTTGTACATTTTACGCGCTTCTTCAGAATAAAATTAAGTAATAACATCTTTGTTCTTTTTGTTATAATACAATCAGTTGAAATTCGTGTGCGGTTTTCCGTTTTTTTTTTTTCTTCTTTTTTTTCGTTTTAAAGCGGTTTTTCGATGTTTATCTGGTCGTCTCGCTCGACTTAGTTGTTCTGTTGCATTCAGCACGAGTTCGACATCAGTCAAAATAATGATACAATTACTGAGAAAATTGTGAGAATCAACGGTACCATTGTGATTGAATACTCTTAGCTTTGCTGCAAAACATCATCAAACTACTAAATTGATCGGTCTTTAACAAATTTGCTAGGCTGATTTTTCTTTTCTCTTTGTCTCACTTTTAAATTTTAGCAAAATGAACCTTTTCTTAAGCATCAACTGGACGTTTGCTAAGAAAAATAACATAATTAATCAAAGATAGCACTGAATATAAACATGTGCCATTTGAACTGTATTGTTTGCACTAAACTTGGATCGTATTATTTTACAACTCTTTATTAGACCATCTTTCATTACCAAGATTCAGTCTCGAAATTTATCGTGGAAGAGAACAAAAGAAAACACAGAAAATGAAATGAGTTAAGGAAAAAAAACTTGAAATGAAAAAAAAAAAAAAAAAAAAAAAATTACACGAACAAAGGTATCTGGTAGTATTTTTTTTTTTATCGATGTTGCGCTCACTAAGATAGTTATTTGTTGTAATAATTATAATTTATGTGTACCTCGAGCAAGAATGAAAATGGTGAAGATTCTCAGCGCAGCGCGCATATTACAAAATAATGAACCTTTTGTTCTTGTTTTCATAACAAAGCAACATTGCCGGTTGCTCATCATATTTTCCTTAAGTCGTCTCAGCCCTATAATCTATTTTTGTTTTATTTTTTGATGGGCCTATCCATACTTATCTACACCATTTTTCTGTTATCTTTTTATATCTTTCTTTTATGATTAGCCCAATTTTCGGCTAAATTTTAAAAGAAAACAATCTTTTCGAAAGTATAGAGAAAATCCATGCTTTTTGTTTACAAAAATTGAAAAAAAAAAAAAAAAAAAAACAAATTTCAATGCATTTGTTGTAAAATAACAGTTTGATGCGATTGTGCATTTTTGGTAAATTGGAATTATGGTGACGGAAACGACATGAATCTTACCCAAAAACGATTAAAATAAAATTTTGTTCACTTTTATACACACTCAGTTGAATGAAATCGTTTAAGTTTTTCGACCAATTTAATTTTATGATTTTGTGATACACGAAGTGACGAAGCCACCCACATTTAGTGTATTTATTGCGTTTGTAGCTTTTTAACTACCCACATAGAAATCATATTTCAATGTTTCAACGCACAATCGCCTAAAACACACACACACACACACCGTTTATATGTGATGTAAAGTTCGAGCCGATGAACTTTTGAACTGTGAAGTGCTTTTACTCTAGAAGCTAGTGGTCATTTTTGATTTGTGATTATCTGAACCCACGAGCTGCCATCATGACTTTCTTTTTCCACATTTGTTAATACTTGACTTATTTTTTTTTTTTCAATTATTTTTTCTTAGGTGCTCTGGCACTTGGACGCTTTCCGAAGATCTTTTCGTCAGCTCGGTACTCATGTTTGCAGCGGAGATGACTGTATATTTTGTGCCTTAAAAGTAAGTACTTTAACGGGATTTTATTTCCTTTGAAATTTCTTGCAAATTCTCAATTGCCGTTTTTGCCATTTGATCAACAATTTGATCGCAATGATTTTCAAGCATTTTAATAATTTAACATAAGCA
This sequence comes from Resseliella maxima, assembly GCA_029041755.1. Lineage (NCBI taxonomy): Eukaryota > Metazoa > Arthropoda > Insecta > Diptera > Cecidomyiidae > Resseliella > Resseliella maxima. The sequence goes on from JAQOWM010000241.1 coordinate 249,787, forward strand.
TAAGATATTACGAAAGCATATTCGAACGTTTCATGGTAAGTTCGTTACTACGTTTAACTTATAATACCTTTAATATGACACGAGTCAAAGTGACTTTGTGCAATAAATGTATTTCTCAACTGAAAAATGCAGCCGTTTGATTGATGAATCGTTGTTGTACGCATATTTTAAGGTTTATTTTTTTCACATTAAGAAAAAAAACAGCGAAGTTGGAACGACAGGTGAGTTTTAAAAATTACCAAATGTCAACGGACTTATATTAACAAGTCAATCAAATATTAACATATTGTATAACTCTACATTATGTTGTTCAGAAGGATTGAAATTTTTTTTAACATAATTATACTAAAGACTTTATGTTGTCTAACTATTAGAAATAATTTGAATGCTAATTACCTAAAGAAAAAAAAAAAGATTTTGAATGGAAAGGTATTATTCGAAAGTTCACGATATTAGTTGCACATTTTGACCCAAAAAATTGGTATACATCACAGAATGTGAATTATAATCAAAGTAAAAATCATTTCACTGCCGCTAATTGATTCAATTTGAAAAGATCGAAAGTGTTGGTGAATGCTTGACAAACGCAATGGTGTGAATGAACACACTGAAAATTAACTCCAAACGATCATTTATCAAGCGCAAATTGTAATCAAATACCCATAATTGTTTGTGGCAATAATGAGGAAAACAAAAGGAAATTTGCACGATCACTTTCACAATGAATTTACGTACATTATTTCAGTTAAAACTTCTTCAAGACTATCATTAAGACACCATTGTGATTAGATTAATGTGGAACAGAGCCGTTTCTCAATCACAAAATTTTTGACTTTAAATTTATTATAAAAGTGAATCTTCAGCGGAAACAATTGAAGCTGTCTGTATTGCGATATGCCCAATTAATCACCTGAGTGACCGACCCTAATTCAATAATATTCAAAATTGTTCAGTGTCCATTGTTTCAGTTTCGTTGTGTCTTACACTGATTTTATAAAAACAAAACTTTCACATCAAGTGAAAAAGTTGTAGCCACGAAACTTAAAAATATTCGATCATTTCATTGGTTTCGTGCTTTTGGTGATCGGACATAAATTTTTACCGCCGTCTCCATTCAGTGGTCGAGCTTACGAGCGCCATTACAAATTCAAATAAAACCATATCTTCAGCGCTGTATGTCGATCATTGGTTTCGATGTGAAATATCATTTTTCATGGGACATTGAACATCCCAATCAAATTTATGATGCAATTACGACAAAAAAAAAAGAATAAAAACTAAAATCAAACTTCATTGTTCTATCGAATTTTATAACCTTTCGAAAACAAAAGAATCAAATATCGAATAAATTTTTAAAACGTTTTATGCATTTATATCAGAACCATATGCTGTGTCTGTCGACAACATAGTCAATTTCTTAATTTATAACACCCACTAAATTTGATTAGAAAAACAAGTTGATTCCTCACATTACATATAATAATCCATCACAATTTCTCATGGGGTCTTAAAAGTTGTTGAATTCTAACTTGTAAGCGTTGACACAATACGCAACGATCCATAACGAGCAGTCAGCAAATGTAAACAAGTTTGAAAATTATAAACATATATTAAATGAAGCCAACCCAAAATTTTGTGCACTGCCATTGCCTCACTCTAAAATGCATTCAAATTGCTGTGAGAGCTAGTCTATTACACTGTATAACTTCTACCTGCTACAGCATTTTGTTTTTTCACCCAACTGTGTGTCCATTTATAGTGGCGTAGAAAATGCATAGGTGTCTAATGCAACAAACCATGCTTCAGCATTTTACGAATCTAGTTTTGGTCATTTATTTTTTGAATTTTAAATAAATGGATAAAATATATAAATGATACTATGTTACTTCACTGTTTATGTCTCTCTCTCTCTGTATGACTATATGTATGTGTGTGTTGGTTGATACATTGTTATTTCTCTTTTTTTTCCTCATTTTTCGTGTATTTTCGAAAGGAAATTAGATTCGTTGTTTGAAAAAAAAAAAAATACTACAAGATTACAATAGGTAACTTTTTCTCTCCTTGATACGCCTCGCTGTGATGACTGTGAGAAAATGTACATGTGTGCATGCATCACCCTGGGACATTTTAGGTGTATTCATTCTTTTCATTTTTTACCTGCATGAAATAAAAATAAAACTAAAAATTGAAGATGAAATCTATAGATAGTTTTTTCGAAGAAAATGTTTTGCAGAAAATGAATAAATGCGTCGGATTTTTTCCACTTTTTCATCTTTCAAATAAACGTTTTTAAATGGCCTCATAAAATGTTTCAAAGCAAATGGTAAAATTCACAGAGTAAAGGATTTTTTGCCATTGATTTCTTAACGCAATAAATTCTCTATTGCACAATTACAATTGCCACATAATCCAATGAAAAATGTCCTAAAATCCATCCAATCCAAATAATATTCCAAATTTATGTTTTTCTTTGGATTTTTATTTTTTTGTTCATTTTTTTTATTTTTTTTTTTTATTTTTTTTGATTGAAACAAACAAAAGTGACTAATCCAATCCAAAACGTGACATTGATTCCATTGAAAAGGGCAAACAAAAGAAATTAATCTGAATGCAAGCTACGACATTTTCCCATAACATTTGAGTTGGCATTGCAATAATTGATTACATAATTCTACTCTGAATCGAATTGAAAACGATCAACATTGGACATTTTTATTGACATTTTTTTTTATTTTCGGGCAATTTTTAATGCTTTTCCATAATAAAAGCATGAAACTGATGATCTTGTGAGAGAATGAATGATAATTTATACAAATTTAGCGTGAATTACATTGTCTAATTGGTTTTTAATGACTACTTTCTCAGCATAAACTTTTTGTTTTTCAGAGATAAAATGCATTTGTACTGTCTGTGCCTGTGCATTGTGCATATGAGCATTCGGCAAACAGTTGTTATCGCACCAAAATGAAAACAACATATGCATATCATGTTCCTAGTTTGATTACCGTGTTAATTCCACGGTAAATATACGTGGAAAAAGAAATGTAACTTTGAAGTTATGATCTTGCATTGAAATGCATTGATGTTACACATTCCGACTGTCGGCATTTTCTTTTACGCAAGTCAACAATGGCAGTAAATACAAGATAACAAAAAAAAAGCGAATATAAATCACAGGCTTGCGAATGCGACCATGTTTTCCGACACTTTCATTGTGTGACATCTCACCGCCGCTAGATGACTTCGATACCGTGAAGATGAATAAATTTTTTTTTTTTTCTTTTTTCAAACAAAACAATCGGAAACACCGCAATTAATTGAACACACCAATTAGCTTAAGATCCATTTAAACAATTTTTATGAGATTTTTTTTTTTCTATTTTTGTCATTTTTCTGCTAAAGTTTTTCTGTTAAATTCAAGCATGAAAAAGGAAGTCAGATCAAGACGATTAAATGTTCCAATTATAAGAAGTTTGCCAACGCATGACAAAAAGAAAAAAAAAAAAGAAGCCATTGAGAAAAACTCGAATAATTTGTACAATAATAATCAATCTATTGGTGATTTAATAAGCTAATCCCATGCGAGACGCTTGTATGTGCGCAAATAAAATGTCATTATAGCCATCAAATTGCTTTTGATCTTTTTTACAACTCGTTGAGAAGCAATCGAATCAGAAATTTTACGTTTACCACTTTCGATTCTATTTGGAGCTATGCCATTGTTTTAAATATACGGTACGACAGATCAGTTGGTCGGGTCATATGAGCGTAGGCTTCATTCATAGATTACGTTTCGCACTTTGCGTGGGTTCACACCAAATGTAAACTGAGATCGATCCATAGTGTTGACCATAAACTGAATTTATTTAAAAAAAAAAAAAAAAAAAAAAAAAAAAATATCCAAAGATTGTTTGTATTTGTGATTAAAATGTTTACTCTGCATCTGTTCAAATCTGATCATGCTCACTGAATTATTCAACAGGTTGTAAGTTTTTGGATGAATGATTTAATTATGGAAATCATGAACTGGCTGATTTTGGTGTTGAAAATTACTTGAATTTTACAAAATTGGCCGATAAACACAATTTTCGCTACTTTTAACTACTTTAATTTAAAGCCTTTAAAACATGGATATCAAATCGTGATTTTATTTTGTGTCTTTAATGAGACATAATTTGATTGTTAAATTTCAACCATATTTGCCACTCTTTTATGTACAATTTTAATATCAATTTTCTATATAAAAAATCATAACTGTAACCTTATTTACTAATAGTGTGCATGATGGACAAATGTATGTGCATTAAAAAAAGTTGCGATGACAGTAAATATGAAAGAAGAAAAGTCAAATCTAAATCGGAAACTCTCATTAGTTTTGTAAACAATTTCGTTGCGCTTCACCTTAACTAATTCTTCCGTTCACTTATTCGATTGCCGATACGTTTGATCTTTATGGCATTTCCAATTGTCTGTGTCATTATATGATTTTGCCGTCTTCGCTGTAATATAAATGTTGATAATATCAACTTTCAAACTATTTAGTATTTCAAATTGAAGAGGTACTTTTCCATTTATTAATATTCTTACTTATTGAGCTATTGAGCAATTATTGGCCCAAGTCATTAGAAATTTCATTAAACTTTTTATCGCAGCCATTACAAACGGTAAGGCAATAAAGTCTTTGAAACTTAATTATGAACCACTGAATGAAATTACCTGATCAAAAGATTAGGCCACGTGACTATCAAACAGTTTAGGTCACACAAATTGAAAAGAAAAAGAAAAAAATAATTCCTCGGCTTGACAACATAAAGTCACAAAAAGGAAATATTGGACATTTCCTCGTTTTAATACCCAACACATACACATAAATTCAGAAATTCACACGAACATTTAAGATATGGTTTTTTTTTTTCAAAATTCTTAATTATGTTAGCATAAAAATGTTTAGTTGAAAATGAAAAATGTTTTCGGAAGTGTTGGTCATAATGACAACCACATGTCTTTTTTTTTTTATTCTTCATCTACAACTCTTTGATTGCTCTATTGCCAAAAACAAACATCTGGAGCCCATTTGGGATGTTCTTACCTGAGAATGTTATTCAATTTTTTTTGACGAAATTTCCCACGATCATAAACGAAATCATCTAACTTAGAAAAGTAGGAAATTATGCAAAAAGTAAAAAAAGTAAAAAAAGTAAAAAAAATTGAATCTGCAAAGTACGACCTTTGATCGAACTTGAAGTTAAAAAACTAAACGTGAAAAACATTTACATAAATTTCCTTTGTTGTTGAAATGTTGTTAAAAGTAAATATTTCAAAAATAAAAATCGTCTTTTCAATGGATCCTTTATGAATAGAGAGCGGCATGATGTCACCAAAACAAACAGTCCCAAATGTGATATCAGGCAACTTTGATATTTAGAAAAGCACGAAATTTTTAAGTACTAGCATTTAAAAAGAAGCATTTATAAATGTCAGCAAACACAATCAATTTGAATAGCTTCTTCATTTCCATGCGCCGATATGTGAAAACAAAATCGTATTGAAATAATGCACTTCAATATGCTGACTGTTGACTGTCTTGTGCACGATAAAGTTCAAAATATTTTACATTAACTTGAACCAAACGTAGATGCAGTCCGTACAATGCAAATTCAATTAAATTACAAATGCGAAAATATATGAAATCTTCTCGCTTTAAATGTGCCTCTTTAAATCAAAGCGCATTTTGAAAAGTTTTTACAAACGAGACAAAGAATAATGAAAGCTGGTTTTTGAGTTGAAACTCTTTAAAATAAACGACCAAATCGTACACGATGGTTATATCGAAAATGTCAGCCTGTATTGGCAATACGAATTTGCACGAAAAACTGGTTTTTCGTTTAATTTTTCATTCTTTTCACCATATTGATTCTTTTGCCGTAGTCAGCACCGTTTTTTTTCCCTTCCACTTCTCCATTTTATCCAATTCGACTCTTTTTATTCATCGATGTATGAGTGTTGAAGAGCGTAATTCGTTTTGATGCAAACAAATACAGATTTTTTTTAAAGAGCCGCTTGCTCGTTTTCTTGTCCTTTGTGTTTTTTTCCCTCCACGTCTGTTTGCTTTGTTTTACTCTTTTCACTGTTCTTGTGTTTAATCAAAAAAAAAAAAAATATGATATCGTATCGTATTGAGATAGTAAAGTTTTGTGCATTGTAGATTTTAAGAGAAAAAATGAGTGTCTTGTAGAAAGAAAAAAAAAAACAAAACAAAAATAAATAATGCGTCCGTCTTTACAATAACAAAGCAAATTAAATAAATAAACATAATTTGTATTAGTTGTTTGCGTACATTTTATTCAGTCTTATGAAAATGCATTTAAATATCAATTTTTAACCTGTAGTAGAATTGTCTACGCTGTGTTACCATCAATGTTATCTGATGATGTTAAATTTAAAGTTAAGGTTCTTACTTAGTTGGATATTGTGTATCCAACTCTCTTTACTCGAGGCGATGAACCAACAAACGAACAACAGCATAAAAAAGACAACGAACAAATGTGGCAAAGAGAGAGAAAGAGAAAGAGAGAAAGAACGAAAAAAAAATACCCGCTTTGAGACTAAAAAACTAAACAAAAAACTCATAAGAAGCATAAAAACGAAGCTTAAGAAAGGGAAAAAAGTGAGATGTACATGTACAAAAAGAAAAAGAAATATAACGTATACAAACTCAGTTACACTGTGTTGCATCGAGTCTAGAGAGTTGATCGTTGTTTTTGAAAATTGTATTCTTTTCTTTTTCTTCGTTTTGGTTTAATAGCCTAACCGAACGACTCATTATTCTATTCCCGGCTAGTATATTTGTAAATTTTTTTTTTTCTTTCTTTTTTCTTATATATTATTTTTCTCTCTTTCGACTTTTTTCTAATTTAACCTTTCTCTATTCCTTCTATCCATGGATTTTATTATGGCTTGTAACTTGTATATTACACTAATGTTCGTTTGGATCGCATGTAACGACTACGAACTCATGCACTTGTATTCTTTATATACACACGTTATATGTGTCTCTGTATGTATATTAACAGAGGTGAGCCTTTGGCTTGGCTTTCAAGCCAAACTCAGGTAAAATGAACAAAGAAAAAAAAAAAAAACAAAAACAACATGCCGAAGATAGCCGAACGCGTTGTCGTTAATTCCTCAACAGCAGAACATGTTGCTTTGCCAATGGGTTTTCAGTTCAAGACGATGCTTTAAAGTAAACGGTCGGAGTTTTGTCATTTGTGCTACGCTTTTTTTTTTGGTTTTTTTTTTTCTCCTTCATATTTATTCGCACACAAAACTCGCTTATTCAGTGAATGCAAACCAAACGATGATTTAAGCACGATTGCAAAGTGAATGTTTATTTAGATGGTATATATTCTTGTGTAGCATTTTAAAAGACTAACGAGTTTTAACGAGAGTGTACTGTGAACGCCACTGTTTTTAAGTGCTATTGATTGCTATATTGATTGGTGCAAAAGATTTCTGTGATTTAAAAAGCCACGCGACATGTTTAAATATGGCAAGTAATTGTACAGATCGTTGATCATTTTGCCAATTGCAAAAAAAAAAGAAAAAGAAGAAAAAATGAATTTGCAAAAACGAGAAATCAGGCAGCAGTAACAAAAAGCGCGGGCTAATTTTCTTTAAGACAAACTTTTCAAGTTAATTTGTTCTAAACCAGTTTTTCGTGTATAATCGCACTCAATCGAATGAAAAAGACAAAAAGAGAATATAACAACAACAACAAAAAAACATACAAAGAAAACTGATTTCATTTGTTGTGTATATGTGTTTTATGTTTTTTGTTAAAAAGCTGTTAAGGTGCAACATTCGTTAATATTATTCTGACAACTTTCTCTGGATAATTTTTTTTTTTCTCAACAAATCACCGAAAGAACCGAAATCGACGAATATAAATCGCTTTACATTCGAAGGATTTGATGGTTTATTTGGTTTGTGGGACAAACAATTTCGACTTTCTTTAATTTACATGCTACTTTTACGTAAGTGATATTTTATATGATTTCAGAAGTCTTTTGAGCTAATTAAATGAAAGTGAGAAATCTGTCTATTCGATTCTGAAAATGTACAATTTTTTTTTTTTTTTTGTCGACAAAATTAACTAAACAATCTTCTATAGAAATTAATTAAAAGAAAAAGAAGCTTATTTCCTTTTTTTCTTGTATAAACATTCATTCTTTCATTGAAAACAGCCGATTAGTCTACACATGACTTTATATGATTTTATTTCTCTTGCTTTATTCTTCTGTTTCCGTTGCAAATAAAAATAACAACGACGACGATGGTTTTTGAATAATTTCGAATCTCATCGCGAAATTCATTTTGCACTCCTGTTTCGTGCTTTGATAAATATTCTTTTGGATTTTTATTTACTTCTTTTCAATCATTTTTATTGTTTAAACAAAAAGACGAATTGAATACAGTCTGAAATATAAAAAAAAAAAATTATTATTTTCTCGTGAATAATAAGCAGTGTTCTTAGCAAATCATAAAGAAATACACGTTTATTGAATATTAAAAATTCTCATTGGGATTTGTTGAAGGTACGCCGCATCGAGAAACTGACTCTCAATATTCAAATGATGTGAGATATATGAAAGTAAATTTTCCCATCACACAAATTTACATACGCATTTTGATTAATATAATTGCCATTTCGTTCGCAAATGTGCGTGAATCGTTTCCATTTTTCACTTTGGCTTTTGTAAAATAAGCATCAACACACAACAAAGAGAAATTATCGTTGCTAATACAAAAAAAAAAATGATAATTTCAAGATATCAATCAAAGAATCGTGATCAATACGAAACAAGCTCTTCCAATCAATTCAACTTAAATATGTTGCAAAACTTGATAAACCGCACATCTTAACAAACGAATTCAAAAATTTACTCATTCCGAGAAATACAATTCGGTCGGAAATACCATTTTTTTCTTGGATTCTCCGTTGTTTTTCTTACCTTCAATTCGTATTATATTTCTCAACTAACTAAATACACAAACATGAAATGCAAAATAGTCAACTAGCATTTCTTTGAATTCTACTGTCTTAGCGGTAATCTGATTAGAAAAAAAAAAAAAAATTGAGTTTAAACACTCATAAGCATTGATATGTCTATTTAATGTGTATGTTGTCACCAGTAAGTTTTGCGTAAGCATCTGTCATGACCACCGCATAAGCATTAATGAACGTATTTTCATATTGATGCAATGCATCGCCCAGTAACAACTGTCTCTATATATGCAATAAAAATCAATAATAAGGAACTAATTTACGTAAGTCTAGTGCGTAATCAGTGTTGGAATGTTGTCATTATCACAAAATGATTCGTTTTAAAAGAAAAATATGTTTTGCAGGCCTTCAACCGTACGTAATTTCTTTGTATTCTTCGATGAGTAATATGTGAATTCCTTGTATCAATCGAAATATAAATGGTTTAAATGTTCAAAATGGATAAGAAAAGAAACATGAACAACGACAACAACAACAACAAAAATAAAAAAAATGTTTATCTTTCGGTATTTTGTTTAGCTCGACGCGACATACAGTGTCGTTCAAGTCGGTTTCTTTTCAACGAAATGGCGATATATCAATGCGTGAAATCGCCAGCCAAGCATAAGTTGAGTCATCAACAGTCATCGATGGTGGTTTCTTTTCTCTTCTTTTTTCTTCTCTTCTTTTCATTTCTTTTTTGCATTTATTTGAATGTTTCGCCTTGCACAATTCTCATGTAAATGCATTAATATGGCAAAGACGTTGCTGCTTTTGAATTATATCATGCATTTTAAAAGAGAAAAAGAAAAAACTCCTTTTTGTGCCCATTATGCCTACGGTCACAAAACATCACTAACTACCGGAAATTCAATTATCTTTCGTAGCCATTACCTGAAACAAACGGTTGCAAAAGGTGCTAAAATTCAATCGAAGAGATTTATTGATGGCATATTTTTATTATTTGCACATACCTGTACTCAGGGTCGGCCCCTGACTGTCAGGGCTATATTCTATCTAACTTTTCCAGAATACAATTTACAATTATCTTGTTAGTCATGATGACCCATTTAAATGAGAAAAATGGTCAAATGGATGGAATCGTGGTGATTTTAGTAGCATTTTTATGGCTGGCTTAACGCTGAGTCAAATCATAAAAAACAATAGTAAACAAAATGAATGAAAGAAAAGAAAAAAAAAAACAACAAATTGGTTGTTTGATTGCAATGAAATTGGCCGCATGTCTTTAACAAAACAAAATGACCATGATTCGAAAGTAGAATTCAAGAAATACTTGTTACATGTGACTCATGTAAGAAATGTTTTGTTCTATTTTCGTGCAGTTTTTCTCTAGTCAAACTGAAATATGTTGCGAAAGAGGAAAATCGAAAATTAAAACGAAGCTAAAAATCACCGTATTTTTCGGAAAGGAAATGATAAATTGAATGCAAACTACCAACAAATAACACACACAATTGTTCAGTCAACTCTTCTTTTTAGTGCTATGGTTCAACGCACACCACATGTCAAACTCTTTCTTCTCTTTTTTTTTTTTGTCTACACATTTTTCGGTTCATCGATGGGTAATTTGGTAGTTCATGCGCAAAACACATTTCATTCGAACTCGATTGACTTACCTCAATTATACGATGTACAAGAGTTTTAACTGATTGTATGGAAATGATTATTTTTATGTATGTCATGGCACAAATTGATTGTCGAATCAACGATTTATCAATTTTCTTCCCGCATTTTTAATTGGAAAACCAAAAAAAGAAAAAGAAAAAAATTAACTGAATAATCATCATGAACTGAATAATCCTCTTATTTTCATTGAATCATTCCAAATGATAATTAAGCAACTAGTTTCAGAATTGTCACCTGTTGTTTTCAATATTAGCTAAAATTGTTTTGTTGAAAACTGGAAATTTGGCGCGAATCGGCAGGTTGACAACATTTGTCGAATAATGAAAAATAAAGAGAAAAAAAAGTGAAACGCAAGATCAAGGTTTGCTTTCGAAAAAAAAAAACAAACACGTGTTGCCCTATGCATTTGCGTTTATTAAATGTATTATTATTTATGAAGCAATTCGAAGGAAGAGAATTAAAAAAGACAAAAGAAACGGGCGCATAATAAAAGAATATAAATGAAAATGACGACCAAACCTAGTAATTTCTTATTTTTAGTTTTGAATTCTCGTAAAGACGAACGTCTTTTCATGCAGTTGTGTACATTTCTGTTGCTGTTGTTGGTTTTTCTCCCTCTCTCTCTCTCTCTCTCTCTCTCTCTCTCTCTCTCTATCTCTCTCCCTCTCTTAAATCCCATTGTTTACAAAAATAAATGCGTCCGTCGTGTATTCTTATATACTTCGACAGGTGTGGACGCATCTACAGACAACTCTTTGCTAAATTATTATATGGCAATTGCCAATGTGTTCCATTCTCTTTTATATTTTTTATTCAACCATGCGCTATTGTTGTTTGCTTGATTTACTTTATAACTTCGTGTACAATACCATATTTAGTGTAAAGAAGGTATCGAAGAGTTTATTGTGTAGACCATCCAAACAACTATTATTTTGCATACAACGTGCAGACAACATAAATTCAAAGTCGAACATGTGCACGAACTGTTGCGGTAATCATTTAATTTGACTTGTTTTTACTTTTTATTATTTTTGCCACAAAATCTAGAATCCAATCGAAATGTCGTCCATATATGCGATTATAATTGTTAGGAAATAAAAAACAAAAAAAAAAATAGGGTCGGGGATCCTTTTAGGCAATTAATTTGTGCACATGTTCACTAACCATATTGTTTTAATGAGCTTGGGCATTGTCATTGTGTTTTCATGCTGTTTGATTCTTTTTTTTTTGCGAATGTTGCGTGACTTGATGAAATAAAATTCAAAGGAACCTCAAAACAATGTAGGGATGAATAGAAACAACTGAAGTTTTCACGCGTATGTTTCCGTGCAGAAGATATATGTTCAAACTCATACGCATTTTTTATTCTTACGCAATAAAAATGGATATGAATTATTTTCTTTCTTGTCATTTTGGAATCGAATTATAGCGAAAAAGACACTTTCAGATTTTTTCATTTTCTTAATTAGCTAAAAGGTTTCGGGAATTTCAAACGGAATGACCCAGATTGATGATTAATTGAAATGATACCTTTCTTTTTCCCCTCACAGATTAAATTCAATTTAATGAACCAAGTTGCAATTTAAATAATCCAAATAGTCGTGATGCAATAAAAACAATAGACACCGAAATGAAATTTTGATTTGTTGAACACATGTCATTAGCACATTGAACGTATGTAATGACGTAATCATTAAAAAAAAAACATACACCAAATTATTTTTCGTGACACTCACTCAATCCATCGTAATTTAAAAAAGCTACGTTAAAAACGATGATTAAATTTCGGTACAAGCGAAAGGAGCCCACAAACAACGGTGGCTCAAACAGTAGCAATAGTTTGGTTAAAAACAATAACAATAAAAATATCGAAACCAAATCGAATGATGGCAAAGATGACAACAAACAAAAAGCACTAAAATGTGAAACAAGTGACGCTAAGTTAGCGCCGCAAATGATTAAAATGAAGACGAACAGCGAACAAGAATACATGGACGGTTGTATTCGCGCTATTGTCGTAAGTGTTTTAGCGGTTACAAAGTTTAATTTTTCTTTTCTGTTTTTTTTTTCGTGTTTTGTTTTTCACAGCCGATTTACTTTTGAAAACGATTATCTTTTGAAACCGTTCGAATATGCTTGAAATAATATTTAGCGCTGCCGCCGCCGCCGCCATATTTTGTTCTCTATAAACTCATTAAATGTAAATTACTAATTCTATTCTTGTTTGTCTATTTTATTGTTAATTTAGGAATTATTTCAACAATTGCAAACAAGTTCAGAGCCCGCATTATGTCCAGAACCATTGAGAAGAGCATTAGCAAGCGGAGATGAGCTTGCTGGACGTCGTTTTCCATTAGGTTGTTTAGGAGATGCAGCCGAATGTTTTGAGCTATTATTGCATCGAGTTCATTCACATTTATCATCCGAAGAGATGGACGATTGCAACACACCACAATGTGTTGCTCATCAAAAATTTGCAATGAGAGTGGTTGAACAAAGTGTATGCGAATGTGGTGCCAATTCAGAGCAACTACCATTCACACAGGTAATAAACGATTTTATATTCAAAAAAGTCTGTATACACAAAGAAAATAGTGTTTCTCATTGATTTTTGTGCTTTGTTTTTCGGACTTTTCTAACAAGTAAATTATTTATATGTTTCCATCATCTGTCTATTCTCTATACTTAATCATTTTGGTTGGAAAAAATAAAAAGCGGAAATCACACGCATCGAGTTCATGTTAATTTGAAATGTCAAAATTAACATTCACACCATAGAATACAAGAACTATAAGAATACTATGAAAATTTTAACTTCGAAAGTGAGTCGCACTCGCGCGCAACTCAAATAGATCTGATTTAAAGCTTATGGATGAGATGAGAAAATAGAAACAGAGCAAAAACAAAAAAAAAAAAAAAAAAAAAGCAACAACAACGTCAAAAGCAATCTCATACAGTAATTTGTTGGTCTATCTCCTCATTCAATGCACATATATGAGAGGATCGAGCGCCACACAACAAACACACTCAGCACATTCGCTACTGAAAGTGGCAACGTGTTCTTTTGTCTTTACATTTATGTATTGTTTCGATTTTCACACATTTTTTTTTTTTTTTTCGTTGTATTTTCCACATGAACCATGATATTGTGTTTTTTAAATTTCATCCAATTCATTGCGAAACACTCACTACAAGAACTTTTTTTTTTTATGTTTATAGTTTACATTGACCAAAGTGGTCAAAAACAAGTGAAGAAAATTGTATGAAAAATGAAATTACATGCGCGGGAAAAATGATTTAGAATGCTTGGATGTAATCAATTCTACATCGTTCAATGTTTTTAAACGTACTGAAAGCAAATGAAATCGAAACAATGACACATTATCCGTGTTTGGTACAAATCTTGAAACATGGATTTTTACCATTACTATTTTCATTGCAGTTTGGTTCTTGCGGTTTTTTTTTTCTGGTTTCTGTTGAACACTGGGAAAAAAAAGACACTTCCGATTAAAACGCGTTGATGTTTCTGTTTCTTTATTCACAATGGTTGTTGTTCTCAGTCTTAAGTTATACACGACTAGTATGACGGGTAATTTAATAACAATCACCCAGCTTTATATACTAATTACAAATGATGGTATTGAGCCTATGGAATCAATGAATGATTAGTGATTCATGAATATCAAATAGACAAGAATTTGCATTAATTAAATCCTTAGCGTTGATTGGAAAATCAGGTTTTCACTGATACACGATAGAAACATTTTTAATCAGATTAATTTCAAAGAATTGTTCAATGTCATCAATTAGTTAACCGTTACGCATTTTCAATTTTAAGAACAGTTTTAGCATAATCGCTCAATATTTCTCATTAAAAATTTACTATATTTTGATTTGTGATGAGACCTTTTGGCTTTATTTTCCATAAACAAATCATTTTTCATAGATTGTTCAATATTTTTTCACCGCTTATAATCCCAAAACAAATTTAGCGATCTAAAACTGTCTTCTTATAAACTTAAGGTTTATTAGTAATATTTGTTTGTATTTATAATAAAATCGATTTCCTTTTGAATTCGTATAAGCTTAATTTGTATTCTCATTTTATCTGCCATTCGAATTTCAAACAGAATTCGTTGTGATTTAATCATTTTTTTTAGGGATTTGAATAAATTCACCGAGCGACTGGCAATATGTTCAAATATTTAACATGTCTCAAATGAATTAAAATTATATTTATTTAAAATGCTACCGTTGTACACATATGCCACGCAAAACTGTCTGAAGTCTATCAATTTGCTTATTATAGAGTGTACGTAGAGGGAAAAAAAAAGAAAAAAAAAACATTCCGAGAGAAAAAAAGAAAATCTATGCAAATGATTAAGTGTTGGTATCAACAGTCGCATGATATATTATTTGCACGCATTTTTCGCTCAGCTCTGTATATCATTGAACTCATGTAGGTACTTTAAACTCTCGTGTGTGTGTGTGTGTGTGTACAGTTCGTGTCGGCAACAAGTAACGGTAAAAGTTTGATCTGGTTTTATCTTATTCGTTTTGCTGAACGAATGAGTTACTGTTTCAACATGTACATATATGCATATATCGTTTGAAAACTTCCGTTTATTTTTGCTTTTGATTCAAATCTTTCGTTTTCGCCATCGCATTTTCATCTTATATGACTTATATGTATCTTGAAATATGGTAAACATGTTATTTGTAGCTTTTAGGTCCATTTCTTGTAATGACTTGATTCGATGTGATTATTTATTTTACGATTTTTTTTCTTCTTTCTTATTTCACATTTTAGATGGTTCACTATGTATCTGCATCGGCACTTACATCACAAAATTTGCGATCAGCACAAAGTTGCCAGAAACCATCATTTGGTCAACTGTTGAGAAGTGCAGGAAATATGGGAGATATAAGAGATTGTCCAGTAAGTATTACGTTTTATAGTTTCAACGAAAAAAAAAAAAAAAAAAAAAAATCATCTCCTAAAATTGTCTTGATACAAAATGAAAGTCTTTGAAATGAAAATCAAACATATTTTAATTGAGTTTATGCGAACAATTTTGCACAATTAATAAAGTGAATCAAGATGATAGTGAAATGCTATTGTCATCGTCATAATTTCGTATATGCCAATCAAAGAAATAACAGCGGATAGAGAAAGATTGAGCAAAAGAAAAATCATTCGTCATCGTGTTGACGTCAACATTTAAATCTCAAATTGCGGTCATTTAAAACCAAGTACAATTCAACTCTTGTCGATTCTTCTCTTCTCATTATTCGTCGTCGAAAGAAATGTGTACGAAAAACAACCGAATTATTACAGCTGTGGTGAATAACCGCCGTTGTTTTTATTATATTAAATACGTTGTATGTGTGCGCGCATCGTAATAACTACAATGACATTGCTTTAACTATATTTTTCATTTGAATGAAGATTTAACACAATTAATTTCTGATTCATGTCCTAAAATCCTTTACATAATATATGATTTACAGTTTTTAACAGTGATATTCTTCAAGCACAACATTTTTAGCATGAATCATTCATTTCGGTTCACAATACTGTACGATATTGTTTTTTTTTTTTTGTTCAAATTTGGAATGAAATTTTTACCAAGCGACAAAAATAGAGTGTTAAAAAAAATCGATTGAATGAACTTTGAGACATATTTCTAAAGTGAATGCTTTTAACCTTGATTCGAATATTGCAAATCTCAATTCTCAAAACCATACCAAACTGAATTGATTTTTCATTTTTATTTTTGTGAAGGTGTATGGCAGTTTCATGGACATAGCAATATTTTCTATTCACAAAATAGCAAATGAGACAAGTATTTATTTGAAAAAAAAAAAAGTGTATATTGAGTCGAAATGTGCACAAACATGAAACAATTTTGTAATAATTTAGCATGTTAGTCAAATTTAGCGATAAATATCAATACGAATTGGCGACTAAATTATATTCATTTGAATAAATGTTTTTTTTTCCGTCTAATTTTGTACATTTTTAGAATGCATGTGGAAATAAAATTGGAATTGCACGTGCACTTTTGAACCGACCAGATGTGGTATCGATTGGTGTTGTTTGGGATTCAGAGCGACCAGCCGCTGATCAAGTACATGCTGTACTTAAATCAATTGGAACATCGCTTAGAATACGTGATGTATTTCATCATGTGGCCGATTCAAGATGGTCACAAAATGTTGAACATGAATTAGTTGGCGTTGTATCATACTACGGAAAGCATTACACAACATTTTTCTTTCATACAAAACTTAAAGTTTGGGTATATTTTGATGATGCTAATGTTAAAGAAGTAAGTATTTTTTGCATTAATATGTAATTTAAGTCATCGAATATGAAAATTAATCATTTTATTTAAATATGATAGGTCGGCACTGATTGGGAAAGTGTTGTAGAAAAATGTAGCCGTGGACGATATCAGCCATTGCTTTTATTGTATGCAACGCCACAGCCATCCACAAATGGACAAAATATGCCAACGGCACAAATTGAACAACAAATGTCCACACAAATGCATTCATCAATGCATAATGCAAGACGTGCGATTACACCAAGTCCAGAAAAAGCAGCCATGGGAAATACAAGACGTGCAATAACGCCCACACCCAATCGAAATATTGTTTGCAGTGACTATCAAAATTTGAGCGTCATTCAAAATAAAATTTTCAATGGAAGCAACGGTAGTGGCTCCGATGATTCAAGCTATGTAAGTCGAAGTAGCTTAGAGCAACAGCAACAGCAGCAACAACAACAACAACAACAACAAACAAATTCCGAATACCAAGATCATTGCAATGGAGGTGATGTTGTCGATGGTATTCGATCGAATTCGATTAATTCACATTTAGCACGTAAACAACATAATAACTTACATCGAAGTTTAAGCGCTGAATCAACACAAATGCCAGATGGTTTGTCAATTCCTGATCATCTGAATCAACCGCGACGACGTGATTCGGGCAATTGGAGCGGTGATCGAAATTCAGCCTCATCATCGTCTTCAACTACACTGGATGGTCCATATTTGTATTTGATGGGCAAACGAAATGGAAGCCATCCAGCAAGCCCAACAAGAACTACACAAAATGGCCACAATCCAAATGCATATAATGGTCAACAGCATCAATTCTTTGATGCTGGTTATGATTCATATTCATTATCATCAACTGATTCTTATCCACCAAAACACCATAATCCACAATTAGCTAAAATTCCCGAATCAGTTGTTTTGTCCGGTGATTGTGAACGTTTATGCATCGAAGCCGATCAATTGTTAGAAAAATCACGATTCAGTGAAGAGCACCATGATTTAGAATCAGCATTGATTTTATGTCATACGGCTGCTGGCAAAGCAAGAGCTGCCTTAGATGCTCCATATTCAAATCCACATACCATGACATTTGCCCGAATGAAACACAATACATGTGTGATGCGAGCGAGAAGTCTTCATCGTCGTATTTTAATTGAAAAAGGTGGCAATGGCTTAAACACAGAAATGTTTAAAGATCAACCATATTTAAGTCCAAATGATATTCGTAATATAACAAATAGTGGCAGTTTAAGACATATGAAAAATGGTAAAGATCCCATAATGAGCGCAATGGATGTTAATAAAAATATTGGCATTTATGCAACATTACCGAAAAAAGGTAAATCACCACTTAAACTAATGGAAAATGAAGATGCCATTGAACCAGATATTCAACCATTACCTTTGCCACAAACGCAACCACAAGCAAAACCAGAACGTGAAAGTAGACTGAGCATTTTTGGCCGTGGAAAGCGCAGTGAAGAGAAGGAAAAACGTAGTCGTAGTGAAGATCGAAATAAAGCGGTACGTGATAGTGAACCATTGATAGCTCAAGCAAAGGATACACTAAAAAAACACAAAGAAGACAAAGAGGAAAAATGTGAAAAAGAGAAAAGTGGCAAGAAACAGCACAAAGTTCGACGAAAGATTTTAATGGGAGGATTGATTCGGCGTAAAAATCGTTCAATGCCTGATTTGACTGATGCACAAGAGGCTGAACAAAAGGAACAAACAGCAAAGCCAACAATTCCAATTATGAGCGCTGTCGATGATAGCGTATTGGGATTGGCTAATGGAAATTCAAATGGTAGCTCAATGAGTGGATACCTTTCCGAAGGTCATTTTGAATATCAAACCATTATTACTGGTGGTGGAAATCCAAACTTTGAACGCAGCAAATTAATGCGAAAAAACGTTCAAAATGGAATGGCAACACGTCAACAATTAACACAAGTCAAAGTACCACCACCGCCACCATTGCGAACAAATTCAACATTGTCACAGCATCAATTACAATTGCATCAACAGCAAATGGACAAAGAATTGATGCCAATGTCTACAATTACACCATTCCATCAGGCAAATGTATCGCTAATATCGAATATGAGCTCAAATACAAGCATGAGCGAAGATTCCTGCCAAACAATAATTACAACATGTGCCGTAGTTCATCAAGAACAATCACCCATGCAAAATATACAAAAAGATACTGTCGATGAAGTTGATAGTCGATTTGAATCAAATTTTGAATTGCCACCATATCCAACGCCGCCAGCATCTTCATGCCATTCAAGACAAGCTAGTGAAGAATTTCCACCGCCACCAACCAACACAGAAATTTCATCAATTGAAAATATAAATGACACAACACATCCACATCTTCAAACTGTACAGGCTAAGGAAGGAACCACAAGCATTCTTGCACAATTCCAACAGCGTCAACAAATGTTGAAACAACAACAAAAATTACGTAATCGTCTTGATGCAAATGCCAATAATATCGATCAAATTACAAGTTATGATATGCAAAATAAACAAAATGATGTGTCGGCTGCACATGAACTAAATCAAAAAACTGTTAAAGATTTAACGTCACGATTTGAACAAATTAAATTGCCACAAACAACCGAATCCGAAATTCATAATGCAAATCCATCAATGGTAATGCAACGATCACAAATTCGAACGCACATGAATGGTTTGATCGATTCACGACATATGACAATTAATTCAATGATCTCAAATAATGCTAGTACAACTGAATCGTATGATGAAGTTGATTGTGCACCAATTGCAATGCATCAAAATGCAATAAATAAATCATCAATACCATACATGTCTGCAGTAAATAAAACATCATATCAATTGCCAGCAAGTCAAATAGCTGAAGAAATTCGTGAAGTTGAAATGTTAAATAATGTTGTACATCAAACATTACACAGCAATGATAATGCTCAAACAAAACCACAAGAACGTACAAAGAAAAAGAGCGTATCATTTTGTGATCAAGTTATTTTAGTTGCCACTGCTGATGATGATGAAGAAGATGATTTCATTCCAAATCCAATACTTGAACGTGTTCTTCGTACATCAAATTATACAAATGGTACGGAATTGCAACAACAACAAAATATTTTAAAACTTCAAAATGAAGCAGCAAGTCGTCAACAAAATATTATGTCATTGCAAACAACAAATGAGAATGGATATCGTCAAGATATGCGCACAGAAGCGCAAAAAATGCAACAAATGCAAAAATCTGCTCAAAGTACAAATCAATCACAATCACAATCACAAACACAGCCTCAATTGCACATGCAAGATATTAATGCAATGTCAAAAAATATAAATGGAATGCCGTCAGTTAATTACCCACCGATAGATGCTCAACGAAATCATATAATTCAATCGCAACAACAAATGATGCATCAAATACCATCACAGCAAGCACATCAACAAAATCGTCCATCAACTTATGATTCAAACATGCCAACACAATCACCGTATATGCAAATTCCACAAATGAATTATATGAAAGCAAATCAACGGTCAAATTTTAACATGCAACAAACACATCAAACAAACGGTAATTTTATGTCTAGCAATAATATTCCAACTCCACAGAATGGCACAGTTTATCAATACAATCCAGCAATGAATAAATATATGCAGCAGCAACAGCCGCCACCAATGACAACAAATGGAAATTACATGACAGCCCAACAATCACCAGTCATGTTTCAAATGTCTCCATCACAACAAAATGGTATGCCACCATATCAACGTGTTCCAATGCCAAATTCATATGTTATGCCACCACAAAAACAATCACCATATTTTGGTGTACCACAAAATAATATGATAAATGCAACCGCACAAAAGGCGCAAACTGTAAAAAAAGTCAGCTTTGAACCGGGAACAAAAGGTGAAACAATTGAAACTGCCAAACCAATTATTACATCAATGAATAATGGTGATATGCAAACAAATGGACCCACAATCAAATGACTGTCAAAGCAATTCCAACTCGTGTATTTAATAATAGCGCAATTGTAAAAGCATCCGCAAAAGCCGTTCAATGTAATTTGTGTCGTAAAAAACATGTCATTGCACCGGCCGTATATTGCTCAGATTGTGAATTTTATATGTCGCGATTTCAACCAAGAGCATAATAAAATGAAAATACAGTAATTAAAAATAGACAAAAAAAAAACAAAATAATAAAAAGTAAGAATTAATTGGCTATAGAAAAAAGTGCAAAGTACAACATAGAAATGTTTTTTTTTATAAAATGTTATATATCTAAATTGCTAATTTATTGATGTAAGATCGTATAAATAATTCCAAACACATGGAATCACTTCGTACACATTCCGCTAGAAAGATGTAATTTTTAAGAATATAAATTTGATATTTTGATTGTTAATTTGTTAGATATCTTTTGAAGTGTGTGTGAGAGAGAGAGAGAAAGAAACAATTTTCTACTTAATTAGCGGCTGTCAAAATATAATTTAAAAAAAAATAAAATAAAATTAGAATATATTTTGCATAGTCGAAATGAGAGATAATGTTTAAATTTATAAATTTACACGATTATTAATAATATCGATTATTCAATGAGATGAAAATTTACATAATTTTTGGTAATATTTAATATTTGTGATAGATGAATGAGCATCGAAAATCAAAATATTGAATTAATACAATTTTAATTATTTAGTGAATTCCTAGAGAAAATCTAGGAATCACATAAGAAACTTTCACTTGTGAAATTAGACACAAATGTCGTCAATTTTTTTTTTTTTTTTTCTTTTATATTTTAATTATTTTTTTTTTTTCATCAAAAATATAACTATATTTTCTTCTCTTCCCAACAGCTATTTACAATTATAAATTATTTTCATTGTCTTTATTTTTTTTTAGCAAACAAAAAAAAAACTTGTAAGTATTTAGTCATAAGATATATTTTTTTCTTAACTTTTATAACGATTTTGAAGAAGAAAAAAAATTTAAAAAAAAAAAAAAAAAAAAAATATGAATCATATTTGGAACAAAAAATTCTTTAAAACAAAACAATTTTTAATAAATAAAAAAGTTTATTTTTCAGAAAAATAAATGTGTGTGTATTTTCATTTCAAAAATTATTCGTTTTCAGGCTACTTTTGTTTTTCCTCTTTTTTTTTTTTTTTGCTGATTATCTGACAAGATAATTTTTATAATCTCTAATTGAGTCTTTTAATACACATCATCTTCGAGACTGGTAAGTAGAGAATGATGTTTGCATGTCGTGAGACTAAAACAAATGTAAATATAAAATTATGCAGCACGAAGGTAATATAATGATTAAATTAGTAAAGAGAAAATTCAATCTCGGCCATGACGTGATACTCTCTATGTAATACAATAGCATGTCTATGGACAGCTAAGAAGCTTAAGTGAAAAAAAAAACAAACAAACAAGCAAGAGGTAAAAGGTAAAACTTTAAATTATTGAAGAAACTTCTCCTACTCTTTTGATTTGAACGCCCACCACTGCCACGTTTCGAATGAATCTGCTCAGTTGTTTCATAAAACGATGACCATATTGGCAAATGAGTGATTTTCTGCAAAACAATAACTCCGCTTAAACCATGCGCCAACACACATTTACATTAACCTTCCGCATGTTTGCGCATCGCATGTGAGAAATCGTTTCACTTATTTTAACCATATTCCCAATACAGTAAGATCAATTCAGTGAGCTGTGACTCAATGTAAAAGCACACCAGTAGCTCTACGCATACAATTCAAAAAACTCAATCAATTTTTTTACTCGTGCAAGTTTTTTTTTTTCTCTCTCTCAATATTATTGTTATTAATAACAACAAAAAAATTGGTATTGTGATTAAAATCAATTAAATATTTATGTGAGTTGAAATTATTCGATAAATTTATCTGAACGAAAAATTTAATAAAAATTTGTTAAAAATTATTTGTGTTTATTTTAATTTTTGAAAGTTTCCTTGGAATTTCCGCTTCAGCGATGTTGTGGTACAGCAAACACACCGAGTGTTTGATCATTGTAGTTTTTGCATTGATCATTGGAAGCATACTATGTTCACCAATGTACTATAAAAAAACAAATGATGACACTTATGAACCAGGTAATTATGCTTAAGGCCAATATTAAATATAAAAATATAAAATCATAAAAGTCATTTTAAATGTCAATATTTCAAGATTGATACAAAATGCCTTTGTGTGGCATTGTGTTGTAAATTTTGCATCGAAAATTCATCAATTAATAAATGGCAATATTTTATATAATAAAAAATCTACACTGTTATTTCATTAGGATTAAAAATTAATCCTTTTGGATTAATTCAAGAAAAAATCCAAATGGATTAATTATTAACACCTAACAAATAGCGTATTTTGCCCAAAAGGGCCAAGTCAACTACAACTATAATGATACATAATCACCATACCGAACAATTTGAGAAAATGGTTCAGCGAAAGTAATGTGTCATTATAGTCGACAAAGCCATACAATTGTGAACGCTTCTGCTGCGACATTTGTTATCAGCGATTGTCATAGCAAATGCCTCAGCAGCAACACCCACAAATGTATGACAGGCTTGCAACAAAATGTTACATTTTAGATTTTAAATATCTAATTTTTTTTTATCTTAAATCTACATATTTGGATCGATTTCATTGATTGTTGTTATTGTTTGCTGGTCGCACAAGTGATTCATGTATTCCATGCCCACATACAATGCTGTGCCCTGTTGAATGAAAATAATAAACACAATTGATTAGATAAATTGATTCATTCAATCCGTTCTTTTTCTCCTTCATATTGTTCAAATGATAAATAAACAACCAATCATTAATAAACACATACCTTTGTATAAGATGCACTTTGCTGCTACAATATCACGATGCCAAACGGTAGTCCGTGCGACTTTCAGCTGCCATTCTGGTACAATATGAATTGTTGGGGCCAATTGTCCACGTGACTTAGTTTGAATGCTCGTTGGTATCAGCATTTGTGAATTGTACATGCAGTTACGGCACACCTTGAACTTATCACTCCTCGTTCGCCTGTCGAAACGCTTGAAACATTTGGCGCACGTTTGAGATGTCATGTATTCGTCGACATTCATTATCATAGCACAATCTTCTCTCTTCCTTACGCTGTTCATCAAGCGTCGAGCTCCCGGTGCACGCACAAATTTCTTTATTTTGATTGGTGAATTGGGTGCAAAATCAGCCGCTCCTAAATAAATCAGTGATCGTTTTCCGTTCGGCACAATTTTCATAGCCATTTCATCCAGTGCACGATTCACATCCATGTATTTCTCAAAAGCGAGACGGGCATAGTATCTAAATTCAAAACAAATACAAAATACAATGTAATGTCAAATGTGAACAAAAATTAAATTTGATTTTGTTTTCAACAATCGCATAAACAAAATTACCTTTTCGTATGCGCTGCAATGGCATTTCTATGCATACGAAGACGATGCTGTATGTAATTCACCCATCCAACACCACGCGGTGAAGGATTGTTATTTGCTGCCAAATCATCCTGTTCTTCACGTCGATAATGTTTGGTGAGCTTATCCCAGCGTTTTTTACGAAATCTTGTCTTGGCATGCCAATTGTATTCTTTGTTTCGCTCTTTTATGTTGACCTAAATAGAGAAACGTAAACAACATAAACGAAGAAATCAATTAACATTTTGAATAATTGTTACCATTTCAATCGAAATTAATTTTGAAAACTAAAAACAAATGCAACAACAACAACAAATATTTACCTCTTCACCCGTACGAATATCGCGACGCACTATGGCGGTCTTCATATTCATGCCGGGATCAATACCAATTTCATAGTCAAAGTCACCACTATCGTATCGATGTTTTATGACTTCCAACTGTGATAGCAATTCCTCTTTTGGAGGAACATTGTATATTAAGCACGCTGAAACACCATCGGTCATGAATGAATAGCGAAAGTGATGTTTGTTCCGGGCCAGTTTTCGAATTTTATCCATGTCGAAAATTTGCTGCCAATAAGTGTCCTTCTGTTCCATGAATTCCTTCACATTAATAATTCTGCCTTTTTTCGATTTTTCATAATTCCGTGGAAGTCTCTCGTTCTCTTTGAGGATGTTGTATAGCTCACGTGAATCGAATCGAAAAAATTTGCGTTGGTAATTGCAAATTGGCACAACGGAGAAATTGGATGCTTTTTTCAGTCGCTCACCGTTTTGACGACGCATATTGAACGCTTCAACTGCTCGTTGCATTTCGAGCCACATTGGCAAAGAAGCAAACCAATGTTTGTCGATGTAATCTCGCATTGTGGATGATGTTATTGGAAAACCGATGATGTGTAATTCCGTTGCCAGAATATCAATTCTTTCTTCATCCCAACCTGCATAGAAATATCCATCCACCACATTTCTGATGGTTCGGTTGATGTCGGCATCATTGAATACATACATACCCCGATAAATTCGATTCACTTCATGAAGTTGAATGCGTAGATATTTGCGTATGCGATTCTTCATGTGTGTTTTTAAATTTGTTTTAACATTTGTGGCATACGTTGACGATGTGTATTGGAACGGATTGTCCATCTTCATGTTTGGGAACTCAATATTATTTTGAACACACAAATCGAAGAATTCTGCTGGCATTTCGTAATCACCGGCGTGTTCTTCAAGCACCGATTTAAAACAATCCGTAATTTCTGCATTTGCCTCTTTGCTGTTCTTTTCAAAATATTCCCAATTTTGCTGGTCGAAATTGGAATTCACACGGTGTAAAAATTGTAGCGAGGCCAAGTGACACAGTTTTGTATGTTCAATGCTCTTTGCACTTGTGCATCGCACAATATAATTCATCAAATTGTCATTTCCCGTTTTTTTTAAAATTGTTTTCAATGCACATTTTATAGTGCGAATATTTTCTTTTGGTGTCTCTTCGCTATCACTTGACTTTTTGATTTTCTTTTCACTAATATGGCAGTCTTCACCATTTTTACACTTTCTTTTGCGACCTGCGACACCCATTATATCAGCTATCAGAATGATGATGAATTCCCGAATTTCACCCTATTTATACTCTTCCGAAATGCTGATAAAGCAATGCATGTTTTCTAAAATGTGCAGTTGCCTGGTATCAAATCCACAGGCATAAATCTGCACACTTTTCAAAAAATGCAAAACTAAATTGATCGGTTGATAAAATCCCGAACAATCACTGCACATATCATACACCGGATGAAAACAAATGAACAATCACTATTTTTTATTTCTTCACTGCCAATTTATTGTGCTAACGAACGAACGAACGAAATTCACTCTAATGTTGATTCCAATGGATTCATTGTTTCCATGTTATGCCATCAAATAAAGTGGGATTTCGTTTGGAAATGAACAAAATAAACAAATGAAAAAAAAAAACACATAAAATGACAACGAAACAGAAAAAATTCACAAAATCTTCACCAAAAACTAAATATCGTCGAATCATCTTGTCAATAAACAAATGTTGATTATGTAGAAATCTGAACATTTTTTGAAACTCGGCAAATGAAATACATATATTGAGAAAAGAACTATCAATGAATGTATTGTAAACACTGTATGAAAACAAATGAACTGAAAGCGTTACTTTTTCACTCTGAAGTGCAATATTAATTTGCTGGTTCATTCAAAATGAAAACCAATCGTACTATTCTATATAAAATTATAATATTTATCAATTTTGACTCATATAGATTTTCATTTTCGAACGAAATGTGCAATCGTACGGAAGTAAACAGAAATATGGTTATGTTTTCAATGAAGAAAACAGTTGACGTTTCATGTCAAGTCAGTGTTGCTCGAAACGATTACGATTTACACAGTAAAATAAAGTAGATTTGAAAGAACGCATTGTTTTCGCGTAATCAAAATAATGGCTGTTTATTATAAACACAAAATATATGAGTGATCTTATGAATTATTCATATGCAAATATTTTAATCCTTTTGGATTTATTTTTAATCCATTTGGATTTTTTCTTCAATTAATCCAAAAGGAATTATTTCTAATCCATTTGAAATAACAGTCTAGTTACCATGAATCGATGCGTTTTGTCATGATACCTTGTGTATTACATTAAACTTCAACATACGCTTCAGTTTGTTTTTCAATTCAGATTAACCGTTGGTTTTGTACAAGTTCTAATTCCAACAGGTTTTCCATCTTCAAGTTTGTCTGCATACATAAGATTGTGTTATGTCGTGCATTTGTGCCCTGCAACGTGATCTAATAAATTCTGTATTTTTGTATAATTTTACAATAGATCTTGTACCCGTATCATCAACAGTCATTCCATTGTATTCATTACAAGTGAATTCAACTAATGGCGTTAAGTATCATGCGATGGACGATGAAGAATACCGTATCGCTTATATGAAACTTATGCACAAAAAACGTAAACAGGCTGAAGAGGATCCGGATACACTTATTACATGTAATTGAAATTTAATTTTGTATTTTTATGAATGAAATTATTGAACTTGTTTATTTTATTCATTACAGTGAGTAAAAAATATCATTCGGAAAAAGAAGAGTAAACAATAATCATGATGCGTATTGACGAGTGAAACCAACCTCCCGAGTGAAAGTTAACATTTAACATTTTAATACGTTTATTCGTTTTTATTTTAATTTGCAAGCGTTAACAATTTATTTTGTTGAATATTTTTTCTTAAGCATAGATAGACTAAACCCACCAAAAATATTATGCTACTAATTAAAATTGTCTTTGTTTTCGTCATAAAGAATGACAAAAATCCATAATAATGAATGTAAATCAAGAAAAATGCAACCTGAAGAGTGTAGCAAAAAAAAAATACATTAAACATTCTACAGCTGACAATATCACATTATTAGAATAAACAAATCGATGACACATTTCTATATTCATATGTTTTTAATAATTATTTTAATGTTTATAATAACTTTTTACACCGAAAGTTGACTAAATTAATTACTTTATTACTAATTAATAGTTGTTGTTTTTTTTTTTGTATACTGTTAGTTGGTTAATAAGTAAAATAATTTGATATGATTAAATTGATTAGTAATTACGGTTACATCAGATCATTTTAATATTTGATAAGCTGACTTTTTTTTGTGTGTGTAAGTATGTGGATAATATTGATGCTAGAAAAGGTTGTCAATTCAAATTAAGCACAATTTAGGAATTTGAATGGAATGGATTTGGATGAGCTTTGAATGTAGTTGCTTTTCGAATTTCACGACGAATACGTTCCTCTTCGGCTTTACGTAATTCTTCTTGTTCTTTTTCTTTTCTTTCTAATTCTAATTTGACATGTTGATCGAATTGTTTGCGTTCTCGAAGACGTTCTTCACTGTGCAAGTTGAATGGTGCGGGGACTATTGGTGATTTTTTCTTTAAATTTGGCTCAAATTTCGGTTTTGTCAAAACTTCTGCATCTTTCGATACAAATGGTTTCGGCTTATTAGCTGCATCAATTTCTTTTTGCTGATGATATGAAGAGAGGGAGGAAGAGAGAGAGAGATAGAGAGAGAGAGAGAGAGAGAGAGAGAGAGAAGAGAAAGAGAAAGAGAAAGAGAAAGAGAAAGAGAAAGAGAAAGAGAAAGAGAAAGAGAAAGAGAAAGAGAAAGAGAAAGAGAAAGAGAAAGAGAAAGAGAAAGAGAAAGAGAAAGAGAAATAAATTCATTAATTGAAATTTGCTAAAAACTAAAAAATCCAAAAATTGCTCACTTTTGCTCTAAGTTTTTCCATATTCTTGCGATGTGTATGTACGACTTTCGGTGTAACTGGTATTGTGAATTTTAATTCATCTGTTGATCGTTTATGAGCTCTTGCTTCATGTATTGCACCAAAATTTGGCGCTGGTTTTGCATGAAATTTTCGTTGTTCACGTTCCATCATTTGAATTTTCTGCATTCGCATCTTTTTCTTTTGTTCATAAAATTGAATCGATCTAATTACATTTGGTACATTTTTGTCTATTAAATTATGAGGTGCCAATGGTCGAATTCCATTTTTTCCTTCATTATTTGATTGTTTTGGTGAATTAATTTGCATTTCATCTAAGCTTGATGATAAATCATCAGAATCTACAGGATTTCCTTTATTCTCAATTTCATTTTCATTTGGTACATTTTCATTAGATACATTGATTTTATTATGCGTATCTTCAAAAACAATTGCAATATCTTTGTTCCTTTTTTCATGTTCTGGATGTTTGATACCTATTGTTTGTCATAAAAACAATGAATTATAATTTGAGGTTAGAAAAAAAAAAAAAAAAGATTGGGCGAAAAAGTCGTTGGTATTTAGATTGAGTCAAAATATATTTGAAAATTACTTCAAAAAAAAAAAAAAAAAAAAAAATCCAATTACCAAAAAATCTGTCTCCAGCAAGAGTATCATTTCCAACGCTCAAATCATTCCAATTATAGTCGCTGGATACCAAGGAATCACTTTCTTCAACAGCATAGGTTTTTAAAAAGCGTTGCATTTTCACAGATTTTACTTTTGTTTGTCCCTACACGTAATTAAAAATATTCTAAATTACACGTTATTCAATTTGATTATAAAATTGTTCTATCGATTAATTAAAAATCAAACGGCACAATATATAAGCAGCACAAAATGCAATTTGTCGCACAACATCTATTAGATACTGATGAATGAGAAAAACGGTTGGCGTTTGACATTACAACAATAATGGATTCAAATTGTACACTTGAATTGGGTGTAATTCAATGACAACTGGTGTTAAAAACTAAAACTAACTGGTATAAATAGTAAAAATGGCTGCATACATGAGAATTGCTGAATAAATATGAATTCGATATATTGTTGAAGATTGAAGATTTGAAAATTGTTTATTTTTGAGATTTTTTTTGTGCAAAAAACGTATTTTTAAAAGAAATCATAAAAATTTAACTGGCATTTTCATAAGATTTTGCTAAAAATAAGGATATTTAAACGATCAAAAATTCGTTTAGAGTTTTTTATGAAAACAAAATTGATTATTTAATAAACAATTCCATTTTTCTGTATGATAAAATAAATCTGAAAAAATAGAACGATATTCGAACATAAACTATTGATTCAAATCAAACTCTGCGAACAAATATTCAAAACTATTTCGAATTGATGAATATGTTCGAATGTCGGGAAAAGCACCAGATGTTTCGGAATGTCATTTAATGTTGTGACAGCCAATGTGTCAAGATATTCACATGAGTCTAAATGTGGTATTGCGTGTGCGTGACTGTGTGTAATCAGTGACCGCTTTTGCCAATGTATGTGTGCCAACGATTTTGATTATGCAAAAGTGTTCGATATTATTTCCTTGATTAGTTTGAATCCCTTAAATTGAAAAAAAAAAAAAATCTGATGCCAATCAATCAAATTGCAAATAAAAGAGGTAGAATAATCGCTCATTTTACTGTTGAAAATATCGATTTTTGATAAATGTTTAACACTTTTCTTATCAATAAATCTTTTACCGCCACTGAGATTCATATTGCAAAATTATTAAAAGAGACTTTTTTTTTCAAATTCATTTTATTCCATTTAATGTATTCCTGCCGAGTGTAGTTTGTTGTTTATGTATGAATTGAAATAGGATGACAAAATGTGTTCGTCAATTGTAACAATTGCATCATTAGTTACAGGTATGAAAATAGTAGTATTTTCCAATTTTCTTATCGTCCTGTCAAATAGCTCACTATCTGAATTTTATATGAAATTTTTCCATAATTTTATTTCAGGCATCGCTGTAAACAAGCAATAAATAATCAATATACATGAATCATTAAGCCCATATAAATTGTACATATCAACTTAAACTGTTCTTCATAATATTGCATCTTCAAATTGAATACTATGGCATCAGAGCAGGCGATGCAAGCTCTTAAGCAATTGGGTGATGAAAGTCGTGCCATGGCAAATCGAGTAAGTTTAAATGATAAATGATAATATATGTTTAATTCAATTAATTTGCCATTTATCTTCAGGTATTCAATGACGGCCAAATTGTAGTTGTAAAACAAAATATTAAAAATGCATGGATCGAACTGTTACAATTCTTACGAAATTGTAAAGAATCGGCTGTAAATTTGACGAATCCACGACTTTTGGGCGATCAATTACAAATTATTTTTCGAGACGAGAGTAAGTGCGAGTAAAATTTACAAAAAACATTCATTTTTGTTCAACATGTGTGTTTTTTTTTTCTTTTTGTCTCCTTCTCAGTTGCACGAAATAATTTATTTTATGTTTGTATTGGACTTGGAATTGGTACAGCTTGTGGATACTTTATTGGAACATGGATTGCACAACCGTATTATCCAAGTCCTGTTATGAAAGCCGTAGCCTGTTTGGCACTTCGAGATCCTGATGTAAATGTTTACCGATTTCGTTTAAATCGAAATACTAAAACAAATTTTCTTTTTTCGTTTTTTTTTTTTGTTTTTTTTTTTTGTTTTTTTTTTTGTTTTTTTTTTGTTTTTTTTTTTTCTTTTTTGGTAGAATGTGATTCCTACAATGGTGAAAGTTCCGTCTTTATGTTCACCAACTGATATTTTAATTAGAGTACGTGCAGCTTCAATACATCGTATCGATTATCGAATAGCTAATGGATATGGCAGGCATTTACGTCGAATGATTCAAAATTATAATAAATATGATCATCAAGAATTGCCGCTAGTAATAGGAAGGGGTTGTGCTGGTATTGTCGAAGGTGTTGGCCGTAGTTCAAAAAGTGGACTGGAAATTGGCGATGAAGTATGGTTAGCTGCACCATGGTATGAATTGAGAGATCTCAACTACCAATCTCAAATTTAAACAATATTTAGTCATATGTTTAGCATATTTATGATATTTAGTATATTTATAAATATTCACAATATTCACAATATTCACAATATTTACAATATTTACAATATTTGCAGGATATTTACAATATTTATTTTTATTTACTTTCGTTCTTTCCCCCTAGGTATGAAGCTGGAGTAGCCAGTCAACTAGTCGTAGCACCAGAATGTCGCGTATCACGAAAACCATTCATAATTGGTTATGAAGGGGCAGCAAGCCTACCATATAGCGGTAAATATATGAAATTGATTGAAAAATGATGGTTTTAGGACAATTTGATTCAATAATAACAATTTCATCAATAGGTTTAGTTAGTTTATCAGCCCTTCAATTGGCTTCCTTAGACGAGACAACATCAGCTGGAAAACGGTTAAAATCACAAAAAAAAAAAAAAAAAAATTAACAAAAAATGATCCAGTTCTTATCAATTACATTTCATCCTATGAACAGGATTCTAATTACGGACGGTTGCTCTCCGGTTGGATGCGTTTTGACACAATTATTAAAAAAATGGGGAGCACACATAACGGCAACGTGTAATATTCGATCTGTTCCTGTTATCCAAGCATTAGGTGAGCATTTTTTCTAATGAATAATTTGATTTTGAAAAAAATAAACCGATAAATGACAAACATTTTTCACAATTCATTTGCATACATGAATAGAGGACAGAGGTAAGCGTTTTCTCAAATGAAAATGTATCATGAAAACTAACAAACATCAATACTCATAATACAATAATTGTTCTAAGATCAATGTATGGATAAATCGTTATATTTTTGTTTGTATGATATCTTTTCAGGCGCTGATGATGTAATAGCTTTTAATAGTGATGACAAAATTTATGAACTTGAGGAAAAAGATCTTTTGCTCAAAGAACTGACGATAAGAGAACACTATGATGTTGTATTTTTGACCACTGAACAAACATATAATCGAGATTTCATTAGTAAATTTTTACGAAAAGGTGGCACTATAATAGACACAGTAGAAAAACGTCTTTCATCTGATGAATATGGTTTTTTTATGCGATATTTATGCTCCGTAAGCTATTTGTTTTATTTTTATATACTACTTTGCTAACTCATTTTTGTTTTGATCATTTTTTGTTTTTTTTTTTTTCTCTTTAGATTTATGTAAGACTGGAAAAATCTATTGCGTACATATTCAAAACCGATCCCGATTGGGGTGGGCCACACATATGCCATAGGGCGCTTGATCGATTAGCAGGTTATGTAAATGATGGCATTTTGCAAACCGTTGTCGATCAAGTCTTCACACCAGATGATGTAAAGTATCATTTTGTATTCATTTTCTATTCTCAATTGATTTCAATGTTTTACTATTATTTCAGGCGGAAAAGGCTCTAGGCCATATTTGTAGTGCAAAAGCAATTGGTGGAACGATTATTACATTTAGATCCTAATAAAATTGTTACTAATACAAGTAGATAAATGGATTTTGTATCAAAACCTATGAAAGAAAAAAAAAAAAAAAACAACAATAATTTACGGAACATAAAGTTGAATATTTTTCATTTTATGTCAATTGTACAAATTCACTTATATTTTAACGTAGATTTGTTGTGTGAAGTTACAACTGAAGATCCTAAATCTATTGCAAAATGTTGCATTGTGACTTAAATTAGAGCAAATTTGTCTGATTGTTAACGGATTGTTCACCAAATTAATAAAATTCAAAATTAATGCATTCATTAAATGACCAAGTACAAATCTGCGGAAAATAAATTGAAATTAAACTCAACGATATCATTTTGAAAACACATGTGAAAATGTACGGTTTTTGTTCTTTTTATTATGTGTATTGATGAAATAAAATAAATGTTCTGATGTCACAGATGACCAATGTCTTTTGTTTTTTTTTTTTTTTCTTTTTTAAATTTATTCATTGAATCAATGTTCCGTTTTCTTTTTAGCATTTTAGCTTCTGTTTCGTATACAAATGTATGGTAAATCAAATTCGCAGTTACTGAATCTATTGCATTGTATTTTGTATGCATTATTTGTTTGTTTGTTTTTTTTTTTTTTTTTTTTTTTCAATACAAATGAGATGCCTAAATATCAAACTAACTATTTATAATCGAAAAAAGAATATGAAAATTGTAACCTAAATCTCAACCTAAAATCAATTCTATTTGAGATCTCATTTGTACGATGTAATTTACGAAATGATTAAATGATTAAATTTTGGTATAAAATAAAATTGTTCCTATCAAGATTTATAATTGGACATCGTCAATGTCCTGAGTGGAATCATCGTCATCTTGAAATCGAACTATAGTGTCAATTGGTTCCACATCCATAGCTTCAAGAGGATTCTCATAAAGATGTCGTTGTTCACGTGAATTACGTTGTTCACGAGAAAGACGTCGTTCATGAGAAAGACGTCGTTCATGAGAACGATTTGGATCACGAGAACGATTTGGTTCACGATTTTCATCTGCATCTATTGCTAAAAATATTCATATTATAATTATAAATATTGATTATATTCAATGATAAATGTTATTTCAAATAAATACTTACGACCACGCAAACGTAGTGGCGGTATCTGCTGTGATTGTTGGTATTGTGCCAATCTTGCTGCAGCAATATTAAATGTTTGTATAATGGACATATCTTGTTGTGCATTTATTGATGCACCTAATCGTGCAGCGCTTTCATCTCGATATACCGAAAATCTTGGTGAAGCCATATTTGATTGTATTTCGCGTATCGGTAACGACAATAATAGTGATCTGGGCATCGCCGTCATGGATGGAGCTGTAATTGGATTTGATGCTAATTCTTCAGCACACAATACGAATGGATCAGAGTTACTGGAACTGCTATCATCAACTTCGCTAACCGGTGAATACAGCGACTCTCGTACCGTTTCTATTGAAAAATGGCCACCATGAGTATGTTTATAAAGAAAATATGGTTATGTATCAACATCAGTACAATCATTTTTGAAAAAAAAAAAAAAATGATTTTAAATTCTAATCCAAACAGTTTTTTCATGTAACTCAGTCTAATCAATAGATTAAAGACATCATTTTGCTATGTCTTACTGTTTTCTTTTTTTTTTTTAACAAGTATTACTGTTACGCCACTTTTCTCCATTGCAAAAACCATTGTAATGTTTCAAATGATTTTGTTTCGATATTTCCACTGCAATTGTATGTTGATCAAACATATTTTGATAAATTACTTTACAACTACTGTATACACTGATGACAATGTTAAAATGCACGAATTAATGCAACATTTTTTATTACATCATATGAAAAGTTTTTTTTTTTTTTTATGAATAATCACCTGGCTCGGAGCTTTTACTTTGTTGACTTGTTGGTTGCTTCGGTATGGCCCCAGTAGAGGAAGCACTTGATACAACAGTGGAAGAACTAGATCTACTGGTAGAAGCACATAATCCACTTGTAGAAGCAACAGGTGCACTAGTAGAAGCACCAGATCCACTAGAGGAAGCACCAAATCGAGCAGCAGATCGAGCAGCTATTTGCTTCATCATTTGCTTAATCTTCGCCTCTTCTACTATATTTGCTGCCGCTTTAATGCATGTATTACAAAATAAACTATATCTAGGCAAATTACGGCCACGATTTATTATATTGAACAGCCCCTCTCCATAAACCGTCTGCCGAAGAGTTGAATTGCCAGGAACTCCGCAACCTACACAAATCCATGGACGTCTTAGTGCTGGTCTTGGTGCTGGTATTGGTGATTGTGCTGATGATTGTGCTGGCGCTTGTGATGGTGCTTGAACTTGCACTGGTTCTGGTACTGGTGACGCTGCTAGTGCCGCTCGTGGTGAACGTCTTGGTGAAGCTCTTGGTGATGCTCTTGGTGATGCTCTTGGTGATGCTCTTGGTGAAGTTCTTGGAGATGTTCTTGGTAACACTCTCGGAGATATTTTCGGCGATTTTGGTGATTTTGGTGATGATGGTGGTTTTGATGGCGGTGCTGACTGCAGTGATATTTTATTAGATGAAATGGAAACATTGTTTAAATGAACAAAATAATGGATAAATATGTTGTGCGTATAAAATCGTCGCGATTCTATACTTTACAACAACAATTGACTCACTCACCATTTTTATTGAGAACCGTTTTGCGTGTATAAAATGAACGTTGCAACCGTGTAATAATACGAACGGAAATTGAATAAAATGAACTCACCGACGAAATGTGCAAAAATGTATAACTTACAAAATGTGTTTTATAACGCGTTCAATGCTTGTCACATTGAAATCGATATTGCGTTCAATGTATGATGGCAATTTTAAACGCATTATGATATTCCTGTCAATATTAATTGTATCGACGGGATTTCTTATTTAAATAAAAAAGAAGGTTAAAGGAAGCTAAGAAAAGATTCTCGTAATTTTGTTTCTTTAAATTGGCATGAGAATGAATACAAACTGGAAGAAATGTACTACAACAGTATAAACAAAAGAAATATGTTGTTAAAACGATTTGCACATGGGTCTGCATACAAAACCACAATGTCAATAGATTTTGCATAGCACACAATACAGAAGCTATTCTCTTTAGCACTATTAAATATCAGATTTGATCAACAAAAACTTTCAATTTTTATCAAAAAGCCAGACTTCGCAACAGCAAAATCAGTTCAACCAAATTATTACGACTCATGTGATATAGCGTGCAAAAATATGAAAGAAAAAATGATGAAGATATGCAAATTCTTATAAATGAAAAGATTATAATGAATTCATGGAAAATTGTTTGTTTGTTTTTATTTATTATATGACATTTTAAAAAATTTGATTCTCATTTTGAACACATGCATGGTTATCACAAATTTTAGTTAAATTTTTGTAAAAAT
The DNA here is from genome assembly GCA_029041755.1 of Resseliella maxima. Classification (NCBI taxonomy): domain Eukaryota; kingdom Metazoa; phylum Arthropoda; class Insecta; order Diptera; family Cecidomyiidae; genus Resseliella; species Resseliella maxima. Next base: position 286,622 of record JAQOWM010000241.1, read on the forward strand.
CTATCGGTTTCATTCCTTTAGTTAATCTATTAATTTTCCTAATGCTGAGAATATCCTTGCTTAAAAATTGCTTCGAAAACATAATAAAAAAAACTGATTTCTCATATCAGTTTTTATTCACTTCCCTAATGCCGTATAATGAATATTACATGAAACAGTGATTATAATAATGAAGATAGTGATGATTATGATTTTCATGAATCTTTCGATTCATCTTCTTGCCAATCATCAAGCATATTATTTATTGAAATTTGTTCAATAAACATATTCTCCTCAGGTAATAGATCATCAGCAGAGAAGATGTCTTCATCAGTTAAAACTGGTAAATACTCAGCAGGTATCGTTGAGTAGTCAACAGCTATCGTTGAGTAGTCAGCAGGTATCGATGCTATTGAAAGAAGAAGAAAAAACAAAACATTTTGTAAAATCAAAATAATATCGACTGAGTAACAAAAAAAAAAAAAAGAAAACAAATCTGTTTAAAGTAAAATACTTAATGTTTTGAAACTTCGTTTCACATTAAGAGTTACTAGCTATTTGCGAAGAAATAATTGAAGAAAATGTGTGGCCAAATGCATTATTGTAATAGATTTTTGTTTTCTTTTTTTTTTTTCTCACTTTAATCAAAATTCTCAATTCGGCTTACGCTCAAGATGTGGTAAATCTGCATCTTCAGACGCGATCTCACGCGTAACATTGCTTCCCATCGATGGATCCATCAATGGATCCATCAATGGATGCATCATTACAGATTTGAAAGTTTTTCGCTTTGGACTTTGATCACTATCATCACTCTTGTCGCTAAGAATTTTCTTATCAGTCTCAGTTGGCGAAATCTATTAATTCAAAAAAAAAAAAAAAGAAAAAAAAAACAATTTTTTTTTTTGTTTAATTTGAATGTAGTCATTGAAAAAGTTTTATTGAAGATTGGAAAAGTCAAAGAAATATTTTTTTTTTTGTCAAGGTTTTTTGTAAATTACATAAACACCAGCGGCGATTACTAAGGAAACTGATGCTAAAAAACTTACACCAGCAAGTAAATCGTTAAATGGGCTGTCCGCTGATTTAGTTGATTCACTGCTTCTAGTAGTATCGTCACTTTGTAATTGAGATAAGCTGCTACTAACTTCCATCATTAGACCAAGTTGAGGTATTTGGTCGCCGACTCTCTCATTCATAGGATCATCGCTACTACTGACATCCAATGAAACTTCAACTTGTGATGTGCGACGGAAACTAGTATTTCCATAAATATTTCCATCAAGCAAATTCAGATCACGTGTTTGCTCGTTCACATTTACAAAATTAGGTGAAACACACGGCGACAACCCATCATCATCCACTGAAGTATTATCCCCACCATCCTCGTTATTGCCTACACGATTTGGATAACGTTCTGCATATCTTCTTCTCAATTCGGCTCTTCCCCAATCAAAGCATATTTGACAAAATAATGTATTTCGAGGTAAATTTAAATTTGGCTCATCCAAAATATTGAATACTGTTGCCGAATACACGGACTGTCGGAAATCTGCTTGATGTCCACAACGAGGACATGTCAAAACGAAACGATTCTATTTGCATGATGAAAATTATAAGTGTCAGAATTAGAATTTCATAAGAATATTGATGCATTTTTTTTTTTTTTTTTTTTTTTTCAAATACACACCATTAATTTTATCGGTAATTTTACACAAAATAAAAAAAGTTACAATACAAATATGGTCAACACGCGTAGCAATTGAGTGACACTATATACAATTCAATAAATGTACGTTTCAATTTAGTCAAACAAACTAGATTACTAACTTTTGTTGATTAGAAAAAAAGACAATGGAACAATATGAAAAAAATTGAATATTTATAAATTTAGAACAAAAATATCGAGTTGAATCAAATCTAAATTGTGGTGCTAAAGAGATTACAGCAAAAGTAACAACATGAATTGGCAAAAATGAGAGCATGCAAATATGAAATGCATACTAGTGCGTTTAATGTGTCACATCTTAAGACCTTGAAAATCGTTCAATGTCATATAATAGTTCATCTTAATTAGAAATAGATCATCTTTTGATTCAAATTATAAACGTTAAATCAAGTATTGCACTTACCCAAAATTATTACCCTATTCAGCAATAGTTTCATCTATTTGAGAAAATAATTATATAAATGAAAGACAAAAAACGTCTTTTTACATAAAATATAGAATATATTCCTTTTTTATTTGATGTACGCTTAATTACAAATACATTTTTTTTTTTTCCTTTTTCAATCATCATCATTATCGATTTGTTTTTTTTTCTTCTTCTTCTTCTTCTTCATTATAATATTGTTAAATATATACATTTTTCATAGAATTTGTTTGAATGATAATTCATATTCACTTAAAAGTTGAATGAAACATTTATAATTTGCAAAAACACTTGTATTTTTTTTTATTTATTTTTTTTTTTTCATTTTTTTGTTTTGTTTTTTTTTTTTTGTTTTTTTTTTTTTTTTTTTTTGATTGACTGTTTTGCACTGCATTTGCATTCAGTATATTTTTTTTTTTGTTATTTTGGAATCTAACTGACACAGTGAAACTCTTATTGTATCAGAAAAATACGCAAGCCCAAGTCTGAAATTTCCAGAAATTTCATCATGGAATGAACAAACTTATCACAACTACCATTTTCAAAACTAAACATTTTCCAATTTGAATATTATTGTTTGTTTATCTATAAAAATGTCTGTGTAAAATTGAGAGCTTATTGGGCGGGCCTCCTTTATTATATATATATATATATAATAATGAAAGAACATGACAGAAAATGCCCAGTCAATTTGTTGTCACATCACGGTCAATGTTTTGAAGTATTTTTATGTTTTGAATTCTAGAGAGAAAGACGTTCATTTGTTTTTTTTTTTTTTTTTTGTTGGTTTCTCTTAATAAAAACGTATCATTTTGTTTATGTTTCAGAGATTAATTATTAAAATTCCATCGATAGAATTGGTTCACAATCATTTGAATACATTTACAAACGTTTCAATTGAATAAGAAATTAAAAAAAAAAAAAAAAAAAGAAAGAAAAGAAATTGTGTGTCTGTTTAACTCATAAATAGTGTTTTTGCTTGTGTTTTACTCTCGTTTTCTTTTAATTATTATTATTTAAATAGAATAGAAACGGCTAAAAATAATTGTTTCAATGAAGTGGAACATGCTTTAAATATAAATATTTAAACTTATTGTAAACGAATTTGCAGTAAAATGTAAAAATTTTTCGTGCGATTCCAACATGAACAGCATGTTTATTTTAAAAACAAATGGATCACGGACCTCCCTACATATTTCACATATTTGAACACTTTTTGAGTTGGCTTATCAAAGTTCATTTCGCGAATTGTATATTTTTTTATTTGCTAACTTGACTTTTCAATATTTGAGCGTTGCACACACACAACAACAAAACAAGTGTCATAATTTGTTTCACGTTTGCGGTAAATTGTTTAAAAATTTGTGCTATTTATGCATATATTCAATTCATTTGATTTTATTTTTTATTTTTTATTTTTTTTTTATTTTTTTTTTTTTTACTTTTCATACTTATTTAGTTTTATGGTTTTTTTTTTTTGTGTACTTGTGATTGGAATTATTGTTTCTGAAATTTTATTTCGTAAAAATTGTACATCCCAAATACTGAATGAAATATTTGTTTTATTTATAGAATAAGTTACTATTTTCTATAAAACATTCCAGAGTGATTGAGAGAGATTGAGGGGGGAGAGGTTAATAAATGAAAGGAAATTGTTTGTTTGTACGTGTTTTGTGTCTGAGTTTGTTATCTCGAGAAAATGTCAACGATGAAAATTGAAAGTGTTATTATGGTGCTATATTCCAGTAAAATGTAAATATTTTTCTAATTCAAGGAAGTTAATCGTACATTAATTGGATTTCATGTCATAAGAAATACGATGATGTTTTTTTTTTTCATTCGAACAATTCAATTTTTCCTTATTTCTTGTATATTTTCTGTTTTTTTTTTTTTTATTTCGTTTAGGCCATGACCAATTTATAGATTCATTTACTTCATTGAGAGAAATAAATATAAAAAAAAAAAATATAAAAGAAATATCATTCCATCATTTCAAAAAAAAAAATCCAATGTAAAAAAAATAAAATAAAAAAATAGCACCAATTGCATAAGTAATTTTTGTTTCGTTTTATAGTTAAATATAATGTCATGATCAATTGAAATGTTTTTCTCAATTCGTGTTTTCCGGATTAATTGCCAGGATATATACATAATTTGCAAAGTGTGTTGATTGGTTAAATGCTGTCGCTATACATTTTCATATATATTCTGTATATATTCGTTATCTCAATTTAGTTAACTGATCATTTGACTAGAGCAATTTTTTTCCAACCAAAAGAGAAAAAAAAAGAGCGTAAAAAGTTCTATAAATGCAGACATAAACAAATAATGAAGATAGAGAGAGTGAGAAAAAGATATATAGATAGAGAGAGAGAGAGAGAGAGAGAGAGAGAGAGAGAGAGAGACAGAGAGAGAGAGAGAGAGAGAGAGGATAATCATGGTAATGTATTCCAGGGAATGTGATTTTTTTCTTCTTCTTTTTTAGGGATTTTTCTTCTTTCATATATGTCCATTGATCAGTTAAGGAATTAATTTGATTTTTTTTTTTTTTTTCGTTGGACATCCCGACTAGAGCTTCGTCAAAATGGACAGTTTTATTTACATTCATTTATAATTTTTGATATTGTTCAATGAATATGATTTTTTTTTTTTTTTTTTTTTTTACAAAATAACACGAATTGTGTGGATTGTTTCTCTCGGACCGATGACACCATAAGTAATAAAAAAAATTCTCTATTTTTCATGTTATTAAACATATATTTTTTTTCGCACTAAATTTTTTTTTTCTATTTCTTTTTGTGAAACGAACTCAAAATAATTTTCTTTGCTTCTTACTTAAAAAAATCGTTATTATTTTCATTTTGTTTCACTTGATTCTCGCATTAACATACATTATAAAAAATAACAAAATAATAATAATAATAATAATAATAATAATAAGAATAGTTAACCACAACATATGCATAAATTTCATTTAGGAATGGAGTAAACAGAAGTAATGATAATTCAGCCCAATTATTTTCAAACCTTTTCTTTATAAGTTGGTTTTATATTTGTTTATCTTCAATCTATTTTGTTTCCTTTCTTTTCATTTTATTTCATTTCTTATTTCTGTTGTTTTATTTCACATATTTCATCAGATAAATTAACAAAATTTAGTCATTCAACTTTATTTCAATTATTCTCTTGTTTATTTTTTTTTTTTCTTCTTACTATTCGTCTACCTATATGTTGCTCTCGCGTAAGTTACAAAGAAACAATAACAAAAATATACTATTCATTTTACTTTATAATAATGAATAACAATACGTATGTCGTTCCACATTTATTATTACACATAATTTGCCAGTCAATCAACAAATTGTGCTCATTCTCTATCTCCTATTTCGATACATTGCTACATGCTTCATAAGCAAAAGGACATATATCAAATGCATGTAGTTTGGATTTTGTTTTTTTCTTCTTTTTGTTTAAAAATTAATTTAAAAATGTGCCCGTGCTTGTAATTTTATTGAAAAACAAACAATTGCATTTAATTATATTTACATTTGAAAAAAAAAAAAAAAAATTTTTTTGAAGCTGAATAGTTTTATCTCTTAGGAATCTATAGAAATATATATATATTTATATATATATATAGAGTTTTATTTATCATTTTTTTACGCAATTTTCACCATTGATGATAATTTCCATAATTGGTTTTTGTATATGCATAAATGTAAAATTGTGAGTTGCTATTTTGCATCCAGTGTATGAGTTTTGTAATAATTACGAAACCCTTTGATAAGCTGTCGTTTACAGGAGGGATTTTCGTTTTTGCGAATTATTACATTGTCAATTGTTTCTGTTTTAAGAAATGGGAAGGAGCTGCCCAAGATTGTTTGCAGTTCAATTTTCAATTACATTTTGATGACTTAAATCAATTGGCCAAAAATGATTTTTTTTTTTTACATTTTATCTTAGTTCATTTGTTGTGTAATATTTTTGATATTGGAATGAATTTGTAGTGTAAATTGATTGGTTCTGTTTGAATGTATTTTGTATTTATGTATGTATGTATGTATGTATGTGTGTGTGTGTGTGTTTGTTTATGTGAACTTATTGATAATACAGAAATGATTTATACCGTCACTCCTTGTTCGATCGTGTCCATGTTTGCAGTATTGCGGCTACTAGAACAGTTGTGATCATGAAAAATATTACAAGTAGAATAGCCTGTTCTTGATTAGATAGGCGACTGCGATTCGAACAAATTGATGTGATCCTATGTAAATTACGTTTGAACAAACCGACTGTTGTAACGGCTGGTGAATCAACAACATCGTCACTATTATTTCGATTGCTAGACGATGAATTGATTGAGCTTGCATCAATATTGGATGGAACACGATATCGCAACGTTGGCGAATTGGCACCAAATAAATCACCACAATTTGCCAATCGAACGGGGCACACGCGAAATGTGTAATCGATACCGGCTTCCAAATTGTCTACATTATATCGAGTTTCTGGTCCTCGATAGAGCTAATGAATGAAAGTAAAATAAAAGAAAAAGCACACATACATAGAGATTAGAAGTTTGTTAATTTAATAACAAATGAATTTAAAATGAAAAAAAAAAAAAAAAAAAAACAAAACAAATGTGATCATTGCACATACCACTTTGAACTCCTGTTCTTTGTCTTTTGACCATTGCAGCACATATTCGACAACGTCATGGAATGTATTTTTACTGTGCTGCCATTCCAATGTGATGCAATTACGTTCTGATGCACTGGCAACTGTTGTCGCCACAGGCAGTGTACTATTTTCAGCAATTCGTGGTGCTCTGATACTACTTGGAGCGGCCGTATTTGTTTTGAATAAATATTCATCTGAATAATCACCAAGACCAGCATGATCAGTTTCAGCACAAACACGAAATCGATAATCGGTTTGCTCTTGCAATTTATTTACTTTACATTGGTAACTAGTTCCTGTATATACTTCTTGAAATTCACGTGCACGTGTCACATACATTTCAACATAAAATCGAACAAAATCTGTATTCCGACCATCGCCCCATTTTAGCTTTAAGAAATTATGACCGATGCCAATACATTCCAATTTTGGTGGTTTTGGTGGCAATGGTTTTGTTGTTATGCGTAATACATTTGAAAAATGACCGATACCAATATCATTCACAGCCTGAATTTTAAATCTATATGTTGTTTCTGGATGCAAATCTTCGATGTAATATTCTAATACATTTCCATCGGTTGATACTAAACGATCCATGTATTCGATATTGTAATGTGTTATGGATGATCCATTGTCGTGTGGCTCATGCCATGACAAATAAACGGATGTGGCTTTCTCTTCAAATGTATCAATGGTTGGTGCATTTGGCACTGCAGCCAATGTTTTTTGGCAAATAACATCTGAATATAAACTCTTTCCAGCTGCATTAATAGCGCACACTCGAAAATAATACGTTGTGAATGGTGTTAAATTTTTAACTTCGGCCAAATTTTGAACACCTTGATAAATGATATTGTAGCAATCATGTTGATCATCTGATGCATACTCTAAACGATATTCAGTTATTTGGGCACCATTTGTTTTTGGTTCATCCCATGAAATTGTTAAGTGCGTTGCCGATCGAATGGTAATGGTTGGTGTGTTTGGTGGATTTGGTGCAGCCGCTCCGGCTGCAAATATAAAATCACTTGACCACGGTCCAAAGCCAATTCGATTTATTGATCTGACACGTGCGCAATAGAATTCGCCTGGCTGTAAATTTGTGGCCACACAATAAGTATCTTTTCCCTTGTAGATAATTTGTTTGAATTGTATATTTGTTTGGTGCTGTAGCTCGACTTCGAATTCGGTAACTAGAGCACCGCCATTGTAATCTGGTTTATCCCATTGTAAAATCGCTGTATGTGGCTCAGGTGGGTTATTACAATACGGTGGTGATGGCGCATCTGGTGCAACGGCTTCGGTTGTCACTGTCAATGGTTCTGAAAACTGACTAGTACCTCCAACACTTTCGCACGCTACTTTCACTTGGTATGTTGTTCCTGGATTTAAACGATCACATATTGTTTCTGTTTCGGGTCCTGTATAAATTCGCTCAAAACAAGCACCTGAACTAATTTCCACAAAATACATTTTAATATCGGCACCTCCTCGATCGCTTGGTGATTCCCATTTCACTTTGAAATAATTTGCATAGATTTTACCTTTGACTTGTGGCTTTTGAGGACGACCAGGTCGTTCTGGCAATGTTCTAAATGTCACTTCTTCACTATATGGTGATTGTCCAGCTTCATTTTCGGCTTTAAGTCTAAATTGAAAGCTAGTTGCACGTCGCAAATTTTGGCATTCATAAGATAAATCTCGTCCTGTGTATGCAGGCAAAAAACCATGACCACTTTCTTTGTCATTTATTTGTAAAATATATTCTTCGTCTTCTGATCGACGTGACCATGTTAAATGAATTGTTGATGGTGTGGCATGCTTTAAAATGGGCGGTGCTGGTTGTAATGGTGGATTGCCTAATGTACAATATGTAACTGGATCTGAATATGGTGATTGACCACGTTCATTTATTGCAAGCAAACGCAATGTATATTCAGTTGATGGTTGTAATTTTTGAAAATTATATGTTTTGTTACGTACACGGCAAACTTCTTTAAAACCATTACCATCACCATAATCACATTCGAGCACATATTGTTGAATATTTGCACCATTATCATTTGGTGCATTCCATCGTAATTGTAACGAATTTTTTGGTCTAGCTAATAATTTCGGAGGTAAAGGTTGATCAGGTTCACAGGATGGCGTTATAAAAACGGCCGGTTCCGATGGTGATCCATTTAATTCGTCTAAATATACTTGCACGCATACATAATATTCTTGACCTGGTCGTAAATCACGAATTCGACATGATAATGATTTCCCTTTAAATATAACTTTATATTTTCCCTCTTTTCCACGATCACTCAACAGTACATGGTATTGCAATTCACGTATATTAAATAGTGCATTTTCCGTTGAAGTTGGCGCTGTCCATTGAATTAATGCACCGCGGCTTGTGATTTCTGATACTTGTGGTAATTGCACATTGGATAATTGTTCTGTAATTGATGCTGCATCCTCATCTTCATCGGGAACACTTGATGATTCTTCACCATCTTCTGATGTACCAACCGATGATGCACCATTTTTCGCTGATCGTTTAATTCCATTCAATTCAGCCTTTCGTGGTGATGGTGAATGTGCTGGCGTTGACAATGTTGAATCTATGAAAAAATAAAAAGAAAAAATAAATAAATATGAACATATTTTAACGAATTTACTTAATTGTTACTGTTTTATTTTTTTTTTTTTATCTTAATTGAAATCTATATCTAATATCTGCATCTGGGTATCTCTTGTTTAATTTCACTTACTCATGTCTCGTTTTTGTTGGTCTAATTTCCGGATTAACTTTGTGTACTGCCTTTGTGCGCGTTCATCTTTATGATAGCTATTTGGTGGTGATGGTGAATGTTGTGAATGCATTGTTTGCGGTTGCAAATGACCACCAGGTATCGTATGAAAATGTGGACCTGGCCCAGCAAATGATGGTACGGCACTATAGAAATGTTGTCCGACACCGTTTATCTAAAAAATTTTCCAATGAACGACAACCAAACGGAAAAAAGGAATGAACAAAAAAATAAACAAATTTAATTGCCAATTTTAAAGCAAAAAGAACAATATTTGTATGGATAAATTAAATCGTGACTGAATGTCGTGTAAGATTAAAATAGATGCATAATTTTTGCCAACACATTACATGGAATTTTTTCAGTTTACGTTGTATTTTTTTTTCTCATTTTGTTTTTTTTTGCGGTAAGTCAACAATTTGCAACAGAAATTCAATGAAAAAAAAAATTACAATAATTTTCTATTCAAACTTTTCCTTCGATATGGAATTGTCTCTACCTACTACTTGAATCGAATATTCTTCGTAGTTGCTTCATTTTGTTTGTAAATTTATCAGTCAGCGGCTGTGTACAGTGTTGATAAAAAAAAAAGAACGATGCACGTATTCAATACAAATGCAAAAAAATAACGACATCAATATTGCCGCCGACTAACAAAAAATACACACATATGTCCACGAACGTTGGCATTTTAATTTAAAAAGTACTTTTGCGCCTGATATGTGTATTCTACATCAAATCATATCACAATATTTATTCGTGTTGGTTGAATATACAATCAAAAAAGAAAAAGAAAAAGAAATAAAAAAAATTTAACGTCGCGTTTGACGTTGATAATCAATGCTTTACTTTCGAATTCATTGCGTTACAACGAAATCATTATATTGAATATAATGTATTCAATCGCTCTAGTGCAAATAAAGGTTGTTGAACGACCATTCAATTGTAATAATTTATTGATTATGAGTAATTTTTTAAGATTTTTCTGTTTCTTTTCTTTTTTTCTTTTTTTTTTTGTATAAGTGTGAGTGTGAGTGGAATTGCCGTCGTGGACTAGCAGATCACTCAATTTATAGCGCCCATTCAGTTCGAAACAATTTAATTACTTTTAATTAAAAAAACAGAAATGTCGATATGGTTTTTTATTTTAGGCAAAATTGTAATGTTGCTGCTGTATATTTTGTAAATGTCTATCAAATCAATTGGGTTTGGTTAGATTTCATTATTATTATTTTTTTTTTTTTTTTTGCATTCAATTGCTTTAAAATAAGTCGATTATTTATTCATATTTTCCACAAGGACAGTTACAAATTGTATAAAAATACTTGCATATCAAACTTGCCAACATGCCAATGCTAAATGATTAAGTCATTTTTAAAAGTAAATTGTGTGAGCATTAAAAGGGAAAAAAATAACACACTGAAATACGTCCAAGAACTTGTAGTGGAGGGGTAATTGAGTTCATTTTAGTTTCGGCACGATTTCATACTAAATCGCAATCTAACGCAATAGTTGGAAAATTCTACACACAAAAGAGAACATTAAAAATGACATTTGTCATTTGTCATTTGTCATTTGAATAAGACTTTGTGTCTTTGTTAAATTCCATGATATGGATTTTTTTTTTCTCTTCAACGTTTTCAAGACTAAATCTTGTAGACGGAAATAAAATGAAAGAAAAAAAAAAGAAGAAAAGAAAAGAAAAGAAAAAAAAAAACGCCTTGAAAGATGACCATTGGTTAAATTCCATTTAATCTCTATGTACTTATTGATCTGCTGTTCGCGCCATCCATCGTTTGCACAGCAATTGCGGTTGGTTGTGAAAGTGATGTGCATGAACAGCATGAAAAATTGTGTGTTGTTACTTTCTTCTTCAAATTCAAATCTTAAGTTGAAATAAATCATTTCTAAATTTCAATTACGAGCAAAATGAGCAAAAGTCTGTGTATTTCGATTTGGTCGAAAAACAGCCCAAGAGAAACTGAACCAACATACAATTGAAACACAACCAAACCAAACCAATTCGAATACTGTTAGAGTTATAACGGAGCTAAGAAGCAGCACATAACGACAGAGATGGCGACGACGACGAATAAGCGAAAAAAAAAAAACAAATCTATAACAATAGAGTATTAAATTTTAGACGCTGCATGTATTCATTGGTTGCGGTTGTCTGTGAACAAACTAACTCGAGATGGAGATATCTATTTCGAAATGGTTTTCTCCAATGAACTGAATGTTTGATGGCTTTTTGCTCGCACACATTGTATGTGCACCGTTTCTATGCACGTACACACTTCACATTCACTTTGCCTGTTGTTAATTTAGTTTTTATTTTATTTCAAATCACTTTTTTTTTTCCTTCATTTGCCTTTATATCCAATGAAAGATTTATAGTATTTGGAATAATTTGTATACATAGCTCATACTCAGCTAGTATGCACGTTTGCATCAATCATATGGCAATAACGATAAGAGGGGGGAGGGGGGTAAAGTGTGGCAAAGGCACTTTTCTTGAAACCATATTAAATCGCATTAAAATGAATTTGAACGCTTAGTGTACACACAACACCAAACAAAAATATATTTTTGTGACGTTATTTTGCCCGTGTGTGATTGCATTAATAGCCGGATGTTGACTGTTGTTTTCCTTTGATTCGCATGAAATGACATTTGAGTTTGTTTAGCTCATGAATAAACACAAAAGATACACTGTAATTTAAAGGAAAGTCAAATAAAACGGACTTAAAGGAATAATGTTAATGATTTGCAAATGAATGTTTAAGCTGACTCACTCGCACACTCGATTGTGCTCATTTTTTTTTTCTCTTTACACTTCGCAATCGAGATTGCAATAATACTTTACTTTTCAGTACATTATGTGAAGCTCTTTTGTTTGGCCAGCCAAAGAAAAACAAAATGTAGAACTGATTTCTCATCAAGTGTGTAATGAAGAGTTGCAACAAAACAAAAACTATTTCAAAAAGTCCAGTGAATATCCAAACGCTAATTAAATTTCTATCATACGACAATTAATAATTCGTCTTCCATTTTGCATGCTGAAAACAATAAACAACCACTTATCATCCATTGTTGCAGCATTGGATTTTTCTCTGCTCTCTTTGACAGTTCGAAAGATGTAATGCATGTGTGTTTGGTTGTGATGCGCACATTCTTAAAATTACTTTTTGAAAATCGTACAAGTGCAGTTATTTGTTTCTCTATTTCTCTCTCTCTCTCTCCCCGTCTCTCTCTCTCTGTCTCTCTTTGTTCTCTCTCTCTCTCTGTCTCTCTCTGTCTCTATCTCTCTCTGTTTTTCTCTCTCTCTCTCTCTCTCTCTCTCTCTCTCTCTCTCTCTCTCTATCTCTCTATCTCTCTGTCTCTCTGTCTCTATCTCTCTGTCTCTATCTCTCTCTCTCTCTCTCTCTCTGTCTGTCTCTCAAAATCTTTCTCTTTTTCTCTCATTGCATTTTCAGCGATGCGCGGATGAAAGATTACACGCTGTGCACCTTTCAAAAGCATACACCGCGGTTGATGCATAACCAACTTTCTATATTCATATTTAAACTACATTGCAATGAAGAAAAAAAAAACTATGTATACGAACTATTGCAAGTAAACACGTAAATATCGCTGGTTTCAGTTATTGTTTAATGGCTGACTTTATTTCTTTCTTTCTTTCTTTCTTTTTTTTTTCGCGAGTGCATACATTTCTTCTGTTCATCATGAATGCATTCGCAGATTGATTCATTTGTGGCGGTAATACACATGAGTTGTGTGTATGAAATATAAAGTCGTTGCCGCTGGTGCATATTTCGTAGTCGCTATTATATTATCTTTCTTTTGCTTAAAAATACATATCAGCGACTACTGCAGTTTCAGCAGTGAATTTTTCGTTAAACAATGAGCAACAACAACAACAACAAATGAAAAAAAAATGTGAAAGAAACATATGCAGTAACTGTGAGCATTTTGTTGGATATATGCATTTACATTGGTGCCATTCACTTTAAGTTTTTCCGGAATTTTTGCTTCGGTCGCCTTTTTCCATTTATAAAATTGCCCGAAATGTGAATACAAATGCGAACGTAAATACCAATGCACGCAAATACTTTGAAACATTTACTAAGAGAAAGAGCGAGAAAAAAAGTGGCAAAAATACGTCGAATGACTACGAATAATTGTCACCATAACCAATGCAATCAATCGATCATATTTTTTTTTCCTACTTCTTCATGGTGGAAATTTATGCAACATATATTTTTTTTTTTCTTTTGAATAATCCTATCCGGTTGACTTTCCAAGAGAAACTATAAATTCATTTAAAATTAATCCGCAATTCTCTTTGGGGTTGTTTAATTGAAAAAAAAATGTATGAATTGCATGTAATGCGACTAGCTGACTACAAATTTCAATGATGATATTTCATTTGGATTGTATAGAAATGAACTTCATTTTGGGGAATTTCCGTTAGTGAGTAAAGACAGATTGACCAACAACTAAAAAAAAAAAAAACAAAATAAGAAATAAGAAAAACATAATTGTATTGACGAAGATGAAGACGAAAATGTTGATATATCTGACAAAGTTGTAATTAAATCGACACCATATTGTGTATGTGTGTGTGTGATTTCCAATGAGAGATTTCAACAAAATACCACTTGATTGCAATGGAAATGTAAAGCAATGAATGGATCATTGCTCATTAATATTAATGGCCACATAACGTGAATGTAAGTGTGAGGTTTTTAGTTTGAGTGCTTAACTAATACCCGCCATCATACAAAATACAATTGTGTTTTTGCAAAACATTTTTCCTAGCAAGAGAGAGAGAGAGAGTCTAGGAATTGTGACGGTCTGTTAGAATGCACAATGCGCGTTCTCGTCTATGCACACAATGAGTGTGGAATTTCAAATTGTGTCGGTAACGGGTTCTGATGCAATGCATATAAGAAATTCTTCAGTTATGGGATTGGCAAAAAAGTAGGCTTTCACGGAATTTCCAACTACGGGCTGATGAACATAACGCATAAGTCTAAATGAATCGACACTCATCGTCGTTATGATCTCGTTCATTCTGATGATGTGCAAATATTAGGCCGTACAACGTAAATTGGGTCACGGATTAATTCAATTGTACTGCATTTGTCTTTTATGTTTTGTTTTCCTTCTTTTTTTTTTCGCTTGTTGTTCGGTGTGTGTTAAATCAATGGGCCTGTTTTTCCGTTGACATTGAACTAACCGTCTATCGACACATAATTTCGACTTGAAGCAATTATATAATACGCATTTGGTGCGCATGGGATTTTTTTTTTCTTTTTTTTTTCTCTTTTCTACTTGATTAGTGGCGGTGATTTGACGATGTTATTGTAGTAACCAAAGTCAAGAAAAATCGAAATTTTTCTCACCTATTCAAGTATATTTGCGAAACAATAAAGAAGAAATTTTTGATTACTTACATAATGGCCATGGATATGCGGCTGTACACTGCCTTGACTATGAATTTGTTGATGTTGTGCTGTGGATAATATTACATGGCGAAGTGTTCCATTTTCATCAACAATTTGTTGCATCACATGACCAGGCGGCACTTGTACAGGCATTGGAATTGGTGGCGATCCACTTTGTGAAACCATTGGCACAGTCACGGGACCTAATAATGGCAAAAGGAGAAAAACCAAAACCAGAATACAAAATAAATGAACAAATCAAATAAACAATTATCCATAAATGATTACGCAATAAATGTTGAAAAATACTAAATTGACTATTCACAATAAAAAAAAAAGACATAAATAAAATCCAAAAATGATACAATGAATGCAATTCAGTCAGGTAAAAAACGAGTCAAATCAACAGAAAGACTTAAATAAAAACAGTGAACGTTCAAAATGGCATCGAAATGATGTTTTCAAGTTAAAGTTCTTAAGCATTTTAGGTCAAAGACACTAAGAAAGCGAATGACCTACATAAATTGCTAATCAATGCAGTAAAAAAAAAAAAATGTTGTACATTCTTTCGCCCAAACAAAATGATCATGCATTCATTTATCGAAAATAGCTCGAAGAAACAACGAAATATATAAGAAGTTCGATGACTGAACCAATGTTTAAATTAAACACAATTTCTGTGGTACACACACAACAAGAAAAAAAAAATACACACGCACAGGGAGAGAAAGAGAGGGAGAGAAAGAAGGAAAAAGAGGCATAACAAAATAAAATAAAAACAAGTTAAAAGAACATATAAACACAATCCTCTCATTTTTGTTGGATCTGTCGTTCTGTCCTCTTTTCGTTGGTTGTCACATTTAAGCGATCCACGATCGCATCGTGTAACCGCACCAGAGGTCAATAAACTAAAGAAACAGAATAAATTTGTTAAAGCAAATAGAAACGGTAATACAATTGATTAGAGCATTGGACGCATGTGTGTATCGCTCTAACCACATGGAAACAGATGGACGGATTGATAGCAATTGTATCATGCATGACATGAGCATGAAACTCAAAAAATAAAATAAAAAAAAATATTTTTTTTTTTTTTCGTTCAAGTGCCTTGTTTTCAGTTATTAGATAGACATTCTATTGGTATTTTCTGTCAATAAAATTATTGATTGATTGGAAATATTTGAGTGCGGTGCTATTTTCTGCTTCGAATGCAACGATAAAAAAAAAACTAAAGATGTCAGTGGAAAACCGTTATTGAGTACGGCGGAGCGGAGAAATAGGAAGCAAAAATGGTATTTAGAACGATATTCTCTATGAATACATGCATAATTATAATGTACTCTCTTTCTATCTAACTTGTCATAGAACACACATTCATTACTATTGATGGATAATGCACGCACACGCACTACTGCATGTATTCCCATAATTGCAGTGAACGGTTCTATTCATGGTGCGCATTGCACACGAAAAAAGAAAAAGAAGAAAAAAAAAAGAAAAAGCTGTAACGACAAAATGGGTTATTTCATCGCTTCAACAATCATTCGTTATGAACACAAAAATCATTTCCTAAAAACGGTTTTGTTCATTCTTTTATTTTTGAGTAAATTCTCGGTAAGCAATTATTTAGCGTTGAATCAGAAAAGACTTATTTAAGTAAATATAATAATAATAATAATAATATTTATTTATTTTGAAATAAAAACGTTGACATTGTGCCCTTCAAGTTAATATCTTAAGCATTTGTGGTTGGAAGAATTTTGCCATTTTCCTTTTTAAAGTAAAATTTAATTTATTTTTACAAAGATGAATCCCACAAAATATTTCACTTTTTATTGCAAAATGTCCAACCAGCTACCTGTCAAGATTTGTTTATCATCTGTACATATCAGAATGTGTGGTGTGTGTGTGTGTGTGTGTGTGTGTGTGTGTGTGTAAATGCGCATGAAGAGATCGAGTTTGGAATGAAAATAAAAACCAGTTTTTATTAGAGATTTCTCCAAGGTCGCAAGGTTAACAGAAGACATTCCACTCTCAGATCAGTTTTAAAAGACTATTCTCTGTCGTTTTGATTTGAATTTTTATTTTAAAAGAGAATGCGAGAGAGAAAGAGAGAAAGAGGGGGAGTCAATTTAACGTTAATTTTTTCCATAATTGCCACTTCAGCCTATTCAGGCTACATACAAATAAAGAGCAGCCGGTTCTACTGTCAAAGATTCTTTTTGTATTCTGAATGTGTGCATTTATTATCATCATCATCATTTGCTGGAAAATGTTTCTTTTTCTTATTACGCTTCACTGAATCAGAATCAAATGAATTGCGATTGCATTTCTTCTTAGTTATTTTTAGCAACGGTCGTTTACTGCGTACATTTTCTTATATCTTTTTGTTTTCATTTTTTGTTTTTTTTTTTTGTTTGGACATCATTCTATTTTAATTTTCAGCCGAACAACGAGCAATGATCTTACAGCCTTGAACAGCTGAACGATCCCAAATTTTTTTATAGTTGATGGTGGTGATCTTACCAAATTCAGAGTGCAAGCAAATGGGTGCGTGTGCAGCACAAAGTTCTTGTGGCATGAAATATCCTTGATCAGTTGTGTAATAATCACTAGCAAAAGGAATATATCCTTGATTGTTAGTTAGCAAGGAGATTGGCGGCGGCGGTGGTGGTTGCAGTGGTCCAAAATTTTTTTGAATGTGCTCTGTAATATGGTGATAAATGATTCAGTTAAAGACAAACAAAAAAAAACCAAAAATAATGAATATGATGATAGCTGGGACAACCAAATTGAATGGGGTCCATTGAAGGATGGTCCACAGTCATACAAAATCTAATCACTTCTACCTGTATTTGGAACATTTTGATTTGGCTGCTGTTGTATTACAGGCGGTGGCTGTGATGATGGTCGATGATTGTGATTATTATGCAATGGATGAAATGTTGTGGTCGGCATACCGGGATCTGAATTTGGACTAAACGATGATGCACTTGATGATGGTGATGTACTCGGTACGATGATTTGATTCGTACTCGGTGCTATCAAATTATCCGTTGCAATGTTTGGCTCCGAAATAATACGCATATTTTTATATTGTCTTTTTGGATTCCCGAATATGATGTCATAAAAATCAACAGTCAAATTCGTTGAATTGTGATTTCAATCACTCGTTTTTCTCTTGAAATTTATTTCTTCTTTATTGTTTTGGTTATTTTAATTTTAATTGCACACTCAAACAAAAGAAGTTGAAAAGAAAAATATGCACTTTATTGAATTGCTTTTTTTTTCCTTTTTTGTTACTTTCTCCTCGCCGCTTTTGCTGTTGTATTTTTTTTTTCTCTTTTTTTTTGTTGTTGGTTTCTCTCAATTTATTTTTTGTATTAAGAAATGCACGATACAAATTCTCTTTTTGAACATTTCAAACTAAATAGT
Source organism: Resseliella maxima (assembly GCA_029041755.1). Taxonomy (NCBI): domain Eukaryota; kingdom Metazoa; phylum Arthropoda; class Insecta; order Diptera; family Cecidomyiidae; genus Resseliella; species Resseliella maxima. Next base: position 305,117 of record JAQOWM010000241.1, read on the forward strand.
TTTTGAAGAATTTCGCAAACAGAATGTTTCTAAACACAAATTGCACGAATTTCCAATTAAAATGTGATGATAAACTTTTTCAAATTTAATATAATTAGATGCATGTTGGATTTTTGGTTAAAAAAACACCACAATGGTGCTGTTGTTGTTGTTGCTGTTGTTGTTGTTGCTGTTGTTGTTGGAATGCCTTGAAATCAATACCACCAATCAAAGTATGAACTATTGTATTTCACCACCAAATTGATAGACACAACGCGAAGATTATTTTTGATTAAGCCGCGATTTGTTGTAATTTTGAACTTTATTTTTTCGTTTCTTCGTTGTTATTGCTGTAGTTTCATTCAAAATGTTTTACTTTTTTTTTTTTACTCTCAGTTCATTTTCTACACTATACTATTCACTCCAGCCTTTCGACCAATTTCTCTTTCGATTTTCGTTCATTACATTACAATCACATTTTTATTTAGTCTTTTTTTTTTATATATATTCATGAAAGAGAATGTAACGAAATCTGAATGAATTTTCTAAACAAAACCGAAAAAAAAATTGCACGTGTTAAATCAATGGATTGTTAGAAGCTATTTGTTTTGGATTGTATTTTTTGTTTTGTTTTTGTTGATCACAAGAGACCAAAAAAATTGTTCAAGTTGAACGATGAAAAAATTGCATATCAAAAACAGGTCACCATTGTATTCATGAAGCCGAATGGAAAGATAAGTTTTTGCTAAATTTCTGGTATTTCAATGGGAATTGTAATTTCATTTCTTCTTTTGTTTTTTTTTTTTTTTTTTTAATTGAAATATAAACGGATTTCAGTTCATCAACGAAAAATACAAATAAAAGAGAAAAAAAGTGAGTGTCAGTGTTTGTATTATATTATGCGATAATAATTAGTTGATGAGTTTTAAATATGTTCTTTGTTGGCCCATTTAAGCGACATGATGATATAACGTCAGTACAAACAAAATTGCAAATAAAACTTGCCTACAAAGTTTATACGTGAATAGTTTGCACGCATCGGGCAATATTTATCAGGCATTTGCAATAATTATCATTTCGAACGCGTCTAGATTGTTTAGTGTAATAAATAAATGTACAATTGAAGAATTCATTTGAAAATCATTTGCATTAGTAAAATACTTGAAAAAAAAACTTGAACTTATCCCCAGGAATAAATTCTAAAATGGGATGAGTGGTGCACACATTCAATCCGTTGAATTTTCTGTTTGCATATACTGATTTTAACTTCATTAAATTCTTTTTCTGAGAATCCATTTCATCGTTAAAATTACCTAATTGATTTAGCAGTGAAGTGTGCACCTTTTGATGCTTTTGCTTATTCAATTGGCAAATATTAATCCATGTAAACGTTTGATCGTAACTGATATTTTTGTTGGATTTTACGAATGCGAAAAAGGTCGATCACGATTCTACTTGAAACTTCAAGTACTACGTGTACAAGTCTCAATTAGTTAAACTTCTACAAAGAAAAAAAAGGAGTGAGAGAGAGAGAGAGAGAGAGAGAAAAAAAAAATTCTAATGACGTTGCAGCAATTTTTTTTCTGTTGTTTTTTTTTCGGCAATTCGTAGATGACATGCAGACAAGACAAAAATGTGAATTCAATAAATAAACATGTTGGGAACTCACTAAAAATGCTATGCGAACATTTTTTTTTTTTAGCTCTTTTCTATTTCATTTCAATTATTATAGTCAAAGAAATAATGGAAAAAAGCGTTCGTTTGGTTATTTTGTTCGGGCTAGTGCTAACTTCTACATGTTTTTTTTATTCTTTTCATGTATTTATTTCCAATTTCAACCTAAATGTTTAGAAATGTGTTTGGTTTTTTGCTCTCTCTCTCTCTCTCTCTCTCTCTCTCTCTCTTTTTCTTTCTTTCTTTCCTTTTCGTTCCATCTTTCTATGTCTCTTAACATACAGAAAATATATTTTTGGTTTATTTACTGTATCTCACACTCTATTCGTTGATTGGTTGACTGCAAATTGGCGAACGCGCTTTCATAACATTTTCAATAGATTGAATTTTATTTTACGATTTGTTTTTTCCGAAGTGAAGAAAGAAGTAAAAAAAAAAACCCCCAAACCAGTTGAAATACTCAGTGTACATGGTGAGAAATGGCGAAACAAAGAATGATAGAGATCACGATTTGCGATCGAGTGTCGTGCCAACTGTGCAGCATCTAGTTTCAGCGCACAGAATAAATGGCAAACCACAGTAACATAAAGTGAATAATGGGTTTGGAAGAACAACAACAACAAAAATAAGCGAAAAAATGAGAAAAAGAAAAAAAAAAAAAAAAAAAAATTGGGAAAATACACGAAAAACTCGGACAAAAAATTGCAAAAGAAGAAAAAAAAAACAACAAAATAATAATAAGAAATATCAAATATTTCAGTCATAATAACACAATTACTAATTAGAGATATACATTATTAGAACTCGACAATAATTTCATTTAGTTGTTGTTACTATTGGCTACGAATCTATTCGCTCATTGGTTATATTGTGTACATAGTGTGCTGTCTACTTAGTACACGCGTCGATTCTCACTATATATACATCTCGGTTGTTTTTTTTTGTTTTCGTTTTTTTTTTTTTTTTTGCAGTGATTTCGAGAATTTAAGCACAACGCTCAAATTAGCGTCAGTACAGAAACAGAGACTCTAGTAGAAATTCCGTTATATTTCATTTGAACAATTCAAAATCCACACACACACACACACACACACACACACACACACACACTTACGTATACGTACATTAATGCATTTCATTCGCACTACTGTGCGCATAAACATTAATGAAAGGGATGACGAACGAGCTAAACATTCATAAGAAGAACGAATAAAAAGTGATCGTGTCATTGTCACGTAATCTTAATTCCGAAACAATTTGTGAATGTATTGAGGATCGTGCTATATGCACTGTCTTATTTCAAAGCAGTAGCAAAGCATTGACAAGACAGAGAAGAAGAGAATGAGAGTGAAAGAGAGAGAGACAGAAAGAGAGAGAGAGAGAAAGAAAGAAAGAAAGAAAGAGAGAGAGAGAGAGAGAGAGAGAGAGAGAGGGAGAGAGAGAAAGAAAGAAAGAAAGAGTGAGAGAAAGAAAGAGAATGAGGGAGAGAGAGGGGAAGAGCGTGAGTGTGAGCTCAATATATGTATGAGTTTGTGGTGGACAAACACATTGAGAACACTTATTCTATTGAAGTTTGTTGCTCTCACATTTTCAATCGTGTTGAGATGTATGGCGGAGCTAAACCCACACCAACATCAAAGCCGTGCAAATGCCACGCTTGGATCGAGATTAACTCGCTGTTCGTGTTTGCTTTGAATGTATGAGAAAGTTTGGTTTTTTTCCCCACAATTCGTCGAACATGATTTTTTTTTTTTGAACAACAACAACAACAACGACGAAACAAAAAAAACTTCAACAGCGTTTTTTCATCTCTCTTTTTCATTATGTTCCGTGCAACACGTATCAATGAATGTTTTGTTTTAATAACCCAAGTAAAATTTATTGAGTAGAGTCTTTGACTGGCCATGTAGTTATATTCGGTGTATGGCTGGCTTTATGGTATGTTACGGTCCTCTGGATACAATAACAATTCATTTTGTGTATTGTATTGTATTGGAATGTTTCATATATATATATATATATATTTTTGTTGTTTGGACCAGCGACGCCGAACATTTTATTTGTATGCATGTATGTGTAAGCATTTGTTGTATATGTTTCTGTACTTGTTGCGCTCCTTCACTACTAATAACAAAGAGCAAATAAACAACCGTTCGGAATGAAAAAAAAAAAAAAAAAAAAAAAATATTGTGTGAATAATTCGGAAAATATTCACCCGCACTGGCTGTATACAGTTAACAAAACGACAATGAAGACATTGAGTGGTGAATGATGATAGTGTTGATGATGTTTACAACAATCGCAAACAACAACAAAAACAACTAAAAAAAAAACTTTCAGTTTTCCAGAAGAATTTTGTATATTGCAATTTATGTTTGCATCCGCTTCACTCAATATTGTTGCTTTTTTTTTTCTTTATGTAATCAGTTCTTTGAAATTTTTCAAGCTATAAAAACAAGCGAGAACAGCGTACAAACAATAATGGTCTGGGATTCCCAAAATTGAAGGTAGTTACATACACTCATATACACACATGTCACTTGCAATAATGTAATTGTTGTTGAGCTCTCTTATCATTTGTTACCTTGATGCGTCAACAATTTTCATGGAATCGAGCACTGACTTGAGCATTTTTAACAATTTTTTTTTTTCTCTTTTCGCATCGCTTGCTTATGTATCACCATCATCATCATCGTCATCAGTACAACATTACGGTCGCGTGCATTCCGCTGTTTTTGTGTACGTTTTATGATTCCAGTATGATAAAACAATGGAATAATGTATGAAAAAACGGATGATTGTGAAAGCTTTCAATCACGACAATTCAGCAAAGTTGAAAAAAAGAATATGGCCTTTTTGTCGGATTCGTTAAATCGTTTCATTCGTCAGAAAGAAGTTAACTGGTTTTGTCAATATCAGCAATTTTTTTTTTTTTGTTTTTTTCTTGTATATTTTGTATGAAATTTATTGCATTTGAAAGTTTAAAATGATGATGTCACATTGTATCAAGGTAAAAGAATCGATCGAATTATATTTATTACAAGAGAAATCAGAAGTGATCGCGCCCTTCTCGTCAATTCAGCGATTGTGTATGCGTGCTGTTGGGAGAGGCGCATCAATGAGTATGCATTTATTTATGAACTTTAAAGGCAAAATTGTGGCCTTTCTAAATGAATATGTGTTGCAACAATGCAATTGATGCGCGCATACAACGTATATACGTTCCATATCTACGCCGCTAATAATGTCTATATCCCAAATTCAGTCCCGTAGATTAGGATCTCACTTGAATTGACTTCGTTTTTTTTTTGCTTTTTCCGTTTCTTTTCACGACAAAATGATTTATCTTTCACTTTAATGTGTTTTTGTTTTTTGATTTTGCGCGATTTGCTTGAACAATTGCAAATAACAAATTGTTGTAACATTCACATTGACAATTTTATCACATTTAATTTTGAGAGTGTTTAACAACGATTCCGGTTTTCATAAATTTTAAATAAGCATTAATGTGAGGTGTGATTCATAGAGCCAATCAAATATTAGATTATCGTTGTGACATTTTCCGTCATGTATGTACTACGTTTATTATGTGACTTGTGTATGTAGAGCATTTTAAGTATACGAAACGGATGTAAGATTCAGATGCGCCAAGCTGTTGTCGGTGTTATTATTAGTTTTGTTGTTGTTTTTGTTGATATTTTTTGTTGTTGTTATTGTTGTTGCTGTTATTGTTGTTGTTGTTGTTTTAACTCAATAGCCATTCATCGGCTTTTACGATATTGTGATAATATTTTAATATGTCGCATTTTATTATTTTTATTTACATAAATCGCATAACATCAGATGAAAGAGATGTAGCCCGAGAATTGAGCCCAAGTCACATGTATATATTATGGAATGTTTGTATTTAATTTCGTCGCGACTATTCAAAACCAAAATGCACTTAATATGTGACCAGGCAATGGCATGTAAAACACTTTGCTTACAATATTGAATCTGTTTAACCAGACAGTTTGCTCAATCAGTGTGCACATAAATCTATGGAAATGATATACAGAATGTAGAAGTAGAACCAACGCACTCACACCAATGACATCAATTTAATTCGATTACTTAAAATGAACGCGATTCACGAGAGATTATTTATCAAGCTCTTTGTGGTCATACTTTTCGTCGTCGTCTTTGTTGTTGTTATTTTCATTTTATAGTGTTTATGATGCTGTTTTTATTTCTCGAAGTATTTAATTGTATTTGTGTGTGTGTGCTTTTTTTACGTTCTTATTTATTGCATACGCCTCTCTTTCCCTTGGTTGTAATTCTTTTACGTTTTTTTTTTTTTTTCAATTTTATGCGTCTGAAACGCTTTTCGAAATATTGTCCATTTCATTTGTTTCAGATGTTTAAAATTGACCAATTTACGTCAATGAAATGAAATGAAATGCATAGCAACTCTTTAAGTGAAAATTATTTTTGAACGAGTTTTCATAATATAATGCGTAATTCTTGAGAAAAGAATATATCTGTCTGTTTCGCGGTTTTGCTTCTTCTTCTTTTAATTTTTTTTTTTCTCCAAGCAATGGAATATGCTGATTTTTTTTTCTTCTATTTTTTGCAATTCTGAGAATCACTTTCATTCGACAATGATAATTATTGTATGTGATTGGTAGGTGCAAGGACATCAATATATATTTTTTTTCTTTTTTGTTTTGCTTTTTGCTTTTTTGTATTGCCAATTTTCGATTAATTTTCTCATATGATTTTATATTGTATGCAATTTATTTTTATCAACTTGAACAAGTTCTTGGTATATTTATAATAAAACAAATAGAACAATCGCGAAACGTTTTAAATTATCTTGTTTTCTTTTTTTTTTTCTTTTTTTGTTTGTAGATTTACATTTGGCTTGCTAAACACTTTGAAAGTTTTCGGTTGTACGTTCTTCACAGCATTTATTTGCATATAAATGAAGAAAATAGAATCGACTTGGCCACGTAATTCACTTGATTTCTACTAAATTTATTGTTAAAATGTCTATTCGATGAATGATAAATAAGATAACACTTCACAACGGTCGTAGCCGTTTATTGAAATAAAAGAAATATACTTGTTTTTGTCTTGTTTTGTTTTTTTTGTCTCTTCAATTTTTGTTCCTTTTGCAAAATCAAATTTAAAACAATAGACGAATGAAAATCAAATAAATTGACTAATACCGACACAACACCGAAACCGAAAACTTATTCGAAAAGAACAAATAAACAACTTATCGAGAAAAAAGAAAAAACGCAAAGAAAGAAGGAAATAGAAAAAAAAAAAACTAAAAAATAATTTGTGTGTGTGTGTGTTTGTATGGTATTTTTTTTAATTCTGTATTCTATATTGTTAATTCGTTTTTATTCAAATGACCGACACCATTTAATACCGACGGTTCAAATCACACTGATTTACTTGCTGTTATTGGATTGCCTGGAACTGTACACGGGGAACATTGGAATGCAGGTCTGTTGAAATTGTTTCATATACAAGTCTTCTCTCTCTCACACACATACACACACACACACACACACAACAATACCATTACAACAGCACGTTCTATCAACGGCTATGGAACTGCGACGCATACAGAAGAGCAAGCGAGATCGAGAGAGAAGAGAAGAAAAAAAAAGAGCATTGAATGAACAAATCCAAATGCAATACACACAGTCAATTGTGAGCGTAAAATGTGAGAGTGAGCGGACCAAGAAGCAATCACTATGCGGGTTCACTGTGAGTAAAGTGATCGTGTGAATGGGATTCAGCATAATGAATATGAACACTAATATATATATATATATATATATATATATATGAAACGGTTAGATGTGCCGCGTCGCAACTCCAACTAAATACATTGTGAATATATTTTTTTTGTTTTGTTTGTTGTTGTGTGTTGTACTGTGCTGCTGCTGCTGTTCTTTGTGTGTTTTGTTATGGAGTTTATTGCGCATACATATTCATATTGAATTCTCAATATCATAAAAACAACCATCATACATCTCACTGACTTGCTGGCTATAGTACAACAAATTCAATTCAATTCAATGTATATTATTTTATTTTATTTTCTATATATTTTGGATTTCATTTGATCGCATCACAGACATTAGTCTGTGAGTTTGTGCTTGTGCGTTTGGATTTTATTTCTCTTTGGCAATGCATTTAAAAACTGGCCCAGTGATCGTATGCATATGCATACACATATACCATTGGAGTAGACAGATATTCATAATTATAACACATCCATTGTAAGGCCGTTTATTGAGCATATAAAATAAGTCAATTTCAAATTGAAACCAATACAAACGACGCACCACTATAAATGTCATATCTGAACATTTTAAGAGGAAAATATATATGTAACTATTTCAGAAAAATAAGAAAAAGAAAGCGCTTCAATCGCATTGCATTTTTCGGTACAACAAGAAGTAATCGAATGGAATGGAATGGAATGGATTGGATTTATTTTCTTTTTTCTCTCTCATCCATGGTACATATGCATTCTGTTACAGTGAAGCTAAAGTCTATGTTGATTTGCTGTTAGTATTCATTATTTCTTAGACTTATTACGTAAACGGAAATACCCAGTCGAAAAGGCAACATTTCATTGAAAAAAAAAAAAAAAATAAAAATAAGGAGAAACAAATCTATCGCTACATTGTCTAATTTCAACTTAGTTATGAAAAACATAAACGTAGCAGAAACAAATAATGAAAAAGAAAAAAATAGACCAATGGACAAAAAATTGGCAGTGAATGGGCCATTCCAGACACTAATCAATGTACTCACATTTGGTTAACTATGAGACATTTGATTTTTCAACTCCACTATCTCTATCTCACTGCGTACAATATATTATGATTTATTCATTTTGAAATGTTTTTTTTTTTCTTTTAATTTATTTTTTTTGCCATACATTTTCATCACCCAATGTAAGTAATAATCGAGCAAAAAAAAAAACACCATCAAACAGACATTCATTATAATTACTGTTTTGTGATTCATAGTTTTTGTGCAATCAGCGCAACCGTTTATATTTGTTTGTTTGCAAATTTTCTATTTGAGCGACATAAACAACAGACCGGTCATTGAGCACGTTTATGGCGATTTTAATTTCTGATTATGTTAACAAAAAAGAAAAAAAAAAATGAAACAACAACAAAATCGGAATTAATTTTGAAATAACAACAACAAAAAACGCGATTCCAAAACAATAATCAACGAATGAAAGGTTGGAAATCATGCTATGACAACAACAAATTCATATTTCCTCTCAAGATAACAACTTTTTTTTTTTTTTTTTTCATTTTCGCTTACGTTTTTGTTGCAACCTAGCAAATGGTATTATAGAATAGATATTTCGTAGAATATAGAACATAAAATGTAAATTATCGAAATTCCTGAATGTTGATAACCAAACATCGAGAAAAAAACGAATGGAAAACATTACCAAGAAATGTGTATCAGGCGTTTTTTTTTTCGATTGATTTTATTTGTAAAATACTCCTAAGCTTTTCAATGATTTTGATTTCGGGGAATTTCGATATTTTCATTCAATTTCTTTTTTCAGAATGCGATAGTTATTACATTTCGTCGTATTTAGTATCAACATCGACCTGTTGACCTGTAAACATCAATCCAAACACGGGCACTTCAGAATTTATTTTATCAATGAAATTCAAATAACTACAATGAGCAACAATTAAAAAAAAAAAAAAAAAAAAAAAAAAATAAAAAGAAGCAAAAGTCATCAGGTCGGACTGCGTATTAAATGTTTGATTTTTTTGCTGTAAGAAACCAAATAAAAAAGCAATATTTACTTTTACTTTTGATAAGCGTTAAATGGACACCCAGGCAAAATAATCAAAACTAGTGAAGTCAAGCACAACAAACAATAAAAAAGAAAAAGGGAAAAAAAGTCATAGCTTACGAAAATGAAACAGAGACAGAGAGAAAACGAAAATATTTCTTACACGCCAAGAAATTGGGCTCACGTTTTTTGCTGACTCTTTCTTACTTTTTAGCTCATGCATGTCGTGTGGGGTTTTTTCTTTTTAAATAGTCAATTGATAATACGAACATCTACTGATGGACTGTCTTTCTGTTGTTGTGTTTTTTTTGTTTTTTTTTTTTTTAATTTCAGTAGAATGACGTCGATGTAAATATTTTGTGTGTTTGTGTTCTTACAAGTTTCGTGGCACCAATCATCTGAATTTGAAGTGCGGTTCGGTTCGGTTATTTTGAAGAAAATGATCATTAAGAGGGGAGAGATAGAGAGAGATCATTTGGACCTTTAAATGATTGATTGACATGAAAAATTTGACACGAGTTTGTTACTTTAAACGATTTAATTGCCAAAATGCTGTCTATGACATCCAACAATTGAAAATGACTATAAGAAATTGTTGAACTCAAATTATGTTTCATTCAAGCAATAATATTCAAAATTATGAAACGCAAGCGGAAAGCATATATATATATATATGTTCCAAAGCATATATTTCGAAAACATAAAAATGTTCATTCAGACCAGGCTATGTTGATCGCGGTAGTTGTCACAGGAATCATTTGACGAAAAAAAAAAAGAAAAAAAAAACAGAGAAACTAAACCAAGATACAAACACAGTTGAGCAAAACTTCAATGAATAAATGTAGCCGTGTGTCGATATATTGGCATCCTTGGCAAAAATGCGACGTGGAATCCAATTTATCCGAAAAGAATCCAACGAGAAATGTTTGACTGTGTATATCGTAACATTCAGTGTATGTGCATGAGGTACTCTGTCATTGAACGAATACTTGCTGAGAATTAAATAATTATATTTCGTGCACTACACACGAATGATGGAATGCATTGCTGAATTACAGAGTACAGCAACGAGCTAGAGAATAATTGAAGTTGGTAAATGCATGTTGGTTGGGATCGCATATAATTTCATATGTGATTTTATTTTTATTTTTATTTTTATTTTATATATAAACATAATTTTTTTTTTTTTTTTTTGCTTTTTGCTCACTATCTCTTTGCCTCTTGGCTTTATAATTAAAAAACTGTAAAGACGGTATACGAAGGAGAAGAGAGAAAAAACGACTTGCGATTGCGATTGCGACTAAGACTTTTGTCATTTGGCGGCTGGATTGTGTGAGTGTAAGGCGCAGCACGAGTATCAAAGATTGGTACGAAAGATACAAAATGTATGAGAAAATGGTATTATTTACCAGCGACGAAATGAAAAAAAAAAAAAAATTATATGTAGAATTGAAAGGCGATACCAGCCATAGCGTGGCAATATCAGAAACGAAGAAAAAAAAAACAAGATCTCAACATGAATGCGAACACGAACACAACCACAAACATACAAACAACACAAATACACACAGACACAGAGACACAGACACATACCGATCGTACTGAGTTGAGAGAAATTCTTCTTGAGGTTATCAACCTATTAAAAGCAAACCAAGACACTTCGAATTAACGTTGGATGGATTTGTTGTTTCTTTTTTCTTTCTTTCTTTCTATAGTTTTTTTCTTTTTTAACTTTAACTTCTGGCTCATTGCGATTGTCTCTTTCCAGTGTTTATTTGTTCGCCCGCGCGCGAGCGCGCGTATGCTCGCACGCTCGCACGCTCTTCTACCGCAAACACTTCGCATTCACAATAGATAATGATGAATGTATGCAATCTTCTATTATTATTATATAGTCGAAATAGTTTGTGTGTGGGAGCTAATGGTTTCGATAAGTATTTGACTATTTTCCACTGTGGCATTCATTTGGAACAACCAAACCGAAAACAAAGAAGAAAAAGAAAAAAAAAATAGCGAATTTTTTGTTTCGAACGTCGTGTACATCGAACATTGGATGTGCAGAACTCTTTTATGTTTGCGTTCGTCGATATGGCCCCATTTGAATAAAACTCAAAATGGAGAGATAGAGAGAGAGATAGAGAGAGAGAGAGAGAAAGAGAGAGAGAGAGAGAGAGAGAGAGAGAGAGAGAGAGAGAAAGAGCGAGAGAGAGAAAGAGAGAGAGAGAGAAAGAGCGAGAGAGAGAGAAACGGATAATACATTTTTAAGTTGGCATGTGGACAAACACATATCGGTCTACCAAGAGCGGGTGTATGCATAACAGATCAAAAAAAGCGCATAAATTGATATATTGTGTATGAGTTGTTGCATAAAATGCCAGCCAAAGACAATGCAAGGCTGTACATTCGATTCAGCCTTCCTTTCGCCAATATGTTCAACATGAATTAAAACGAATCGAATTCTTTATCTTGAGCGTGCGCGCACTTTTTCGTTCGTTCGGTTGATTTTGTCTTCGATCCATTCAAGTGATATTTTAAATTTTTTTTTCTTCCTTCTTCTTCTTTTACATTGGCTTCCGCGTTCCCTTTGACATAATGGCAAGTAATGTCAAGTGAAAACACATCAAAAACACAAATATTTCGAATGAAATCTACCATTACCATTCATGTGAATCGATCGACAATCGTATCAAATCGATCACTTGAGGAAAAAATTCTTTTTTAAGAAAACGAGAAGAAGAGAAAAATAAAGAAACCACGTCTCTTTAACTCGGCTCATTCCGAAACCAACAACAAAATACATTCGCTTTTGTCAGTGTCTTTGTGATGCAAAACATGTTATTCCAACTGATGTATGTACGTACATAAATCCAGTTCTCTTATATGTTTTATTTTTCTTCGGTTTTTTTTTTCTTTTTCGTTCATTTCGCGTTCGGTTTGCCTTCATTTTCTCATGTCTCTTACTCGATTCGAATATACGTACAAACGTTCCAATTGAATTAAGCTTGTTTATAACCTAAGCTTGGCTCAATTCCATCAGCACCGCTGTTGGTGAGAGCTTCAGCGCAATGGTACTTTTTTTTTCTTTTTCTTCTTCTTATTCATTTTGTGCACCTAATAAGTATCAAAAGATATATATAAGATGCTTTCATATCTGTGTTATTGTTACTGTGGCTTTGGCGGTTTTCCGAACTCTTTGAATCACTTCAAATTCCGTTATTTTAGTGCAGTTAGATTTTTCTCTATTTCCTTTTTTCTTGCATATTCATATTCATATTCATATTCGTACACGCATTGCGTTTTATGCTTGTCTTACAAAAATCAATTGCAATAATTTATGGCGTAGCGACAGTTGATTCATATTTTAGTACAAATGAAATAATTAAAAATACCCGCACAATTTTTTTGTTTTCTCATTTGATGGCACCTGAAGACCACAAAATACATATGAAACGATGGGAGAGTACTAATGACTCAAGACAAAATTTTGAAATTGTTTCAAGTATTTTCTGGTTTGGATTTTTCTTGACTTGACAGACGTTGGAAAAAAAAAAAAAAAAACAATAAAAATTATATCTATATTATTTTTTATGTATGTCTGTCACATTATGGATCCAAAACCGAGACTAAATTTATTACGATATGCCTGTAAAAACCCTGCCTCCGTGGTATTGGGTCATAGATGACAAAATACTAAATCAAGTAGATCGATTGAACTTTATCGTATTTGATATCAATTAATCAAATTAATTTGCATCAATATCGCATTAATTTCATGTTAATCTATTGTATTTTCAACACATAATTGAAAATGAGTTTAACAGAAATGTGATATTGATATTGTTTGGATGCCGGTTCCACCTACGATGAAGAAATAAAAACATTTATGCATTTCGATTATCAAATTTGAATGAGTTGCATCTGAAGAAGACATTTTTGTAATAAACACAGAGCCCATTCTAAATATACAATTCTGATTTGAGTGAAATCAATCTATTTAATGGGTAAGTTGAGAATTGACATTTTTCGAGTATGAAAAATTATCATATTGGCAATATTAGGAATAAATATGAATAGAATTATTTTGAAGGTGGCAAGTGGAATAATTTTTAACAATTCTTTGCATATAAAAGCCGCAATGAATAATAATTTGGGGAAAACATGCTAAAAATTATTGTATTTGGAACTTTGTAGTACAAAAAAGTGTTATTTATAGAACAATAATTTATGTATTCGGTGGCAAGAAGTTGAGTCACTTTATTTTGTGTAATCAAAGTACATTATCCAAATGATGTCATTTTTGCGTGTGTATTTATTGTGATTAATTATTTTAAAAAGGAAATTAAAATTATATTAAAAAACCTAATCAATAAATAAATAACAAAAGCACAAAAATCAAAATCAATTGAATTGACCTATGTAGATTTCCGATAAAACATGCTAAAACAAATGAAGAAAAAAAAAACAAATACCAAACAAACAATAACAAAATCGGAAGCAAATGTAGTGTTTCAGTTCAACGCAATACAAAAGTTGTGTACATAGTTTTACAGTATAAGGTATGGAACTATTTGTAGTCCTTGGATACGCACATAAAATGCACGTTGGTTTAGTCGAGACTTTTAAATATTCACATTCATCATGTATTTAGTTCACTCAAAGGACGTATTCAAATTCTATGAAATATTCAAAATTTAAATAATGTCTTATTTCTTCTTCTTCTTCTTTTTGTGACGAATGAAAGCAATTCTCGCTTATCAATGGTTCAATGTTTGAAATACGTGTTTTTGCCGGACTCATTATTTTTCAACTGAACTTTCTCTTTAAAAATGTAAAAGAGGCAAAAAGAAAGAAAAAAAAAAATTGAATTGTATCTGAAGCTTTAAATAAAACAAAAGTTGAATTGTATGGCTGCTGCTGTTGTTATTATTACTGCTACTGCTGCTGGTAGCTGTTACTGCCGTTCGCCAATGCGCTTGCTTCTTGTGCTTCTTCTTTTTCTTCTTTCTTCATTTCATTTCATTTCAATTGAAGCAGACAATATAATAACACAACACATAAGCAGATCCAACATCATCAGTAACAAAAGGCTAGTCACAAAATTTCATTCATAACAAACACGAAATAGATTATTGCCTCAATTTTCTATTGAATCCCGCTTCTGCTTGCTCTCTCTATCTCTCTATCTCTCTCCCTCTCTTTCTTCCTCTTCTTCTTTTTCCTCTTTTTTCTTTTTTCATTAATTCAAAGTAATGTGAAACCAAAATAAAATGCCATTTCGATTGGCTATGTAAAGCTATTTATAGTATCAACCAGTGAAAAATTGTGAAAGGCATACACAAATCTTTTACTACTATAATATACGAATAATAATGTAATTCTATAGGGTCTTAGAATTGAGCGTACGGCAAATAAATGACGTATAGTTAGAATCAATTTATTCAATGGATTGTTACGTCTTTTGATGGCATTGCCAAAATTAAAAGATAAAAAAAAAATGACGTCAATTGTAGAATAGTCAATGATCTACACTTAAAATGAATGGGAAAAATAGTTGAAAATTCTTACCTCGTATCACTTCTCGATTGCCACCAATTTGAAATGTAATCGAAACACCAGCATTTACATGGAAAAATACAATGTATTCATGCGGTTGCGGACCTTGTGAATGCGTTGGACAATATTGTTGATGCTCAAAACCTGGACCAAAATGAAAAACCGGCTCAACAATTGGCCATGGACTAGGATTTGCTGGAATTGCAATCGGTGCTATTGATGATATAAACATTTAAATACGAATTAATTGGATTGAATTTGGAATTTTTGAAAAATGAAAAAAAAACAAACAAAAAAAAAATTGTAAGACGGTTAACGAATTAAACAAATAAGCAAAATTAATATCATTAAGTTACCTAATAAAGCAAGTCGTGGAGGAGCGGTTGCCATTTTTCGATTTATATGGGGCTGAAGCTATATTGAATATCAATTAATTATCATTAAAAATCCGTGTATGAATTGCATTGTAATAACTGGCTGGCTGACTGGTTGGCTGTCAATCAACTTACCGTTGGCAAATGGGTAGCAGTTGTAATCGCTGTTTGTGTGGCTGAAAATTGCTGTGATGATGTCGAAGATGTTGAAGTTGATGCGGTCATTAGTGCCGTTGATGTTGTTGCAACTGTTGTTGATGCTGCTGCACTGGTTGCTATTCCTGTTGTTGCTAATGATATGGACATATGATTCAAATTAGAATTTTAACAATTTTTCGAAAAGAGAGAGAGAGAGAGAGAGAGTAAAGAAAAAAAAAGAATGCATTTTCAAACCTGAAGCTACAGTTGTTGTTGCAATTGCACTTTCATTTGCCATATTATGATTTATAGACAGTTTATTTGCTGATGACAAAATTGATGATTTTTTTCGAATGATCGGCTTGGTTTTGCCACGAGTTTCAATTGAAATCAAATTGTCACAAATGACAGAATCGCCGACTTTGTATGGTTTCACCATCGATAAAAATTTCACACACTGTAAACACGAATTGTCATTTCTTTAAAACTTTTCTTTCTCTTTTATTTTTGTTTTTGTTTTTTAATCAGATCAAACAATCAATCGTTCGTTCTTACCTACACTTTATTTTTCTTTTAAATTCTGAATTTTTTGATTGTACTGATAACTTGTAACTTTTAACTGATTTTTTTGCTTTATTTTGCATATGGTTTGTTATTTGTATTCAAAAGAAATGTCTTGAAAAACCTTGATTTATTTCAAGTGTTCTGCATATTTTTTTTTTCTTTTTGCTGTTTTGTTTTACATTGATTGTGCCTTTTGATTAGGCCATATAATTGAAAAGCACATTGAATACTCTTAACACATAATTTTCTTGCACTCACTTTAGCTCTCTTTTTTTTTAAACAAAAAAAAAAAATATCTGAGCTTCTAATTCAAAACGTTTCTATTCTTGAACCAACAACAAAACTATAAAGATAAACAATAGATACACTGCGACAACTATTTGACATACTTAGAAACCACTGACATAATCAAAAATTTACTTGGTAAGTTTAGATAGATTATTGATAACTTCAAAATGAACGGAATGAAACGAAACGGAACAAAAACGAGGAAAAAAAAAGAGTTTGAATAAAAAAAAAAAAAAAAGAAAAAACGCGCACACACACAATACTGCTTCCACTTCCTTTTTGTATTCGCCTGAATATTCTTTGTTGTTGTGTATATTCTATTTGGATCGGCTAATCACATCTGTAAATAATGATAAAAATGAACACAACTCATTAGTTAAAATATCAAAGCGGCTATTAAAAATGATTTCAATGACAAAGGAAAAAGGAAAACAAAAAGGAAAAAAAAAAAAAGTGCGGCGCGCTCTCGCGACAAAAATTTCGATTTTCGACTTATAAAAATATAAACCAAATACGAATATAAAAACAGGAGCGTGACTGTAGTGTTTTGTTAATCTTATTCTTGTTCATCAGCGCACATTCCATCCGGCATGATGTCATTCAATCGGGCACACATCGCAACAATGCATTGAATGGACCGAAACAGAAACAGAAACGAAAGCGTTTTCTATTTATTTATGTTTTTGTCGGCATTTTGCCAGCCGTTATATTCAATAGAAACGAAATCTGCATTAATTTTCATGCATTATTTATTTGAAAAAAATTTAGTTATTAGATTTCAAAATTTTGTCATGCACCGCATAGAATATATTCCTTGTTTGCCGACACATATCACAAACGGTATGCATTTTGAATGAGTGTGTGCCATATTAATGCTTAGCTTTCCACTTGTTGCCTACATTCGGCACATAAAAGAATTGTCGCACAAATACGCTTGCACAAACAAATAAACACACTCTCTATCTCACATACACACACACACACACACACACACATTCATTCCGACCAAAGTACGTGCATGTATACGCTCAATCAGTTCATCTCTCCGATAATATTCGCACACACACACACTCAAAGACACACACACAGTTGCAACAGGCATGTAACTGTCGTTGATTTTGTTATGCTTTTTGTACAATATACACACCATCCATATGTTCCATTTTCTAACGTTTCTGCATGAACATTCCAATCTTTGTTTATGATATTTATAGTCAATGGGTATAACTTCTGACTAATATAATGGTGCAAATTAAATATACATCACCAATTATTTCATCCACCTTTGGCCCAATAAACATTGCAATGTTTATACACAAAAAAATTTAGATCGAAGCTCCGATTAATTTCATTTCAATTGAATTGAATGTATAACTTGAGAATAAAAAAAAAAGAAAAAAAAAAAAAGAAAAATAAAAAAAATTAACAATTTCGCCAAAAGCAATTGTGAAGACATGGAAAAATTGTTCCAAACATATGATTTATTGACCTGGTTATTGTCTATGGCTATTTTCCATTCTAATTTGTTGTAACATCCAAATTTCTTCACTATTTTGTATTGTACGTGAAAATGCATGTATTTTCTATAGATTTTTCTTGGGAATATTCACAATATGCTTGATATCTAGCTTTTGATTCGTTGTTCATTTCAAATTTGTTTTTTTTTTTCTTGCAAAAATGAATCTCATGCAGACAAACAAAAATGAAATATGATTCGCCAATCGAATCTCTATGCAACGTTTAAATTTCGGTGGATGAAAAAAGAACATACACACACACACACACATATACATACACACCATGTAATGTGGATCAATAGAAAAAATGCAGGGGGTCACATATTGATTATGAATTGTAAGCGGCAACTTTTCAATGTATCTATACACTAGCAATATTGCTATACAATAATATATTATTCGTTTGCTTGCAGCAAGTGAACGTTCAAACAATGCAAATCGGGCTTCAAAATGCGATCCGAACACACACACATTTACGTCACGATAAATGTGAACAGTTGTAGCGTAAGGCTATAAATGAATTTTTACGATGACGTGGTGAATTGGTAATTTTATCATTGACTTATTTATTCTGAATGTTATTTGGTTCTGTTTGTTTGTTTTATTTTGTTGTTTTTTCTTTTCTTTTTTTTTTTGGTTATCTGGGGATTTCCAGTCTACCACCAAATTTCACAAGAATCAATGCAAAAAAAAAAAAAAAAAAACTTTTTAAAAAATTGTTTACATTCGTATTTCGTTTTTTCGCGGAATATTTTATTAACATTTATTTTTCGTTAGTCATTCGATAAGCACACATTCATGAGAAAATGCGAAAAAAAAAATCAGACACAACATTCAAAATATTGAAATAAAAACTAGCATAATAAAATGTTAAATAGACGCATATGGAAAGTATGTTTATAAAAGTATGTTCAATAGAATGTAAAATTTGCAAAAAATCGAAAAAGAAAAAAAAAAATGTGTAGCATATGGGAAGGCAAACAAGTCGATTATTACAACGACAGCATATTGTAAAATGCAAATGGTCGATAAGAAGGCAATTGAAAATGAGCCCAAGTTGAAAAATTGCTATACAACGATTTTGTTTGAATTTTTGTTGTAAGCTCTTTTACATGAAAAATTGTTTGAACTAAACGAAAAATTTTTGTATCTAATTATCGCTTATTGTTTAACAGTTTTTGTTGTTGCTTTTTTTTTTTCTCTGGCATCCTTTTTAGTCGCCCATTTTTTTTTTATTCAAACCATCGATGTATTTATCGTTGGTTCGTTTTTTTTTTTTTCCATCATGAAACAGGTTTGGAAATGTTGGCAAAAGATGAAAAATTAAAGCAACGGAATCAGCGCAATGATTGGATTTATGGTTTGCAACTTTGCATCGAGACAGTTACACAAAGATATTACAATCCACTACAGACCGAGACGAAAGAAGTAAAAAAAAAAAATACACACACGTTTGAGATAGTGAGAAAGAAAAACGTAAGATCATAATGCATTGTGCTTGCTATTTTAACAAATCCACAATAAAAAAAATTTTTTTTTTTTGTTTACCGATAGTACAAATTTCACAAACGAGTACGGAGAGAGAATGAGATCGAAAGAGCACAATCCAATCGAATCAAATTTGCTTTATTGCAATATTTCTTCCATTTGTGTGATATATCTCAAGTAGTGAAATAGCCCGAACCAAACCACACAGAATGCACAACAAGACATTCGGGGGACAAAAAATAAAATGAAAAAAAAAAACATGTATAATGCTGTATGGAGAGCACAGTCAAAGAGCATAATGTATTGAACTACTATCACACAGCATACATATCATTCGTCGAACATATCCAGTGGAATGCGTTCTTTTTTTTTTTGCTGCTGCTTTTTGCTCACATGCACTAACACTCATTCTTTCACTTTATTCATACTTCGACTGTCGTTGTTCACTCCTGCTGCCGTTGTTGTTTGCCATGGAATTATTTGGCTCGTAATGTTATTGCTACTATATGTTTGCACAACCTTTCAAAATCTGTGCATTTTTATTAAATATGTTTGGTATCACAATAATTGTACACACGCACATACACACACACACACACAAACACGTACACATGAAAAGAAGAAAAGAAAAATAGATTGAAAATTAGACGGTGCGTCATCTTAAATCTATTTCACAATCTAGTTTTCAATTGTCAATTTTTTTGTTTCTTTCTGTGTGCACATACTGTATTGTTTCTTTTACTAGTTGGCTCTATGTGGTTTTTTTCTTTCTTTCTCTTCTCTTTGGGTCGTTCCACCACATTCAGTGTTCGCATACAAGTGTATACATTCGCTGCTTGATGTTTGGTTTTATTCGCTGCTTGTTGGCTTTTAACGTGTTTTTTTTTTCTCTTCACATTCTATATATTTATTCCGTTCCATTTGATCGAAATATATATACGTATACATATACGTTTAAAAAATAGCTTTGTGCATACGTTTTACCGCGTCAAGGAGTCCGAGTGTTTGTTCGGTTTTTGATACGGTGTGTATCGTATAGTACAGGTTAACAATATTGTATTATTGTTCATGATTATTTCTAACTTTTTTTTTCACCAATTAATTCCATTTCGTCTTGGAAAAATGTATTAGTATCGTCAATTTGAATTTTTTTACAATTCGCTACGTTTGACGTGTCTCTGCAAAAATTAATATAAATTCTTTCATCTCTATTTGTTTTTTTTTTCGATACCATTACTCATTTCATCATATTTATCGTTATCATTTGCTATCAATTTTCCTTTTCTTTTCATTTCTCATTAAATTTCTTTGTCCATCTAATTGCAATATGGTCATTTTGAAAACTCAATAAAAATAATATCATTCCCATTTCCGCTTGATAAAACGCACGATAAGCAAAAGAGAGAGAGAAAGAGAGAGCGAAAAAATAACAATTTGATTGAATAAATTATTGACGTCGCCGCTTACAAATTGGTAAATTCGTTCACTTTTTTTTTCTGCTCTGCCTATGCACTGACAACAATTTTCGAATGAAGAAAAAACAAATTATTTTCTAGAAATTACACTATCAGAATATTTTTTGTGACGTCTCTCAATAGATAATGAATATAAGAGAAAAAAATTGCACACGAATCAGAAAAAAAAAAGAGAAAAAAACCATGAAGAGAGAAATAAAACCAGAATCAACTTCAGTCGGTAGGAACTGATTGACTGCTATTCTGCGAATGCAAAATTGCGTTTGATTGTATGTTATTAACTTCTTCAAGTCGATTGTTGTTTCTTGTCACTGAACAAGTTAGAATGGTGACGGAAGATGAACGATATACATCAAATTGTATTATTCCAGTTTGGCTAACTCTAATCGGTCTCGTACTTCGATTCATTCTTTTTATTTTATTTTTCCGTTTTCCTTGCACATAATCAATGTGATTAATGCAATTTAATGAAATGAATGTCGATCAGATGACAATCTCATTTCAACCATACGGTGGAAACCAATTTTCAACCATCATCAACCTTCACTTTGCTGATAGAAACGCCCACATACATATCACCGAATTCAATATATACTTTACGCATAGCATTTCATTTATTTCAATATTGCACACAAAATTTTTCACTTTTTTAACATTTTCCCACTATATTTCATTATCACAATACACTATTTGAATGATTTTTCAATTTAGAATTCGCAAAAAAAAAAAAAAAAAATCTCTCCCTTTCCTCCATTACTGAGAAGTCCTTCGGAATTTTCGGACAAAGTCCTGGATTATTTTATTTTTTTTCTTTTTTCTTTTTCTCTTCGCTGACTAACATATTTTCTGATTTGCAAAAAAAAAAAAAAAACTCCAATTTAAAAATTACTTACGCATTGAAAATAACATATTTTCGTTGTAAAAATAATGCAAAAATTATTGAAACACAGTACAATTTTAACATTTTTGTGGCTGATGTGTTGAAACTCGTTTTTCGCATATGGAACGAAAACAAGAAACTGAAGTACAGTGGTTTTTGTAAGCGAAAGACGGGAAAAAAAAAGTATGTATAACATATAAAGGCAAACGAAGACAATTTGCTGGTTGTGTGTATTTACGACGAAGAAAAAGACACTTGATTTTTGATGTATTGTACAAAAGTTAATGTTATTTTCTTTCCTTTCATTCAATTCCATCTGGCTGTCTCATTCACACAATACTACCAATTGATGACGACCTCTGTCGACTTTTGTTTACAACTTATTTGGTTTAGTCGTTAGCTTTTCAGCCGGTTCATTCAAGTATATGTATGAGTGTGCGGTTAAAATAATGTTGAAAAAAAAAATCAATTAATCAATATCACGAATTAATTTTATAAAAAAAAAAAAAATCATGGAAATTAAATTAAATGCACAGAATAAATTTTAAAGTATGTATTTACTATTGTGGATACATAATAAATGCTGAAATGCTAAATCGTAATTCATTCAACCATAACATTTAAGAAGTATTTATATTACAAAAGTGCCATCTGACGGTATTTTTACTAATCTGAATGTTTTTTTGTGAATGAACAAATTCAAAAACGTTCAAACAATCACATTGAAACATATGAAAAACCCAACAACATACCTAAACATTGCAATTGAAAACACATCCGAACTTTTAAAATTTCAACCAATAACTGATTACTATTTCATTGCAGCGCAGTAAACAATTCATGCAATTTTCACAATTCGAAGTACGTTTTTTGTGGAAAATTTCGATTTTGATTTTGATTTTAATTACAATGAAATCTAACATAATATTTTCACATTTTCATGCTTACAATGCACAATTTCATGACACAATAATAATAAGATAGGAAATAATGAAGGGCCCTTGTCAGATGTCACTTAGTTTATGGTCATTATAAAAGCGAACGGTAAAATTCTATAAAATAATGTCCCAATATTCAAAGCCTGTACAGTTTCTTGATCAAAATTAAATCAAAATGTATAGATCATCAATTGCATTATTGTTTTTAGTTGCATCCGTTTTAACGGTTCAAGTTCGTCGAGATGAAAAAGTTGGTCTTTTTTGAATAAAAATTAAAATTCTGTTTTTTTAACAATTCAACTAATTTCTTAAAATGGGAAATTTCTAGTGGCCCCCGAAAATGTTGCTTGATTGGTTCCGTCCTGCGGCCGAAAAATGTAGGGAAACAACAGGGGTGACTGAGGGTAGAGAAAAATATTTTTTTTCGAATAATTTTTGTTCCAATCGGTGTTTGCTTTTAATTTTCCTTTGCAGAAGCAATTAAGAAATTTGACAGTGGAGAAATACATGAGGATGCCTCTCTAAAATGTTACATGTACTGTGTCTTTGAAGTTCTTCAATTGATAAATGATAAAGGAGAATTGTTTGTAATGAAATTAGCTGATCACATTGAATCAAACTATGACGATGAAGTTCAAAATATTGCTTTTCAAATGGGTCGCAAGTGTTTACGTCCAGAAGGTGATAATAATTGTGAAAAAGCATTTTGGTATCACAAATGTTGGAAGACTAAAGATCCGGTTGTATGTATTTTTTTTTTTAAATATTTTATTTCCCTTCTCATGATTAAATTCATAATATTTTTTGTATTTTTTGTTTTTTTGTTTTTTGTAGCATTATTTCCTTATTTGAATCTTTTTGAGTGAAAATGAAGCACAAATATATTGGTTGCGGTTAATTAATTGCAAAATAAAATATGAATTTTATCAAATTTATGCAAAACTAAATTAAAATAAAAAGAATTTTTTGAAAAATATCAGGTTGAACTCTATTTTTTTTCTTTGTTGTTATCGGTTAAAGTGAATGAGAAGCATTAAAAAATATTATGTTCATGGAAAAACTTCGGAATTATGGAAAACTTTATATTAAATTGTATTCCTTTAGGTATTTTTGCAGAATAATATGCAATAATGAATGTAATATCTTCATTAGGTAAACAAATTGCTCCTTTCAAAAAAATATTATATTACTTTTCGAAACACTAATATTACGATGTGTTGCACAATTTCTGCTAATTTTATACCAGGATCCAGTATTTATAGACATTTCATTTCTCATCTGTATACTCTTTATTCATTAATAAGTTGTATTTTGAATATTACACATGCAAAATATGAACAAACTTTATTAATCTATTAAAGAATCAACATTACATTGAAAATATTATTTGATACATCAGCGTTTCAATTGTAAAAGCTTGGTATTAATCGTTTTAGCCACCATATTGCTCGTTAAATCAGGAAATAATGCTGGAATAAAAATAAAGAAAAATATTTAAAAAAAATTTATTCACAATTAAATGACATTTGAATCTTACTTTTGGATCAGCTGTTTTCCAGCATTGATGGAACCACCATGCCCTATCACACAATGTTTCACCTTTTGGATGCAAGCACTTTTTACCTACAATGAACATTAAAGTAATTGATATAAATGTTCCATTTGAATGGATTTTATTTACCCATGTTAATTGCAATTTCTTGTATTTCTCTGTCCAAATCATCAATATGCATTTGTAAAAGCTCCAAATGTACCTAATTATTCAAGGAATAAAAAAAGAATTATTTTAAATGGTAGAGAAAAAAAAAGAAATAGCTGAAAATATGCATATACTTCTCCATGTTCATCCACACATTTCGCCTCAACAAATAGACAATGCATCTGATTAATGTTAAGAGAATAATTAATATAAATAATTGAAAAAATTGTGAAAATTAAAAGATTAAAAACTAACATAGCACTTTAATGCCGGATCATCATGTATCTCTCCCATGTCAAATTCTCGAATTGCCTCTGTATTGTGAGAAAATAATTAAAATCAAAATCATCTTTAAATCTGAATTCACTGAAACAATACCTTCCGTTACTTTTGTCTTTTCTCTACAAACTTGAGCAATTGGCTTAAATGTTGCAACAATTTCTGGTGGTGGCCACTGTTAAGATTAAAATTATTATATCATATAATTTCAAAAGATAATTAAATTTGATTGTAAACCTTATCATCACGACGTTTCTCAACAGATAAACATCCAATTGCAAATATTGCCAGTAAAAACAATGCTGTTAGATTGAAATTCGACATTTTCGTTTAATTTCCGACCAAGAATTGCTTACAAATCAATTTCATTGTCCGCTTATATACATTTTTTAAGATCGTAATTAAAACTTAAACATAAACATATGTTGAAGTGATGGCAATGACTTGAATATTGTTAATAATAATTGTTTAATGCAATTAGATGATTTTCGGTAAATTTGTGTCAACTGATGATTTTTACAATTTTAAAAGTAATTAAAGTGAATGAATTTGATGAATTCACTGTTTTCATTACAACATTGGTGAGAATTACAGTTATTGTTTTAATGATATAAAATGAAATCATTTTATTTCGAGTTCATCATTAAAAAAAAAAAAAAAAAAAAAAAAAAACAAGTGAAAATATGCTAGTAAATGAAGGACATAGAGAATGATAAATTTCATCTCATGAGCTTGGGATACGAAAAAAAAAAAGAAAAAATGAAAAATTTAAACTCTTTCGTCTTGATTGCATTCACCCACTTGACAATGCATACAATGAAAATGCTTCTATTACAATTCATTGGATACGAGTTGAATGTATTGTTGCGCTTGTAATGAATGCGAGCTTTAAACTCATTTTTTCGCTATACAACAGAAATTAGATCTGTTGAAAATGAATCTAAAGCACGTCGCCTTTGTTTTCAAATGCCGGAGTCAAGTTATATTCCACGCAAGTTCAACAATATGGACGAAAGAAAAATAGAATGAAAAATAATACAATACGCTTATTGTCGTTAAAACCAAAGCGAATACTTAATGAATTTAAGGAGTTTTCAAGTGCACTCATATTTCAGTTTGTTTATCAGTAAGTTTTAAAGCAGAAGGCACACACACACACACACACACATACAGATACAAAATGAATAGACGTTGAGTGTCATCATAAAACTGATAAAAGCTATGTATATTGTATATGTACGATGGTGTTATGTTATGTTACACCATAAAACATTTTGACGACATCACTCGAAGATGAGGAAAATTTTGTAAACAAATCTTCTAAAACAAGTGTCTTGATATAATCTAAACCTCGCTTGTGCATAAATTCAGCAAATAACGCAAACCGAAACATACAAGTATTCACAAACGTACACATACCGTTAACAGTGCCCGTTAATATTCGTAAACAGGAACGCGTATGCGCAATGAATTCGATGAGAAGAGCGATGCTATGGTAAAAAGCTTTTTATTCGCGCGCCAACTGATAATTCATATAGAAAAACTGTTCTCCAAGTGGATAGCATCCAATATTCTTGGAAGAGAGTGAAAGAGAGATAAATAGAGATGAAAATATGCTATGGCTTTTTCATGACATTCATCGACTCACCAAAAATCAGACATCTTTTTTCTATTGCAAAGAAAGCACGCATCAATAATTTTGTGTGCGTTTCATTTTGCGAATAGAATTTTTGTGTGAAAAAAAAAAAATTATTAAATTCGTTTTTTTTTTTATTTTAATTGTCGCTGAATGTTATAAAAAAAAAAAAAAGAAATGTGAACATACACGGAACCAGTTGGGATTTTCTTTTTCTCTCGGATATAATTGACTTTTGGTGATGCGATTAATCCATTGTGGTTGATTCCAGTCAAAAAATCACAAGAGATGTGACAACGCCCTTCACAAAACAAATCTCAGTTAAATCGATTTGCATAAATTTCATCAACTTGTTAATTACCACATCCAATGAAAATGACATTAGAGGTCGTAAAGTGAATTATGCAGCAGACAATGTGAAATGAATTTTCCTGAAGAAAGAAAAAATTACCTCAATTTTTCGACCAACAAATAAGTTAATTAATATTTAAAAAAAAAAGAAATTTCAATTCGAGTAAAAATGAAAATGTTTTGTTTAAATGTGAAAAAAATGCAAAATTAGTATGGAATAAATATTTTTTTTTTTTTTTTGGATGATTTCATTTCAATTGGTTACGTAATTGTAAAGAAAGCTTTGTTGTGTTGTTATACATATCGTACAGAGGGTGTGATAATGAAAACGTCATACATTTTATTCGTTTTGATATCGATTACTGTAACGACGACCTTGGCATGGCGGTCACAAACATCATCCGGATCGACAGGCATACAAATTGGTGAGCGCGGTGGTCCAAAACGAATTAGTGGCGGTGATAAAGAACGTCACAAACAGGATCATCATTCAAAAAAAGAAGAAAATACGCAACAACATTTTAACATTGGATTGATTGTTCCGCATACTAATTTTGGTAAACGTGAATATCAGCGTGCCATTGCATCGGCAGTATCATCATTGCAAAAAATGCGCGAAACAAAATTACCATTTTTACGTGATGTTGATTTTACAGCGAAAAATGTACATTTTGACATGATTTTGTTGACACCATCACCGACAAGTGAGTGACATTTTTATTTTATTTTTTTTTTTTTTCATTTACCTGATATTAACTGGTTTTTTCAAACACACACAAAAAAATTATTTTTTCCGTTCTAAACGCTAATTATTTTTTTCTATTTTTTTTTTTTTTTTTTTTTTTTGATTTTTAGCCATTTTGGATACAATGTGCAAAGATTTTCTGCAAGCAAATGTATCAGCTATTATTTATTTGGTGAATTATGAAACATTTGGACGAAGTACAGCATCAGCACAATACTTTTTACAATTGGCAAGCTATTTAGGTATTCCAGTAATCAGTTGGCATGCTGACAATTCTGGATTGGAACGTACAGCATCACAATCACGTTTACAAATTCAATTGGCACCAAGCATTGAGCATCAAAGTGCAGCAATGCTTAGCATTTTAGAACGTTATAAATGGCATCAATTTTCAATTGTAACATCACAAATTGCCGGACATGATGATTTTGTTCAAGCCGTACGTGAACGTGTTAATGCAATGCAAGAGCATTTTAAATTTACAATATTAAATTCAATTATTGTGACAAGAGCAAGCGATTTAATGGAATTAGTTAATAGCGAATCACGAATTATGCTATTGTATTGTACAAAAGGTGAAGCTGTTGATATTTTACAATGGGCCGATGAGCTTAAAATTACTGGTGAAAAATATGTTTGGGTTGTAACACAAAGTGTTATTGAAAATACACAGGCACCGCCACAATTTCCAGTTGGAATGTTGGGCGTTCATTTTGATACATCAAGTCAATCGGTGATTAATGAAATTTCAACAGCATTAAAAGTTTATGCGCTTGGTATTCAAAGTTATTTAAATGATCCAATAAATACTGGACGTAAATTGAATACAGCATTTTTAAGTTGTGAAGTTGAAGGAAAATCAAGATGGGAAAATGGTGAAATTTTTTATCGTCATATTCGAAATGTTTCACTTGAAACTGATATTAATAAGCCAAATATTGAATTCACTGCCGATGGCGATCTTAAAAATACCGAATTAAAAATTATGAATTTGCGACCAAGTGAAAATAGCAAAAGTTTAGTTTGGGAAGAGGTAATCACTATCAGTTATTCCAATCAATGAATTTTTTTTTTTTTTTTTTTTTTAAATTACTTTAAAATTTAAATTTGTTTCGTAAATTAGATTGGTACGTGGAAATCATGGGCGCAGCAGAAGTTAGACATAAGAGACATTGTTTGGCCGGGAAATTCACATGCACCGCCCCAGGGTATACTAAGAAGATAATGATTATTATTATTATACAAACTGTTTATTCATGTAAAAAAAAAAAAAAAAAAAAAATGCTTTCATTCAGGTGTTCCCGAAAAGTTTCATTTGAAAATATCGTTCCTTGAGGAGCCTCCTTATATTTCCTTATCACCTCCGGACCCAGTATCTGGAAAATGTTTAATGGAACGAGGTGTATTGTGCCGTGTAGCCACTGAAAATGATATCGCCGAGTAGGTTCTATATTAATAATATAAAATCTCATTTCGCTTAAATATATAATGAATAATACAATGATGTACAAAGTTATTATTCCCCAAAGGAATATGCGCCATTCATAAAGGCATATGGCAAAACAACCATTTAATATTTAATATTTACTTTTCAATTTGTATACACAGTATCGATATTGGACAAGCTCATCGTAACGGAAGTTTCTACCAGTGTTGCTCTGGATTCTGTATTGATTTGCTTGAAAAATTTGCAGAACCTCTTGGTAAATTACTTCATTTTGAATAAATGTTTGCCATTTTAAAACGTTACGTTTATTCAAGTATTATTAATTCATTGTATTTTTGAAAAGGGTTTACATATGAATTGGTTCGCGTTGAAGATGGAAAATGGGGCACACTAGAGAATGGAAAATGGAATGGATTGATTGCTGATTTAGTTAATAGAAAAGGTACATAATAGTTCAATATTCAAACAATATAAGCACATTTGCATATCATTAATCATATTTTGTTTTTCACATTGCATAATGCTTTTTACAGCTGATATGGTACTAACTTCATTAATGATAAATGCAGAACGTGAAGCAGTAGTTGATTTTAGTGAACCATTCATGGAAACTGGTATTGCTATTGTTGTGAATAAGCGAACGGGTATTATTTCACCAACTGCATTCTTAGAGCCATTTGACACATCGGTAAGTGGAATTAAAATGGTTTTTTTTTTTAAAAAAAACTCAATTGAATATGTTGAGGATTTTGAATGATTCAATATTATGAATAATTTATGGATTTTTCTTTGAACCCATTTTAGAGTTGGATGTTGGTAAGCACAAACATTTGAAAATAAATTCAATGTTCATTATCATTCCATTTAAATCTTAAAGTCTTACGTAACAATATTTTTTAGTTGAAATCAATGATATTGTAAAATCGAAGTAATGTATGTTGTATTTTTTTTAGAAAGCAAATTACTTACATTTTTCTTTGTAAAGTGCCGTCTTCAACTATAGCACTTCAATTGTAATATGTGATTGATAAGCGTATGCAACAGGTGTGCAGAAGTGATAAAAAGCTTTTGCATAAATTAGTTTCAGAGTTCTTGTTGTGAATCTATTGAAATCATTCAATTATGAACAAATTAATCGAAATTTCATTATCTGTCAACGATGTGATTAAATAGGTGGGCATTGTAGCAATCCAAGCGGCCACATTTATGATATTCCTATTTGAATGGCTGTCACCGAGTGGTTTTGATATGAAATTATCTGTTCAAACAAATGTACCGTATCGATTTTCATTGTTTCGTACATATTGGTAAGTGAAAAACTTTATTATTGACACTTTAGTTTGAACCAAGGGGCGATTCACGAACTTTAAAATACTAGTAAAAATTAAGAGAAATTCAACAATTGTCCAATTGAATTTTCTTAATAATTTATC
Source organism: Resseliella maxima (assembly GCA_029041755.1). Classification (NCBI taxonomy): domain Eukaryota; kingdom Metazoa; phylum Arthropoda; class Insecta; order Diptera; family Cecidomyiidae; genus Resseliella; species Resseliella maxima. Next base: position 335,418 of record JAQOWM010000241.1, read on the forward strand.
CTTTATTGTACATTAAAGTAATTAAATTGATTTAAAGTGTTGTGACAATAAACGACTTAAATAATATTTAAGAGAAAAATCAATTGAAAATATGTTATAATTTTGCTTTTTACACAAAATATTAGGAATTAGAAAACTAGCAAATATTGACACCGTGAATTGTCCCTTGGTTTGAACTAATTAACATTTTATTTTACATAAATGAGACGGTTTTGTTAGATTATCGTATTTAATTACGTGGCAACATCGAAATTTTCTTTCATCCTTTGAAAAAAAAACTCTGTAATCTAAATGGAATGCTTCTTCAAATTTATTGCCCAGTGTGATCATGATCATGACCATGATATTGTATTATATATATGGGAAAAATCAAATGAAACTTTCACGCTTTTCTTGAATTGTTTTCACACAAATCATGATTTGTAATGGTTATGTCCCCCTTGAGACAGATTGTCTTTTTCTTCGAATTGCACAGTCTTCACCTGATATGCATGATAATATTTGAAGTATTGATGGTTTGATTTAATGTCTTATGGTAAAATTATCGAATTGCAACGTGTATCATAACATCGATTTTTGAACGAATCATTTAGCCAACTTGACTTGAGTATAGTGTGACGACCAATCGTTGAAATATCACATATTTCACTACTTATTTCGTTTGTGATCATGCACAATTCATGAATTGTGCGATTACTATCAGCATAAATTTCATTTCATACAAAAAAAAATATCTTATTATTCTCTTTATGCTTTGATCATTTCGTCGAATACTTTATGTATTACTTACACTATATACTTTGTCTTTCATTTCTCTTTCATCTTTGAACATCAATTGTAAAGTTGTGACACATTGTGTGAAGACACATAAAAAGATAGTCTAACTTTACTATGCACTTGACAGATATTGAAAAGCGGTTACGCCAAAAATTTCCTAGCGGTCTTTTTTAGATACATAGCATTGTAGTGTTATTCAAGATTGAGAATTAGAACAAGAGAAATGAAGAGAATGCTCACAGTATATAATGCAATGCTTGCGTGCCTTATATAAACAAAAACAATGCACTATGTTTTCTTCGTTTCTCTTGTTTTTATTCTAATCTGTGATGATATTGTTATGCTATGTGCACATTTATATACTCTTGTTTTCTTCGTTCTCCAATGCGTTAACTTACATTTGAATTTGACACTGTTCAATTAGTTTGTAATTTCACCGCTTAGTTCATTTGGCGTTTCAAATCGTTCATTTTACATTTCGCCTATCTTGATTAAAACTTTTGTTTCCCCATATTTTTGAAGATTTCTCGAGTACCATTCTCCCCTGCACCCTTGAACCATAAAAAATTTCGAAACAATAATCCTCATGAAGCCATGCAACTTGAAAGGCACTTGAATTATGTTGTGGAATTCACCTAATAAACTTTCGTTATAAAGTAAATCCACTTGAGGGCCTAGTATTTCTGGAAATGCAAAGGAAACTAAATTTTTTGACATGGTAGAAATGTTCTACTATAATAGTTGTATGGACTTTTCGTGCTAAAGTTTTAATTGTCTTGAAATCATCTCTTGAACGATAGTAATCGAGAATTTCTGTGGTACATTTAGGTACACTTAAGGTACAATTATTCTGTGTGATCAGTTTTACAAAATCTGACATCATCAGCATTTTGACTATACATCCCAATTTCAAAATATTCTTATGCATGTAATCTGGAAACGTGTGTTGACCAAGTTTAATTATGTAAATGTTCCATTGAAAAAAAACCAAATCTAACTTTATCGACGATTACAAAATGTTTATAATCAATCATATTGTTGTGGTTTCCTAAAAAATCGAGGCTTGTGTGGGCGGTCCTGTTCCAGGCAGCAGTGCATGTGGACTCCCCTAGAGGGTTCACCGCTCGTTTTATGACCAATGTATGGGCTATGTTCGCTGTGGTATTCTTGGCTATGTAAGTAATTCAACAAAAAAAAAGAAAAAAAAATCATCCCAATATGTGAATTGCATTAATGCTAACTGATTTTTCTAATTCACAGTTGAAAAAAATTTCTTCATTTCATTTATTTATCATTCAAAAATAAATTAACCAATCAAATGTCTTTTTCTATTCTAATAACAGCTACACTGCAAACTTGGCTGCTTTTATGATAACTCGGTAGTAGGGGATGCTTTAATACTGCTTTTCAATCTTTATTTGCATTTTCATATTCTTTAAAAGTATTGAGGTCCTCATTTGATTTGAAATTTTCTTTATTTTTTCCGGTAATTTTGACATCTTTGCACTATTATTCTGGTTACTGGATGAATTGATTGCAACTTTAGTGAAGAATTTCATGAATTCTCTGGTCTTGATGATTCACGGCTTATAAGACCGTATTCTCATAAGCCATCATTTAAATTTGGAACAACTACATACAGTCATACAGATTCAACAATTTCAAAATATTTCAAAGAGATGCATAACTATATGGCACAGTGAGAAAGAATACAATGAAAATTCAATTCGAAATTCGTTTATTATTTAACATTTTTTATGATTTCAGATACAACAAAAGCACTGTGAATGAAGGAATAACGGCTGTGTTGAATGGTGGTCTTGATGCTTTCATTTATGATGGAACTGTTTTGGATTATCTTGTTTCACAGGATGAAGATTGTCGGCTATTAGTTGTTGGTAGTTGGTATGCGATGACTGGTGAGTAATATCATTAATAATGTTTGTAATTTACAAATTAATGAATAATTGATTGCTTTTTTTTTCTGTTTTAATTTCCAAAATTCAGGTTATGGTTTGGCTTTCAGTAGAAATTCCAAATACGTAAACATGTTTAATCGTCAATTACTTGAAATGCGATCAAATGGTGATTTAGAGCGTTTACGACGCTATTGGATGACTGGCACATGTCGGCCTGGTAAACAAGAGCACAAATCATCCGATCCTCTAGCTTTAGAACAGTTTTTATCGGCATTTTTACTATTAATGGCTGGCATTTTGCTTGCCGCATTACTTTTGTTATTGGAACATCTTTATTTCAAATATTTTCGAAAGCGTTTAGCCAAAACCGATCGTGGTGGATGTTGTGCTCTCATTTCTTTATCAATGGGTACTTCTCACAGGTAACGTTATTGTCCATTCAGTAGTGAAAAATCCGTGGTTTTATAATGTTCTAGGAAAATCATTGACATTCAGAGGTGCTGTGTATGAGGCGCAAGAAATGCTGAGAAATCATCGATGCTCTGATCCGATATGCGATACACATTTATGGAAAGTACGTCATGAATTAGACATGAGTCGATTGCGAGTGCGTCAACTTGAGAAAGCAATGGATTCTCATGGTATTAAGGCTACGGGGCTGAGGACCCTTTATGAATATATATATTTAGTAGATATTCAGAATATTCACGCGATATTTAAATATTTATGGAATATTTGCTAGATTTAAAAATACACACACCATATCCATAAATATTTGAAATATCTAGTGAATTCAATGAATTTTTATCAATAAGTTAGAATTTTTGAATATATTGTTGATGGCAAAAAAAGTATTGCTTGAAATTGAGATATGGTAGCTGAGATCAAGTCAACATGCAACATTCAACATTCAACATTCAACATGGCGACACAGTCGACATAATCACATCATGGAAGGATAGGAGAAAAGAAACACAGCATATTCCAAACATTGGTGAGTATTTTGTCTTTTCTTTACATTTACATCATTTACACATTTCATTTCATAGTGTACCGATTGTGAAATATTGTTTGCATTGTAACATAAACGATAGTCTGTGTGACGGTAAGAGAAAATGGGAAAGAGAAAGACAAAGAGAATATGCATATCTCTTATGCACTGAAGTACGCTCAACAGCTGACCAATGATACATAATCGTATTGAGATTTCACAACCAATACACAGACACGCACTCACAGTTTCGGCAAACAAGTGAATAACTATGAGACAATGCTAACAAATTTTTCATTTGTGCATCATTCGATTGTGAAATTTCATCTGAACGCAACAAGTGAAAAAGTGTCGTCACAAAAATAAAACGTAAAAAAAAAAAATAAAAAATAAATTGAATTTTTTTCGTTGAAAATTTACATTCTCAGTTTTAAAGATAGTTTTCGATTTCGATATAGGATTGAAGCAAATTTGTGATTTTTTTTTTTTTTTGATTTTGATTTTTTTGGTGTACAGTTTGTGTATGTGCAACATAACGCAATCACGGTAAGCATAAGGAAAATATTTAATTTTTTTTTTTCTTCTAAATTTGAATGTGATGAATTTTCGGTTCGAAGCACGAAATCATTTTTCTTTTTTGTTATTTACATTGAAATTCTACTATGACACGCATCAACGGTATCATTGTTTTTGTCATTTAGTTTTTTACACTCAAAACTTATAATTTCAATACAAATAAAACGAAAAAGAAACGAAAACAATGTGAATAAATTTAATTTGACGATATCTATTTTTTTTTTTTACGTTTTATTTTATTTTTTTTCTTTATTTTTTTTTTTTTCTTGTAACCATTGCTTGCCAACGATACATATTACTGCAGCAAAAATTTTCGATGTGTATACATCACGTAATCCCAAACCGACCACGGTAACACAATTAGTTTCAAGAAACATTGTAATGAAGAGAAAAGATAGAGATAGAAAATGAAAATCGCACTTAAAAAATAATTTGGATTTGTTTCGCTTCGTGTACTCATGAAATGATGTTCTATCTACCATAAGCAAAAGAGAAAAAATCACTTACACATTTCATAGTGTACCGTTTGTAAAATATTGTTTGCATTGCAACACAAACGATAGACTGTGTAATGGTAAGAGAAAGACAAAGAGAATATGCATATCTCTTACGCACTGAAGTACGCTCAACAGCTGACCAATGATACAAAATCGTATTGAGATTTCACAACCAATACACAGAGACACGCATTTACAGTTTCGGCAAACAAGTGAATAACTATGAGACAATGCTAACGCATTTTTCATTTGTGCATCATTCGATTGTGAAATTTCATCTGAACAATACGTAGATAAAAACCGCTCTAGTTAATTACGCATTAATTTGGTTTAGGAAATATTTTTTTTTGTCTTTTTTGAAAAGCGTTTCATAAAATATTTCTTTTTACTTCCAAAAGACATTTGGTGCATTGAAGTGAGTGAAGTACATATTTTATCGCATTTTTTTCTTTATCATATTCATTTTTTGCATTGTCTTGTGAAATTGCCGGCTAACGGTGACATCGATTGATTTGTTGTTGTACATATTTTGTGCGATGCACCGTTAGATGCTCGACACGAACAAACGTGTTCCATGGACATTTTGCATTTGAAATATTTTAATGCAAATATAATACAATATTTTTTTTTCTCTTATTCTAGAATCTAGACACCAAATCAATGCCCCATTCTCATAAAAACTGACACGTAACGGTACCAGCAAAATGGATAGCGAAGAAAGTAGCGGTGAAATTGATATGAGAGAAAATTTTACACCAAAATCTTATGAAAAATATAAATCACAAAGAAAGCGGGAAAAAGAAAGGGAAAGGAGAAGGCAAGCCGGTACGTCGCCAAAAAATCCACCATCTCCAATATCACACAGACAGCCATTGCATGAAATTCAATGTTCGATCCGTTTACGCCATGGTATGCATTTCTTTTCTCATTTCAATGTGATGTGTATATCCAACTTTTCAAACAATATTTTCATACATTTTGTTAATTTCGTATTTTTTATTTTTTTTATTGTACATTAACAGGACAACAAGCGTCACCCGCAAGTCAATCGCCACCTGCTTCGCAGATCTATTCACGCCATCGTAAGTGAAATTGATTGAAATGTCATTTTTTTCATTTTTTTTTTTCATAAATTTTGTTCATTCTGTATTTTTCACTTCAGCTCGACGTACATTGAGAATTCAAAGCGATGATGATGATGATGATGATGATGATGATAATGATTATCAAGTGCCATCAACAAAACAAAGGCATCAATGTCAGCCAATTCCATCATTATCAACGCCGAAGCAATCCATCAAGTACAAAGAGGCAAACTGGCAGCCAACACTAAAGCTGACTCGAATCGACATGCATCCATCAGTATCAGAAACACAACCACCTCAAGCATCATCAGTAAGACCACAAGCGTCACCCGCAAGTCAATCGCCACCTGCTTCGCAGATCTATTCACGCCATCGTAAGTGAAATTGATTGAAATGTCATTTTTTTCATTTTTTTTTTTTCATAAATTTTGTTCATTCTGTATTTTTCACTTCAGCTCGACGTACATTGAGAATTCAAAGCGACGATGATGATGATGACGGAATAACGGCTGAAGATCGTGATATTTTCGATGCAGACACAATCGCGCAATGGAAACTCCTTTTTGCCAAACGAAAACGTCAATCCGTTGCACGAAATCAACAACCAGCCAAACGAAAGACAAGAGCACAAACTTTAAATGAATCAAATGATCCCTATGGTAAGATTATTGCTTTAATGAGAATTGTTTCCATTGATGCAAAATTATTTCCAAGTTTTTTATGTTTTTTTTTTACATTTCTTTAAATTTTTTTTTATTTATCTTTTTAACAGTCAGTCAACAGGCAGCCATTGTACAAAATCAACAACCGGCTAAGCGAAGAACACGAGCACAAACATTGTGCCAAAGCAATGTGGTTACATCAGCTGAGCATTCTGAACCATTGCCGCCGCCACAACCACCACCATCAATCATACGACGCAACATCAGGCACAAAGAAGCAAAATGGCAGCCAAAGGTTCAGTTGCAGAATGTAGAACATCAACAACCACAGCTACAGATGGAGATTGACGAAAAATATGAAAAAAATTTATTAAAAAAATTTATGATACTGATGACAATCAATTGTCGACTGAAAGAAACGGTAACTATTTTAAATAATTTGAAAAAAACAAAACTTTTTCCATATAAGTATCATTCAATTTCATTTCATTTATTTTATTCCATTCGATTTGTTTTTCTTTTTATTTGCCATCGATTGTTGCAGCACCAATTCCGCGCATACCACAGCCGCCACTAGAAAACGAGCGAGTATGTAGACGCATGGGGGAAGTGCCGAAACGGAACCAAGAAACGTTCACCATCGTTATGAGCTTAAATCAATTCTTGCGTAATGATGAGAACGACAAAGGTCGAATCGGTGACAAAAAAAAGAGAGCTGAAGCTCTTAGAAATGGCCAGAGAAGTGATCAGAAACGCCAACTAATCAAAATCATCACAGATTTGGTGAAAGATATATCCGATTTGACAAGGTTAGCTTCCTACTACATTCACAATGACCTAAACAAATTGGTGGATTCGAATAATGATTCGAAAATTCGTGACGAGTTTTTGAAGCCATTCGATGCGCATAAGTATTTTTTCGCTCTGAAATATTGCCCAAAGAGTGATTATCCATTGAATGAGGCTTTCAAAAGAGAGCTTTCAAACCGTCAAATTCCAGTGAGACCAAAAATCGAAAATGCAAGCCAACAAATCAAATATGCGCACGAACAATATTCTACAAACATGTATAATAACATCGATTTGCATGCTTGTCGCCATATTCGAAACTATTTCAAAAAGAAAACAGATTGCATACCAGCTATCGATGTGACAATGGAATACTTGATGAATGGAGACTCGGATTGCCCACCAGATCGAAATCTATTGGACGATTATTACAATGATCTGCATCCATTGTTGCCAGCTGATCGCATACGCCAATACAATAATGGTGAACGTATGTTCGATGAATTTGGTGACCATGTAATACCACGTGGATGGCTGAGAACTACACATGACAGAAAAGAATATTACAAACATGTGTACGAAATGTTGCATTTGCAAAGATTCATCCATAGACACAATGCAACTTTCCCGGAAAACCAGTGGAAATCATTTCGGGCAATTCCACAAGCAAAAAACAGACTTTCACACACACAATTCAGTACGCAAGCATTCGTCTCAACAACAAACCTATTGTATGCCAAAAACACCCAACAAAGAATAAACGTAAATGCTATATCAGGTTGGACAAATGATGAGTACTACGCCTTTTGGAATCGATTCGTTAATTTACCGAAAGTGAATCGTAGAAGTCAAATTTTCGACTACAGCTTTACAACCAACGGCGTATCAGCCTCTTTGAAGATGATTCGACGAATGCGCAATTCACGAAATGATTTGTCATCATCATCAAAGAAGAAGAGTGAGAAGAAAAAAGGTAAAAATGCCGATGACAAACCATTAAAAATTAGTGAGGACATTCAACAGGCGTACGATTCGGGTAAAATCAGTGTATTTCTCGGCAATGATCCCGGGCAAAAAAGAATGATATGGGTAACACGCCGTAATGTTCAAACGGGAAAGGAAGAACAATATTCACTGACGACTAAAAAATGGCATGCACGAACTGGATATTACATAAGGAAAAATAAATTACGCAAGTACACCGGCGAATACGAAGAGAAGTGGCGACTGAATCGTGAAAATCGTCAAATGTATGAAGAGACTCCATCAAGTAAAAGTGCCAGACATGGAATTTATCTTCGATACAATTTGGATTCGTTCAAGGAGTCACGCGAAGCCAAATACAGACCGTGTGTGAGTCGTCTCAAATTCGATAAATATGTGCAAACACAAAAGGTTGCACATGAAGTGGTGCGTGAAATGACACAAATGCCCAAAGAGGTCCCGAGAAATCAGCAAACAATCATCTATGCTCTTGGCAATGCTAAGACTGCTGCTAATTCGCCAATCAAAGGTCACATGCGAACACCACAAGCAGCCATTACTTTAACTATGGATCGATACGCAATGAGAATGGATGTGAAAGAACCTGGAACATCGATGCTGTGTAGCAGATGTCACAAATTGCTCGATAGAGCAATAGAAAGAATCGAAAGGAAAGGATTGGGTAGAGAGAGATGGAACATAAAGGATCGGTAAATTGTTCAAAAAACAAAACAAAAAAAAAGAATAGAAATATGAAAATTAATTTTGATATTTACCAGTTTCCTAGTTTGCCAAAACTGTGAACCGGCCCGAAATACTGTTCTCGCTGCTCCTGAGGAATGGATTGGAAAAGTACATCATACACATCGAAAGAAACTGAATGTCGAACCAAGACCAAATCAAATGACATTCAATCATGAAAATCAACGAAAAACAATTGTGTGGGATCGTGATAACAATGCATCACGCAACATGATTTACAAAGCAATGTGTATGTTGACCAATGTACCAGTGAATCCAGATTTCAATAAAAAAGCTTATATATTAAGACAACGTCGTGCAGCAGTAGCAGCAGCAGAACAGCAAAGAAGAAGAAGAAATTTGGCCGGGGCGTCCTCTAGGGGAGAGAGGTAGGTATTGAATTGATATTGATGAAATCAGATGAAATATAATTGATAAGTTAGTTCGAGTGTATTAATTTCTAAATGTTCATTTATTTGTATATTTCTCTTGTAGGTAGTGCTGGCGGTCACAAAGTACTATTCTATAGTAAGTTTTTTTCCCTTTTACAGACACAGGAGAATGCAGTATGATCTCAACTACCAATCTCAAATTTAAACAATATTTAGTCATATGTTTAGCATATTTATGATATTTAGTATATTTATAAATATTCACAATATTCACAATATTTACAATATTTACAATATTTGCAGGATATTTACAATATTTATTTTTATTTACTTTCGTTCTTTCCCCCTAGGTATTAAGGCACCGAATTTAAGGTAAAAAAAAAAAACAAAAGTGTTTCTATCAAACAAAGAGATTAACTAAAAACAATTTTTATTTTTCTTCTATTAGACTATCGTCTGCATCAGATTTATTAAATCATCATTATAAAGAGCGTCCGCCACTATTGGGTAGGTTTACGATTTCATTTAGAACTATTCCATGTTCATTGTATAAATACCTGTTTTCATTTTCTCTTAGGTAACTTGAGTCTTGGAGGAAGTGCACAAGATCTGTACAGATGGTAAAAATTAACAAAAATTTAAAAAAAAAAAATCCAGTTTGATAGAAATAAATTAATTCAATTTTTGCTGTTTAAATCTAATAAAATCCAGGTCACTGAAAACGGAAATCGCCGAAATAGAAACCGTTTTGTAAATTGCTATTGAATTCGAAACTAAGCAAATGACGGAAAATCAAATTGAACGGAACCTCACTATCAATATATTTTGTGATCTCATGCCATCACTTTTCTTTACATCGAAATCGAAATTGGATTTGTATAATCAACTGGATTTCAATTCGATTTATGAATTCATGTGGGCCATTTGATAAATAGCTTTCAATTCAACTCGACTTTCAAACAAAAAAAAACAAAATATACATTTATTATTAATCAGATTTTCCATTTGCCCCAAAAATGAATTAAATGAACTTGAAATAAGGTCATTTTTCAGTTAGTTTCAAGGCACTAGTGCAAAAATGACGAAAATAGTTTCCATCTTGACTATCTCTTGAGTTAATCAAACAAGATTCAAATCCATTTATGCATTGATTTTGAAAATCAAGAGATGAGATATACAAAAAAACGAGTTGAGGCAAATAAACATATTTATCTTTATACGCATAGATTCATAAAAGTGAGAAAAATGATGAGAAAAACCAAAAACCAAAAATCAAACCATAAAAATCATTTTGCATCACATTTAGGTAGTATTTCTAGGTAAAACACCAATTTGTTACCAATAACAAGTCCATATTCTAACATAAAAACAATGAGCACCTTTTTGGATGGGGACGTATAAAAAAAGTAAAAAAAAAAAAAAAAAAAGATGTGGTTGTGTTCAGTTTTTTGTTTAAAAATGAAAATAACAAAATGTTTTTAGATTTAAAAGTAAAGTATATAAAAAGAAAATCCAAGAAAGTTTGTCCATTTCACCAGTTTCTACCACCGAACCAAAATGATACGTTAAAAATCCATAGAGGCTCAGTAGACGATACAATTCATACGCTTACATAAAAATTCAATCAGTTTTTGTACAAATATCAAAACAAAAGAAATTATAAATTGCAAATGATGAAACATTTTGCAGGTTCATGATTTAAAGAAAAACCCGAATTTTACAAAAAAATAAAATTTATCGTCAAAAATTCACATAAATAAACTCTATGAAGAATATATATGTTGATGGACTCATTAATAGAATCAAAAAAAAAAAAAAAAATAAAAAATTATCAGAAGTTGAAGAACCTTATTATTATCACAAAACACAGTGCAATGAGCAAATTTTTCATTTCAAAAAAGAGAAGAACGAATTTTACTCATTTAAATGTGGTTCAAAATATCTGATTAGATAGAGAAATAGTAGAAACACATAACCAAATGGTGAATGAAATTTTCTGTATGTTAACAATAAAAAAAGAATGGATATTTTTTAATAATAAACTTGATGTCAGACATGCAAAGAAAATGACAACATCATAAGTGTTTGATAACAGCAACAGCATAATGCCATCATAATATTTAGTGTGAATTGTAGTAGAGCAAGCCATTTAAAGTGTTATTTATTGAATGTTAAACGTTACACATTGATTTTGAATGTAAGCTTTTTATTTAAGGTTTAGGTCTTTGTATTAAGTTGGAATTGTGTTGCATTTTGTGCATCAAAGTCATCATATTGTTAGTTTTGTTGTTATTTAAAAAAGAAGAAGAAGAAGAACAAACAAAAAAAAAAAAATAAGAAAAGAATACAAGCAGCCCGCTCATTATCTATCGAATAGACAATAAAATACTGCACGAACGTTAACAAAATTCAACTGTGCCAAAAGAAATAAAATCAATACTAAACAGAGGAGACTCAATGAATCCTGACAAGAAAACGTAATAAAATAAAAAAATGAAAAATTTAAAACGAAATCGAAAAAAAAGAAAAAAAAAACAATATGGAACCTTCCTCCTTAGGTTAGATATAATTCAAAAGTGCACTAAATGGAATGAATTGTGTTTTTAGAATGTTTCACCGTGTCATTTTTATTTTAATTTTTTTGTATTCAAATCAATTACACCTTGCATAGCAAATGCATCAATTTAATTTGTAGTATTAAAATTTCAAGCGGCCATTAAGGATTTAATTCATTTAAACTTTGAAGGTTTCAATGTCGCTTTTCAGCTTTATTCGTTTTTTTTTTCGCATTCGGTTGCGTATTTGCCTCCTTTTATTTTTTGAAATGTAATTTGTTTTCTTTAGATTTTGGAAAAACAGGTTCATAAAGTAATTTATCATTCATATTGTTATTCCAATGAATGACACCAATTTTTTTGGGAAATTCCATTAGAAACATTTTTTTAGGATTCAATTAACAAGAGAAAAAAAAAACCTTGTAAGATGAAAAATTTTAAATACCAACAAATTTTACCGAATGATGAAACATAAACGTGTGTAGGTGTATTTTAATGTTAAAAATGAATGTAATCCAACAAATCGATAACTACGATCATGTATGGAAATCAGTGAACAGTATTAACTTGAATTATTTAAAAAAAAAAAAAAAATGGGAATAGAAATATAAATATGACATGAAATCAAAAAAAAAAAAAAAAAAAAAAACCTATCAAAGTCATTTCTTTCTGTGTTTCATATATACTGTGCACGCTATAGTATTCATAACTGGAAAACGTTCAGTTTGCATCAAATTCACGAACAGCCATGACACGATCAAATGTCAAATTGAACAAATACCGAATTACAATTCGGCCATTTCATTTTCGCTCCCAGTGGCATCCACAGCGTAAGTTTTTGATACGAAATAAATTTACATGTTTTTACTAAGATTTTATTGAAAAAAAAATGCATTAATCATAAGTTGAATTATCATTAATAACGAAAATCATAAAGAAAACTATCTTTTTCAGTTAAATTAATTAAATTCTTATTATTATGTTGCATTTCTCACCGCCACGTGTTATGCACATACTAAACACGTTCTTCAAATAAATTCCAGAACATTGATGAAGCCAAATTTTTTTCTGAAATTTTTACAAATAAAAAAAAATGCAGTTTATTTTATGTTTGTGTTAATGTTTGTTCAGCTTTCTAGTTTAGAATGTGATTAATGCAATTTTGGGATGGATTATAAACTTAACCTAACCTAACTTTTTTTTCGCCCAATGTATTTCGATAAATATGCGTCATATCAACAAACTAAACTAAATGTTTTCTTGAATTTTAGGTTTTCGTGTACCCGTAACTCGAAATAAAATACAAAAAACGTCAAAATGTCGGGAGGATTGGACATTCTTGCCCTCAAAGAGGATGATGTTACAAAAATGTTGACTGCTACAACTCATCTCGGTTCCGATAAAGTTAACTTTCAAATGGAACAATATGTTTTCAAACGCCGCCCAGATGGTGTGAATATCATTAACTTGGGTCGCACTTGGGAAAAAATTTTATTGGCTGCTCGGGCTATTGCCTGCATTGAGCATCCACAAGATGTAAGTGAAAAGTTTTTTTTTTTTTTTTTTTGTTTTCAAATCATTATTAGCAATATTTCTGTGTGATGACATTTTTTTCTAAACATCTTTCGGGGCTGATATTTAATGATGCCAACTGCAAACTGACTATTTTAAAATTATATACATTTTTTTTTATTGTTATCTATACAATTTTCGACACTTCGGCTAATCACAGTTCGATTTTTTTTTTTCTTTCTTCTTGAAGGTTTTCGTCATTTCATCACGTTTGGGAGGTCAACGTGCTGTATTAAAGTATGCTAATTACACTCAAGCAACTCCAATTGCTGGTCGATTCACTCCAGGTGCATTCACCAATCAAATTCAAAAGGCATTCCGTGAACCACGTCTTTTGATTGTAACCGATCCAATAACCGATCATCAGCCAATTATTGAAGCTTCATATGCAAATATTCCAGTCATTGCATTCTGTAATACTGATTCACCATTGAAATTTATCGATATTGCAATTCCATGCAATACAAAATCAAATCATTCAATTGGTTTGATGTGGTGGTTACTTGCACGTGAAGTTTTACGTATTCGTGGTCAAATTTCACGTAAAGAACCATGGAATGTTGTTGTTGACTTATTCTTCTATCGTGAACCAGAAGAAGCTGAAAAGGACGAAATTGCCAGCAAAGAGCAACCAGCTATTGAGGCAACCACTGCTCATATTCCAGAGCCAGTTGATGAACAAGGTGATTGGATTGAAGATACACCAAAATTGCCAACTATTGCACAACCAGAAGATTGGAATGACGATGAAACTGTTCCAGCACCAAAAGTTACTAGCTGGGGCGGCAGTGGTGCTTTCTAAAACAAGCAACATTTTTACAATTGTCTTATGACAATTTGAATTACCAATCACATGTTTACATAGTTGCATTTATGTATGGATTTTTCTAATAAAATATAAATGCGGATAAAAACATGAATTTTGAAGGTTTTTTTTTTAACATTCTTTTTTATTATTTAAAAGTTTTGCATTACAGAAAAAAAAAATGCAATTTTAATTAATTTTTTATGCATCCATAATAAACGAAAAATATTCATGGTAACATTGAACTTTTCGTTATTATCATTGATCTCTCTTATAGGAATTAGGTTACAGTTTGTTATCAAATATTTTGAATGCATTGCTGTATTTTATATAATTTGGACAACCCTGACATTTCTCTACATAAAAGTGACACTCGGTGATGTTATTTTATTGACTTACAATACAAACACAACAGAATGAGTCAATATGAATTATAATTGAGGCTTTTTCTGTCAAAATCCCAAAACAGTAAATAACACACTAAAAGAAAGAGAGAAAAAAAAGTGGTATTTTGATTATTTAGTAGAAAAGTGTTACTGCCCATTATTTTAGTATGAAAATTAATTGTTTTTTAATTTGCTACAAAAATACATACGATAAGTTTTTTTGTGGAAAATACGTTGTAAATCAAAATCAAAAACAAAGAATTAATTACTAACACAAAAAGAAAACAATTTAAACAAAGATCAACAATATTTTAATGAAGTTTAGAAATTTTTTGTGCGTAGTTTGATCGATCATCTGAACGCAAGTATTTTATGATATGCAATTAATTTCAAGTGGTATGAAATTTTTTACAAACTTTATGTCGTCAAATTTTAAACGAAAATTGTGAAAGTAATTAAAATGCATTCAACGCCAAAGCAAAAGTGCAATCAATCAAATGCTGCCAATAAAAAGCAAATTACAAAATTTGAACAAGCCGAACATGTACATCGACAATTACTTTATGATTTGATGTCATCGATTTATGAAATTTTGGTACTGACATCACAAAATCGAAATCAAAATGAAACTGTAACGGAAGAAGCTGGATGCAGAACGAATGAAGCTCAAACAAGCACTGATTATCGTTTTACATCAAATGTTGAATCACTTTTATTACACATTCATTCGCGTCTCGAGCATATATTTTTAAATGGCTTGCGTACGTTCAAGCCTGATGTAAGTATTCTTTTATTTTTTTCTTTCTTTGTTGATAATTTTCTACGTATTTAAAATTGAGATTAATGTATGAAAATGACAGTGATAAGTATTTGTGGAATTCATGACGTGTTGATAAATTTTAATCAATAATAATTAGTTAAATGAGGTTTCAAATGAACGATTAATAGCATTTTATTTTCTAGATTAGCTGGTCATTTCATAGGATATTTGCATCATATTTAATTTATTTTTAATTTTATTGAATTATTTTTTTTTTTTCTTTTTTATAGAAATCACCGGATTTATGGCGATTTTTTGAGGCACTAAATTGGATCAGCCCACAGATGACAGTTTCAATTGGTAGCCAAACATTGAGCAAAAGTAATTCAACGAAACGTATTCAACCACCGAAAAGTTCACGAATAAGAAACGACAAAGCTCTGATGTGGATTTATGAAAATTTGTTAACGCATCAACTTAAAACGAAATTACAATGTTTATTATCCGACAATGAGCACTTAACAAATTGCTATGAAATAACACTTGCATTTCTTGGAAATATGAAATTCGTAGAGGCCTTGTACATTTGTTTTAACGCATTTGATAAAAAACAATACGATATTCTTTTACAAATTGATCAAAATTTATATCTTAGTGTTATCAACGAATCTCTTAAACAAACTGCTATTACCACAACCAAAATGAATAAAATAGATGCTGCAAGTGGTAGCAGAATAATAATAAAGAGAAATAGTGATTTTTGTGATAGTCCAAATACAAGTAAAATGAATTTGAAAAAATGTGATGATTCTTTATTAAATTTAACCATAAAATCAACAAATCGAAAATGTCGATACAATGGACGATCACGATGTAAACTCAAACACTCAATTAGTTTAAAATTGAGAAAATTTGTTAGTGTACCAGATCTGAGAAAAGAATCAAAATCTCGAAATATAATGCGAAATAGATCGCAATCAATGAGCACAAAATCAAATCGTCCAAAATTAACAGCGGAAAATTTAGCAATGAATAATCGACAAAAAATGCCTAACATTCGAATAAATAATCGAAAAGAAACACCAAACAATCCAGATATAACATGTACAGTTGATGATTTACGGCCAATAAATCTTGTTAAATGTGATGATATTAAAATACACACCGATCGACGTGGTGAAATTTCGTCAAGTGTTTTAAAAGAATTGAATACATCGGAAAAATCAATTGGTTTAGTTAAAAGTGGTAATATTTTACCATACTTAAATACATCACATGGTTCATCAACAGTTTCAAATTCACCAAATAAAAAAAATACATCAAATTCAGCACCTGGTGATTTTGCATCATTTTTTGCAGCAAATGGGGCTAAAATTGAAAATCGTTATCAACATAGCCCATTATTTGATAACATTGAATCAAGTACATCATCACCATTATGTAATCATGATCAATGTGCCTTAATACCAAATCGAGGTCAAAGTTTAACATCATATTTACAAGAAGCACAACGTACAAGACGTAATATTACTGATTTAGAAAGGGAAAATGCCCATTTTAATCTATCAGATGCCATAATATCAGCCATTGAAGAGATTAAATGTAGTCGAATGGAACGTCAAAAAGAGAAACAAATCAAAGCTTCAGTTCAAAAGAAAAAACGAAAATCACATCAACGACCGTTAAAAAAATGGATTTTAGGCGATGATGAAAACTGTGATAAATATCTAAATATAACTGATGATGATACATCGTCATTTATATCTGAAGAAATTACAACATTATCACGATCATCTTCAAGTGGATCGGATTTATCTCATATTTCAAGTAGCAGTGACACAAGCACCGCCAGTAATGCTGGGGACTTAAAACGATTAAAGGTTTGTGTGCATGTTTTTTTTTTTTTTAAATCATAAAATAGTCAATATCAAATTTAATACATTTCTTTTTCATAGATATTCTCAGTATCATCACACAGTATTAATGATCACTCAGCATATGCAGAATGGGCAGAGAATAGCATTGAAACATTGACAGCCGAAGGGATTGCCCTGAGTTTAATATCAAAATTTAAAGATTATCAACTGCCTCGTGCAGCTGATTTACTATTGAATAGTGCTGATAGTGATGTGCGTTCATTATTAAATTCTGAATCCAATGGAAATCACCAAATTCCATATACACGTGGAAATTCTTCATGGGCACCACCCAGAGCACAAATCATCTTTACAAGACATCCAATGCCAGAGTAAGTTATTTGAAAAAAAAAAAAAAAAAAAAAAAAAAAATGAAAAAACTCAATTGATAAATTCCTTGCATTTAGTCGACGAACAATCCTTGAACAACAAAGAAATCGTTGTGCTGGCTGTGGAATGATAATTGATGCAGCATTTCTACATAGTTTGCGTTATTGTGAATATTCAGGAAAATATCATTGTACTGGCTGTCATCGAAACCAAATCTCAGCAATACCAGCACGTGTTTTAGATCGGTTAGTTTTCATCTAAATTATCATATCAATTTGATTACATTTTGACATTTTTACATGTCACTTAATAGCTTTCAAATTAGCAAATCTAACAATTGTTAATTTTCTTTTCAAATTGAATAATAATTAAACATCGTTTAGATGGGATTTTTCATGTCATCCAGTTAGTGTATTTTCATATCGTTTATTGGATCAAATATGGAAAGTTCCACTGTTTCGTGTGCCTGATGTAAGCAAAGAATTGTATAGCCGAGTTCGATCATTACGTTACTGCCGATTGCGTCGTTTGCAATTGAAATATGTGCACGATTTTATTCAAACGTGTCGTTTTGCTGATGACGATAAGTAATTGCCCCTCATTTTACACATTTATTTAACATTATTATGCCATGTTGCACATAATATTTAAATGTTTGATTAGCAAGAATTTTTTATTGAATTTATTTGAAAAATTAGCATTGACATTTTTTTTTTGTTCTCGTTGCGCGTATAGAGATAAAGCTGAATTCAATAGCATACCATCTTATATTTATGATGACGTTGATAATTGGTCAATGGATGATTTTGTAAATGTACGCAATGGAACTTTTGTTACAAAAATCAGCTGCATCATACAAAAGGGAGAAGAACATGTGTTCAATTGTGAGGTAATTCAACCGAAAATTTTTGTGTTTATTAAAATTAAAATAAATGATTCATTTACAAATAATTATATATTCTGTAGCTATGCACTGCACATGGTTTTATTTGCGAATATTGTGCCGACAAACAAGTGATATTTCCGTGGCAATTAAAGGTATTTTTGAATATAATAAATGTATCCCATTTATCTTTTGTTATTCAATATTATTATTATTATTTATTTTCAGGTGACACGATGCATAAAATGTGGTTCATGTTCGCACACATCATGCATAAAAAATCAACAATGTTTGAAATGTCAAAGACTTGAAGAACGTCGAAAGAAAAAGTGAACAATTTTTGTTGTTTTTTTTTTTTTTTTTCCCACAATTTAACTGGATGTGTATTTTATTGACAATGATATGAAATAAACTCTATTTTTATTTGAAATTATAAACACCACCAAAACATATATGAACCAATGAGCCATTTGTAATGCTTTTTATGCATATGGCGTGCATAAAATGTAATACTTTTTTGTATGAGAAATGTGCATCTCATAGGCATATATTTTGTTAATTTTGTATTCACCAAGTATGCATCAAGTATCTTTTCTATCTAATTACATTGTATTTATATGCATAAAATATGTCTATTTGATGCATAGTTGCATATGCATACGAATTTGCAAACATGGCTCATTGGCTCAAGATATTATATCTTAAACTAAAATGGTTATCACACAATACAAGGGTGCAAAATAGATAATGTTAATGTTATTTTAATGCCATATTAATATCCTGTGTTAAAGACACAATTTCAGTCTTATTCAATAGTAATTTCTTTCATTTAATTTAATGGTTGCATTGCATGAGCATCATCATCATTATTTGTAGAGGTTTCTATTGATTGCTCTGGACCAATGGTCCATAGTAAGCTTGCAAAAAAGAATGTTGCATACAACCAACTAACACTCATCACAATAAGTAGAAATATACCAATTTGTATATAAGCTAAAACATTTGAAAACACCATAAAAATACCGGCAATTGTTGTTGTAAGTGCGGCCATTAAAGTTGGCCCAATCATATGCGTTAGTGAATATTCAGTTGATGATTTTCGATCCTTTTTCATGCTCAGCATATAATTTAATGCATAATGCAATACAAAATCAATACCAAGCCCAATTGCTGTATTCACTGCAATGCTTTCTAATATATTTAATTTCCATTCAAGCAATACCAAAACGGCAATTGTTGATAAAATTGTAAAAATTACGGTTAACACGGCATACAAACTAATAAGCACATTCATTGTTGATACTAGCAATACAGCTAATGACAAACACATAGCAATCACGGCCGCAGTTAAAGTTCCCGATGATAATTTCTGTTGTAAATCATAAAAACCTAATTCACTTGTAAACCAACCATTTTTCAATCCGTTTGGTGCACTTTTTAACATTTCATTAAACCAGTTTTCTACGCCAATTGAAAAATTTGCAATTTCTTTGTATGATGTACTAAATGATTGCGTGCTTTCATATTCATCAATTAAAGCTCGAATTGTTGAATGACTTGGGATATCGGATGAAATTTCATTGTTTTGATCATGTGACGAAATTTTTTCAAATTTCGGTCCAGATACGCCACGTGCAAAAATATAGTGTGGTGATTTATACAGTGATGATAGAAATTTTGGTAAACATTTTTCAAATACATCGGGTTTGTATGGAAATTTCTCCTCTTCACAACATGGTCTCAGACTTGTATTTGTAATGGGATGGAAACAACTGAAATATGAAATGATAAAACCAAAAAAATTATTGTTAAAAGACAAAATTAGAGGGGAAAAAAGATAAAATGTATGGAATTTATTTACCGATTGTTCATGTAATGAATTAGATTTTCAATAAAACAGCTTGGTAAAATGACCGGTATGTTATTCGATTGATAAAAACTTTGCTGCCTTAATTCATTACAAAAATTTAATATCCATTGTTGTGCTTCGATCGAAGATAAATTCAATTGCGGATATAAATGTAAGGAACCTTTCGAAGATGGAATCAAATGGTTACCTAGGCGAGGGAACAAACAAAAGTAAATAAAAATAAATATTGTAAATATTTTGCAAATTTCTACTAAATAATTACTACCATCATCAATTTCCTGAACTCCCCAAACAAATCGAAGTGGCATTTTAAACGTTTCAACATCCTAAATACAAACATTTATTATTGTATTGAAAATAAATGGTTTTTAATTTTAAAGATTTCTCACCGTAAAGCTTTTTTCAAATCCATACAAATGACGATATTTATTGTCATACAATTCAAATGGATGATCACTGCTTAATAACTGAAATGTTGGTGAATTTGGCAATCCCAATTTTGGATAGTATAATACAATGACTGCGCTTGATATCCCTAAGGTAACTGTAATCAAGTTGAAATTAAAGTTGAAATTTACTAATTTCATCTTACTAGATGAAACAATTCTCAAAATGGAATAAATAAATTAACTCACAAAAGATGAAAAGGAAAAGATATTTGCATTTTTTAACCAAATGGATGATGACCCTTTCTATAGAATTGCCAAATTGTTCAATTAAAACATTTATTGCGTCAACGGATGATTGCCAACATTTACACAGTTTCATATTCATTTCTTCGACAATTATAACTGTGGCTGGCAACCATGTCATCATAAGAACATAGTTTACCACTATTACAATCGCTGCGTATACACTGAAAGAAAGAAAAAAAAAAAAAAAAAAAAATGAAAATAAAAGAATAATTTGAAATTAAAAAAAAATTTACCCAAAACATCGAATCGCTGTAATGGAACTGGTGTATGATGCTAAAAATGCAAGAGCCGTAGTAATAGATGTAACGAAAATTGATTTAGCTGTATGTTCCATTGTATTTTTAACCAAAAATATCAACTTTTCTGAGCTAGCTGTTAGTTCATCATTAACCCATTTATCAGCAGACAAACGCCATTCTTTCATGTAAACAAAACAATCATCGGCTCCAATACCTGTTTAAAAAGAAATACCACCAGTTAAATTAATATACAATCACAATTACTATTATTCGTTGATTTACCAACAATGATAATAATGGCTAAAAGGTTCATGAATGGAAAATATGGCAGTTGTAATATAATTTGGTAAACAAAATAGGCAACACCGATTGATAGGACATTGGCAACAACAGTTGATAATGTTATTAATATTGAGTTTGTGTATATTAAAATACAAAATAAGATACATATAGCGCCAAGACCGATTAGCCATCCATCGTAAAATAGAAACTCATCAAATAATACTGTTTTAAGTCCCATATCAATGGCCACCACCGAAAAATTAACATTAAATTCAAGCATTGGCTTTATATCACGATAAAATTGCAGTATTTTGGTTGATTTCGCTATTGGTAGAAATAATAATGTCGATGATAATGGGTTTGTTTCCTAAAAAAGAAAAAAAAAAAAAAAAAACAAACAACATTTTGAATTATTCGAGTGAAATTACAAAAATTGATATGAAATGCAGATAATTTACTAAGTAAAATTTTATCATCTCATTCAACTCACACTGAAATTGTTATCAGCTAAAAAGTGCAAAATTTCGTACACAGCGTTGAATTGTACGCATTTTTCAGGAACTAGACACTTGACAGTTGCACAATCATTTTTGAGAGTTTCATTTATGTAGTACTTATGGCAATCGCTTAATAGCTGATTCACAACTAATAGATCTTTCTCCTATTTTGAGTAATTGAAAATGATAATTATTCGATAATTATCGTAAAAATGAGTTTTAAATAAATTCAAACAGATAGTTAGTTGTCAATAAAAACCTCAATTTCAGAACAACTCGTTTTATTTGTTAGACGCGCAACGTAATTTGGAATTGACCATGGCCGGCAACATTCTACGGGAGAGATTTTTAATTCACAATACGCTTTATACATATCATTGTTGGTCAAATTCGATTCTAATTCACATATCGCACGCATTGCATCCATTTCCAAAAGCGAATTGTTTCCATTGGATCTAATTAGAACCATGTGTGCATACTCGCGATCTATCAAAAAGTGAATCAACAATTTTAACGTAAAATATCAGTAGAGTATTATTAAGAATGATACAAAAGTGAATAAATTCTATTAAAACATATGCATTCTTACTAGGAGCACCGCAAAAATAACCCGGATGTCCAGGTTTAAACATTTTGTACTTGTTTCTTATGCCCTTTCGTGAAGATTTTTTCAATGGTCGCTCTATGCCGTCTTGATTATTATCTGAATCATCCAAATTATTTGAATTGGTTGATAAATTACCATTTTTATCGGTATGTGATTTTGCTAGTTTACGTCTTTTATGCAAGTTATCAACATTTTTTACAGGTTTTGTGATCTATATTTTCAAACGTACAAATATTTTACATTTGTTTTCAAGTAAATATTTTTATCATACAATCATATCTAATACTAACATCCGGTCGACGAAACGTTTTTTCTAGCACATTTGATGTTAAAGTACCACTTGGTCTTGTTTCTTCCAATAAATTGTGCCATGCCGTCAAACGTTTGGATATTTCCGTTCCACGTGTTTCAAATCCCTTTTATTTTATTGAAAAAAAAAAAAAAAAAGAATTTCTATTTCAAAATAATCCATTTTAAAAATTATTTAACAATATATTTACCAAAGCTGGATCAGTAAAATCCGGTATTTGTTTAAATGTTAATGCAACAAATATACAAATACTTGACAAAATAAATACAATGAATGCAACACATCGCGGATGGAATGCTAAAGTTTTATAATACCAAAGTAACAAATTACGAATGCAAGCAAACATTTCAAATAAGAAAAATTTCACCAAAAATTTGATCAAAAAAACAAAAAACAAAAAAAGAAGAAAGAAGAAAATACTATCTACGAAAATCAATGATTATTGCCGACAATCAAATCGATGCTATTGTGATATGTGACCGTATTCAGTTGTCGCCACCTCTTGTTGTCAACATTTGTTTATACTTTACCTTTCTCTGTCTTTTCCATGCACATTATCAGTGCACATTGACATGTGGTTGTCTCGCTTTAACATTTGCTATTATTGTTAGTGTCTTATGTTGTTGCTGAACTTTTGTTGTATTCTTTTATTGTGTTCTTTCTTCACCTGGTTCGTCTCTTTCTTGCATTTAAATCCAGGAATAAAGGAATAGAGTGCGTTCCATATTTTTGTTAAACAATATTGTCATCACGTAAGACAAACACTTTTTTTTACATGAATTTGAAATAAGATTCAAATTCAAATTCAAATTGAAATCAGTAACATTTTTTTCATCGTATTTATTTTTGTGTCATTTTTTGCTTACTGAAAAATACAAATGAAAAAAAAAAAAAAAACATATTGATCGAAATTACATTAGATTCGTTGTTTGATGCATGATTAAAGACTTGATGACATTAGCAATTTATGAATGATTTTAGGCTTTTCCTGATACTCAAACAGAACAAACAAAAACCATTTTTGCATGCAGCATCAACTTTGAATCAAACAATGGGTTCAACTTGTGCGATTTTTTTTTTTTTTTTTTTCTTGAAGATTTACCATATAATTTTGAAGTCGAACTGCCGGTAGCGCATATATTATTTACAATTTGGTTGTATTTGTTTGTTTTTTTTTTTTTTTTGCTTTTTTGTTATTTTTTTTTTTTTTCGTTTCTCTCTTCTCATTTTGTCGACGTTATTTTGTTCTTTTTTTCCTCAAATCAAAATAAATGCGCTTGAATTTAACTTGTTATTTATAGGGCGATGTGTATTGTTCATGTGCGGTTATATCATGCAATATCTGTTTGAGCCGACATGCAAATTGCAAATTAAATGAAATTATCTATGCGACTAATTTGACACTGTTGTACAGGTTTTGATCGCATTAAATGGATTTTTTTGCCGCACATCATTTTTATCATCATATCAACAATTTATATGAACGATGATCATTATGATCGCATATATGAAAAAAAAAAAAAAAAATGCATTAACTTACACCGTATATTACTAAGACACAGACCTTCGACCATTGTCAAACAATGAGATGATTATAAAAGTTGTATGTTTTTAGATATTTTGTAAATTTTGTTTTCGAATGCAGTCGAAATCTATTGTGAATATACACAATTAATTTGTCTTTGTCATGCGCTTCAATCGTAAGGTAATTTTCAATTGAATCTCAATGAAATTTTTGAAATTTTCCAGCCAATTCACACATATAGCACATAGCATTGAATGCAACGGTTGCTTTTTCGTTATTTTTTTTCTATTTTCCATTTTTCTCCTAAAAATGCATAAATGTGGGATATTCGCGCATGTTGTTCCTTACAAAAGCAATAAAGTCCGTGCATTTTTCACAATTCATTCCCTTTATTTGAATGTGTTAATCTGTATATTAGTTAATTGCCAACACATTTTTTGCGCATTATCATTTTGTTTGATTGTAGAAATGGGCCGCAGTTTCCTCATCATCATTTGTATGTCTTTTTGAAAAACGTGATCATTTTAATTTCTCGGTTGACACATGACCGCTAAATGCTATCCTCCTTATTTTATAGCATTCGACAAATTGATAACCCAATTATGATATTGCTGCCAAACAAAGAATTGTTTGTTATTTAGCGAAAAAAACAAAAATCGTTTTTTTTTTCTTTCTTTGTTCGCAAGCTATTTGCTTTCAATTTCACAATCATTTCTTCAGCATTCATTCATTCATTTAAATAGGATATTCACCATCTTTTGAAATCACGTGATTTCATTTCAAATTACCATTATCTACTGTTTTTATTACGTTATGGCCGCGCAAAGCAAATATTCGTCATATTTTATAGACCAATTTACATGGCAAACTTTTGAATTCAACAAAATCCAGTTTTTCGCACCGCCAAAGAATTGATGAAGATGGATCTTCTTTTTTTCAAATCATTAATTGCTTCGTTAATTCTTTCTTTTTTTTAACACATTTGCTTTGTATTTCTTATTCAAACATAAAATGAAGACGTTTTTTTTCTCACATAAACTGAGATACACTAAATTATAGTATAATCTTAAAGGTTTAATTAAATATCTGAATTTCGGGCATAATTTAAAATTTTGCAAATGTAAACATGTATAGTTTATAACATTTTTATGGTATTTAATCCTTTTGATTAAAGAATTAGTATGTAATTGTTTCAGGTTATTGTCTTACATACGTTTTCAATTGTTATGAAATATTTTGTGCACTTGAAATATAATCTTTTTGAAGGATTTTATAATTCTTGAAAATACGATTTTGAATTAAAATTTTGAAATAAAATAGAAAATTATTTTAGTCGGAATTTGAATAAAAAACCAAATAAAATATTTAAATATTTTGCAGATTTCCTTAAAATTGAGTTAAATAAAATCCAGGCTTATTTCCACTGTATTCTGAAGTAAAAATTCATGTTTACGTTAAAAAAAAAAGAAAATGAAATAAGAAGAATTTGTTTGATCTTCATTCAGTTTGAAAGTCAGCGAGCATTTTTTTCTTTTCTTTTTTCATTTCTGAACTTGAACAATTCACTTTGTTGAGCTCAAGAATGAAAGCCATAATTATCTGATTTATTTATGATTGACGACATTTCTTAGCATTGTATCTTTTCAACTCATCTTGAGTAAAGGGAAATTCAATTGAAAAAAAAAAAAAAAAAAAAAAAAATGGAGTAAGGTTGTATAAATGGAGCAATTGACGCAAAGATTTATAATTAGGTTAGCATCACATGGGATTTGAATATTCTCTTTAAATGAATTGAGATAACAAAATTTATTCCATAAATCTTGCAAAAATGTACTTAAAATATTGCCAACATGTGATAATATAAACAATTGTAGTGGCGACTTGTTGTATTGGTGACGTGATTTCCGTCTAATTACAATTTATCAATTTGAAAACCAATGTAAATTGAAATAAGTATTTTAATTATAAAACTATTGAAATTAATTGTTACATGGCCAAAAATAGAATTATGTTATGAAATTGACTACGTGATTCAATGAAATGGTCGGCTCAAACGAAAACAACAATAATTTTTTTTTTTTATCTGGAGTTTACCTTTTATGGGTGACATTATTGCTTGTGATAAATAATTTTTTATTTTTTTTTTATCTCATCTTTGCCAAAAGTACTTCAACTACTTTATTTAAATCGGATCTTGCTTATCGCAAACAAAATATGACGAGTGATGAGCAAAGAAGACCATGGATCAATACAGTAGAAAATGTGCAAAGTCTAGAATCTTGACATTTTGGCAATGTGATAAATCTGACAGCACAATTTAACAAAAGATTATGTGAATGATATGTGAGCGGCGCTTGATTGCGTGTTTGTGCATAGTAGCTAGTGACAAATATTCACATTATTTTGTGCAGAAGCACTTCAATGAGATCATTGTTTATCAATTGTATATTATCTTGAAGAGTACGAAATAGTCGCCAAAAATAATCTTTATCGAAATGAATCCAACGTATTTTTGAAGATTTATTATCAAAGAAAAAAAAAAAAAATTTAAAGAAAAATTTAAAGAAAAATTTAAAGAAAAATAATAAACAAACGCATGAACGGAACGAAAAATGCCACAAAAATGGAAATCATTTTACAATTTCATGAATATTTAAATGTACTGATTGCAACGAGTTGCGATTCAATTAAAACATGTTTTGATTTTTTTTTTGTCTTGCAGCCGGTTTTGTTTATAAATCATATAAAATTGAATGAAATTAAATAAATGTTTTGAAAAAAAAAAAAAAAAAATCACTGCTATATTTAATTAGCTCTTTACAGAAAATATGTTTCTATTTAAGGAAATCGATTGAACATTCATTGTTCTTGAACATTCCTATTGAATTGATTATATAACAAATGTTGGATAAAAAAAAAGAATTCGATTGAATTGAATACGATTAATGTTTTGCATTTTTTGTTTTTTACGTGAAAAGAAAAATGAGTATCATTTAGATGAGTCTTCCGCTTTGTTTGATTTTTCCAATCTAATTAGAAAACTATATGGCATTGAACGGTGTCACTTCGATCAAAATATGTTTGTTAATCAAAACACGTGTTTGTGAACACCTTTTCACCGATCATTCCGTTTTTTTTTCTTTTTTTTTCTTTTTCATTACAAATTAATTTTTTCTAAAGAAATAAGCTACGAGCAAATAGTCAGATGGTTTACTTTGAATGCGCCATTTATTATGCTAAGCGTTAGATATTATTAACTGATCCGTGTTTAAATTGATCATTTAGCAAAGAGTAAACATGTCTCGTTAGCACAATTTGAACGATGACGCATTTACTTTATTGCTACACATTCAATTTTTTTTTTTTTTTTTTTGTCTTTTATTCAGTCAGTTAGTGAAACATGTTACAATCATTTTATCTTTATTCGTTATGTTTTCACAAGATCTACTGATTATTATTTACTTATTTTCAATTTTACGTAAATAGAGTTTCGGACGTCAAATGAGGGATCAAAATGTGTGTATGTGCGTGTGTGTGAGAGAGACAGAGAGAGAAAGAAAGAGAAAAAAATGCTTGAAGAATGATTGCATCGATAAAAAATTGTGATAAAAGAGATTAAATTCAAATGATGTGCACAATGGCAAGGTGCTAAACAAGCATCAAAAAACTCTGGTAAATATTAAATAATAAACATATTGAATAACTAAAATGGAAAAATTTCCGTTGATCGCACTAGAAAATATAGCAAATTGCGTATAATTTTCGATTAAGGACAAATTTTAGCAAAATTTCACATTTGCCTAACGAATTCGTTCAATCGCTTTCAATATTTCGATCATTTGGTTCAATAACCGGTGTATTCGGGAATCAAATTGTGCTAATTTACCGAACAATTCAATCTACAAATAGACTTTTAAAAACTTGCCATGTACACTATAAACATTAAATAGAAATTTATTTTCTAAATTTTGCACATTTAGAATCATGACCTTTCCATGTGATTGAAATATTTGCACACAAAATGGACAAATGTTGCGAATTTTAAAGAAAGAAAAAAAAAAAAAGATAAATAAAACCAATAGTCGTCAAATATTCTGCCACCTTTCAATAGCAAACCAAAAAAAAAAAAGCGCAAAAGTTAAATGAGATGTTAATCAATCGTTTTTGCTTTGAATACGTGAAAAATTTTGATTTGCCGCGTAAAAAAGTTTATTTATTTTTCTAATAGGTTTTATTATAAAGAAAGGGAAAATATTGATATTGCCATTAAAATTATGACACAAATACATATAGAATTCGTTTAGATAAACGTTTATTACTTTACACGAAAAAAAAAAACAAAAAAAAAAAAAAACAAATAGGAGCTCAATCCTTTTCTTTTTTATTGTGTACTTTGAATGAGTTTGCAAAAAAATTATGTTACATCTGTGAGTCAATTGTTTCAAATGAAAGAGTTTGCCTAATTCATAAAACTCTGACGCAATTTCCTTTTGAGCAAGAAATTATATCGCAAAACTTTTATATTATCATTCTTTTGATTCTGATAATTTTGATGTGTAACCGTAAACAGCGATCGAAATTGCCTGCAGTTGCGACTAACAGATAGATATTCTTCTTGTTCAAAATATTCTCTATTGAGTTGTTTTTCACACATAAATAAAGTTTAAAAGACAAAGAGAAAAAAGTAGAAAAAAGTAGAAAAAAAGCAAAAAAAAAAAAAAAATAATTCTCAAGTCTCATTTCCCTTTTTGCATTTTGAGTTCCATTATGTGAAAAATGTGTATTCAATTACATA
Source organism: Resseliella maxima (assembly GCA_029041755.1). NCBI lineage: Eukaryota > Metazoa > Arthropoda > Insecta > Diptera > Cecidomyiidae > Resseliella > Resseliella maxima. The sequence continues at coordinate 364,858 of JAQOWM010000241.1, forward strand.
TATTGCATTCGATATTTAATAATCAGGAAACCATTTGATAAACAACATAATAATAGATGTACGATGCTTCCATATTCATTACAATTTCTACATGATTATTCATTTTTATTCCCGGCATTTAGAATTTGTAATTAGATATTTCCCATCTTCGAATAAAAAAATCGTCAATTTGTATGAATGAAATTGTAAAAGATCAAATTAAGATGCTTATTTGCGATGAAAGATTCTGTCATTTTTTCGAAATATCTTTATTTTCACTCTCAGACATAAATTAAATTGGTAGACTAAGCACATTGTAGTAAACTTGCTTGCAATTTATTTTTCCATAGTTGTTTTTCTCTTATTCTTTCTCTCTCTCTCTCTCTCTCTCTCTCTCTCTCTCTCTCTCTCTCTCTCTCTCTCTCTCTCTCTCTCTCTCTCTCTCTCTCTCTCTCTCTCTCTCTCTTTCTCTCACTCTCTCAATCTGTCTCATTTTGTCTGCCGCATCGAATGACAACAATTTCAAATTTCAATGAAAACACCAAATTAATTGAAATAAATTAATGTTTAAGATCAAAGAATCGGCTCACCAAAGCAAAGTAAGCTCCAATGATTCTTTTGTAAGACAAAGCTTTGCGATTCACGCTCTTCTATAAAGAATAAATTCATCGATTCGTCATTTGAAAAACGACGAGCTGGTTCAATCTGAACAAATCTCCCTTTGCCATTATTCGTCATAAGTTTGCATCTTAATTGATTTGCCCGATAACCATGCGATGAAAATAAATAGAAAAATTTTATACAAATGTGCGTGAATTTTGAGTGTGTGCCCCAATCATTACATGCAAAATAATTTTGAGTACTATCTGGTACTATCTTGAAATCTGAGCAATATGATGACGTCGACATCCATTTATTGTTTTAAATTACTGTTGTGTCGTCTTTTTTTTTTATTCTTTTCTTTTCTTTTTAGTATTCCAGTCGCATCATATCGATGGAAAATGTTTATTTCCTGTAATAAAAGCAGCTGAGTGAAACCAATACATCCGAGAGTGAATGAGACAAATCGATAATAGCGAATAAGTAATAAATAAAATGGAATATTAACATAGTAGGGGCAACAAAAAAACAAATAGTACAAACAGATCGCATCCGATAAGAATAATGTAAATCAAAATCAATAAAATCTATAAATAGTCTTGAAAATGATGGAAAAAAATGAACAGAACGTAAATGAACATTAACCAATTCATTGTTCAATTTTATTGATCGATAAACCGGTCGAAAATTGTCTTTTGCCCGTGATTGTGATTGTAAATGGAAATGGAAATGGAAATGGAATTATAATTATGAAAATTTACTTTGAAAATGTGCTATTTTGTCAATCAAGAATAGAGTTTTTTTTGTTTTTGTTTTTCATGACGCATATCACCATTATACATATGTGTTTCTATTTAAGCATCCATATGTATAAGGATTGGACGCACGCAATCAAATGGACAATAATTTCAAATTAGTTAAACGGCTGCTTAGTTACATGTTGTTGCGATGTCCTTTGGTTACAATTATTCAAATCAATAAATATTGATAATTATAGTTCATTGTATTGGATAACAAATGATACTATCGAAACTAGCACCAAAGATTCATTAGTATTGATTTCCTTTTGACACGTGTTTGGATAAAATCAAATGTAAAATGCTTAACACATTTGGGGAATTATAAAAAATTTCTTTATTTCGTTCTTGGTCAAATGAAGATTTTTTTTCGTCCTTGTTAGTATCAAATGTAAATCGTTTAAATAAATAAAGTTCTACGTCCCTCTAAATGATTTATGGAAAATTTAATCCTACATGCGAACAATGAAAAAATTCATGTTTACATCTTATTTGAAGTCCTAAATAATGATGAAGTAAAAGAGAGGAAAGAAATGTTCAAGCACAAATTGAAAAAGAAAAAAAAAATGGAAAATAAACATAATCATTGTTTGATTTCAGTCACTTTATGAAAATGATATCAAGATGAAGCTTATTCAAGCTCAAATGTATATTTATGATATTTGTATGCGAGAGCCGTAGAGTCAACATTAATATTGCCTGTTTTCTATTGTTATTACTTTATTCACATATTTTGTTATGTATTTGCATCCGTCAGCAACAGGTAGTTCAAGTTGACAGTATGCGACGTCTTTTTATCGCCTTTCAAAAGCTACTTTTTGCCACTCTCCAATTCAAGTACAATCAAAAGCACAAATAAATAATCTGAAATAACAAATTTTTTTTTTTCTGAATTTATTTGTTTACACTTCGTTTTTATCCCCGCATTTTACTTCTCTTTCACTATTTCTATGAATATTTGTGTTTTTTTCTTCTTCTTCTTCTTTTATTCTTGTGATGCTGTTTGGAATATTGCTGTATGCAGCTTAAGTGACAATAACGCATGAATGTCTTGCGTATGTAAATCATTTCATTTGAAAAGAAATAGATGATGGCGTATAGCGAATGGCTACAGTGAATTCGTACATAACCGAACAACAACTGACGATAGACAATTGTCCGTCTTTCTCTATCTATAGCTCATTGTCTATCACTTGTCGCTCTGTCAAAAGCTACTTTAGTCTCGTCTCTACGTTACACATACACATTTGTATTGTTTGCTTTGTTTTGCATTATGTGTGCGCGTATGTTGTGTTAGTGCGGCTATGACTGTGCAGTGTGCTCTTGGGAAACAACAAAAACGGCAATCGTCTCACAGGTGTGCGGCACTCGACAACTTAAACGCTTATCGAAAAACACAAATTTTCAGTTGATCTTTCAATCTCGTACCGTTCAGATCGAGAAATACCATTTAAGCTGTCCTCAATATTTTTTTTTTCGACAGAAATACCATTAATTTTTTTTTTATTGAATTGATGTACGTTCATACATATTTTTTTTCTCTCCTTTTTCAATAATAAAGCCAAAATTATTGGTGAATTTTTAAGTGATTTTATTACCAGTATTTTAAATTAAAAAAAAAAAAAAAAAAAAAAAAAAAAAAACGAAAGAAATTCAATTTTGATTTTCCTTCTAATCCGATCGAGAAAAAATCAGTGATGTAAACTACTCGCCCCAATTGCAAATATTTTTTAACATAGACACGAAAACACCTAAGGAAATCCTTTTTTCATGCAATTTTGCTGTGATTTTGAGTAGAATTTGCTAGACCACGTTAAAAAAATTTGAAAGAAAAAAAAAGACAATTTTTTTGTTTTTTTTTTTTTTAAATATTTTTTTCAAAAACAACAATTTTGTGTCCAAATATCGAATTAGTGCAAATTAATTTTTGTGATTTCGTGTTAAACCAAAATCAAATTACAATATTTTCGGGTGATCGTGTCTCATAAAAGACACGCGCAGAGTTGGAGAAAAATCACTTTAATATAGTGATAAAGTGCAGGTAAATATACATATTTCACAAAGTTTTTTTTGCTTATTTTTGTATGTTTTCTCGTTTCTTCTTTTCCATAAATATTCGGTTAAATGGTGGATATTATAACTGTTAATAAAAATATATCAGATGCACGTGACGTGTTTAAACGTTGCCTATCGTCGTACATAATAAAAGTTTGTAATTGATTTCAATAATTTCTTTTTTTTTTGGAGTGTGTTTTTTTTCGACACGCGTTCTCTTTCTTTAACTATATCACCGAGAATTTTAATTTTTTTTTCTGTGATTTTAAATTTGGAGTTACGTAAACCATGAATTTGCGTTGAGAAAATGGCAAATTTTGTTAAAAATGGAAGATTTTGATTGATTCGTATTAAAAATCTTAAACTGATGAACAACTCAAATAAATAAACAAAAAAAAAAACTTGTAAAAACACTTTTGCTGTGATAAAAGTGATGATGGTGATAGAGATTCAATACATAAAAATATATACGATGTTTCAATATATACATAAAAAAAATATATGCACATTTTTTTTTTTTTTTTTTTTTCGAAACGAAATTATCGAATGGATAAATGTGTGCATTGGTCGGATCTTCATTTCTCAATTCCAGTTGCACACAAATTTATGGAAACAGATGTGGAATGAAAAATTTGCTTTAACGTATGCAACGGAACGCAAGGTTTCACACTTCGGACGATCGATATGATGAGACTTGAGTTAATAAAAAAAAAACATACAGCAGCAATCGACACACAATCGAAAACAAAGCGCAGAAAATACGCAAATGAAATTTATAAAGCGATTTTTATTGTGATGAGAATATTATTTGTTTAAGGCCATTTTGATTGTTTTTGCTGTGTGATTAGCCTGTGATGTGTATTTTTTTTTGTTTTTTTTCCAATTCATTTCTCTTTGTCATAATTCACACAAGCAATTGGCTATTAAATTTACACACGCATCGTACAATACAATAAGGCACGCTTTACAGATTTTGATGTCTGACCGAAAAGATAATGAAATTTTGAAAATATTTACACACATTTGTAAATTTTGTAACTTCAAACGGGCTGACACTTTAAACTGTTTCATTTAATTTGGGGTGCAAGTTAACAATAATTTGTTAACATTTCATATTGATTATGCGCATATTTTGTTTTCTTTTTTTTTTTATAAAAAAAAAAAAAAAAGGAGAACACATATCAAGGGAACCAAATATTTCATTGAGAAATGGTGTTATCGGTCTTTGTTATTTATGCCAATTATATCTATCGGAAACTTATATTTGTATAGATGAACGTGAAATGTGATCAGCTTGATTTTTGAGCACGAGTTGTACAAATTCCCATTTCATAAAAATACACAAACATATACACACACACACACACACACACTCACTTTTACACACCGACGAAACAAAGAAAGCGAACATAAAAACCAGTCGATCATTTGAATATTTCAAACAAATTAACTATGACGTGTTTATTCGGTACACTTTTTGAACGTGAGCATGATAATGCACGCTCTCGTCTTCTTATTACAAATCGTGTTCGGTTCGGCTTTTTATCAGTAAAAACTACCGACCAGGAAAAAGGCGAAAAACAAAATAGACAAATGAAACAAATAGAAATTTTAACTTGTAAATATTCAAATTTTTTTTTTTTTCTTTTAAAATGCTTATCAATACTCAAAATGCAAATATCTAGAGAATATACTGATACAGACGGCGATTGGCTAGAATAATCTTTGCTGATTTTAATAAATTGCTGGGGCTATCCGCCTCTCTATCTAACGCCTAACAAAACAATATATTATTTCTTCGGTGGAAAAAAAAATTTCACATCGATTGAAAGTAATAGAAAATGACATCAAACAATAAGAACAATTTATTGGCTCATTACAAATGTAACGAGATGAAAAAACATAAAAAAAAACTACATGAAATGAGCTCAATAGGTTATTTACTACGACTTTTATATTGTGTTTCCGTAAGCCATCAACAAAAGCGAATTTTATTTTAAAAAAAAGGCTTTTTAGTTGTCTAATTATTACGTTCATTGATTGATTTTATTGTTTTGAAATGCTTTTTACGCTTTTTTTAAAATACTTGAATATATGGATCTCGATCCCGAAAATTCTTTATGCTTATCATATCATTTAAAATGCAATTTGAAACTATCACTTTGGAGCATGCGATGCGCTTTATATTTTAGAAAGTTGTTTTATCTGTTTACATTAAATCAATGTTGTTCTTCTCTATATCTCGTGTATTTCAATATTGCTTCTTCTTTTCCGTGGACGCGTTTAAATCCTATCGCGAATATGCTGGTTTGGTCTTCTCGTAGCTCCGAAATGGTGACCATTTTTTTTTCTTTATCTTTTTAACTTACCAAATGATTTTATTTGCGGTGTAATATACAATCAGAGAGTGCTGCGTAAGTTTGGCGCCAGACGTTCGTTCATTTGGCTGAAGATAAAAAAAAAAAAAAAAACACACACACAGCTCTTTTATGAGGAGAATCTCAGTAAATTCATGCTTGAACATATACAAATCACTCATGTTAATTACATGAAATAATTTATTAGTCATTTTCAATTGAAAAAGTAGGTAAATGCACAAAACATTGTTGGCGCATAATGTGTCGTATAATAAAATGCATGTACAGTTGTGCATACCGATTGCACCAATTCACAATCGGCTGATGATCGTTTCATGCGCAAATGCTCAGCTGAGCCAAAGCCATACCATGTATTTAATTCTCTGAAATGAAACGAAACAGCATGCAGCGTATCCAACAAACGCCAGTGCATAACACATCAGGATTTATAAAATTAATTTTCCATTGAGATTCATAAAATTGAACGTGCAACAGCATGTTGCTCACTTAATACATTGTCAGTCATTCAACTGGTCAATTACCGTTTTGTAGAATATTCGAAACGATATTAAATTCGCCATGTAAATATTACGATAAAAAAACAATTTTCGTTCGAACGATGTGCGAAACGATTTAGTTTTTTTTTTTTTTTGGTTGTAATTGTTGCAATTCTTTTCCTTTTTGGTATACAGCAATAAAATTAAATGAAGACGCAAGTACCACAAAATTAAAAGCGGCAAACTGTGAAACAAAGTTATTTATTCAGATTCACATGAAATGTTTATGGTTAGTCTGTATCGCCGACTCAATTTTCAAAACAAATAAATTTTGTACATTGTATCATACGCATAAGAATTAATCAAAAGCATACAAATATACAAGTATAAATGTAGTCCCGATTTCTGCTGAAAAAGTAATTCCTTCGGCGTAAAGTGTCATTGTAATCGATATCACACAATAAAATTCGATAATTTTCCACATTGTTTATGGAAATGCATTAAATTTTTCAAATGTCAAATAAAGCTATTCTGTTAAATACAAATGAACTTATTCGGAAGAGAGTACGTATTTGCAAATCAATTGCTCTTTACAAAATCCAATTTACAACCTTTATATAGAAAGAAAGAAAGAGAGAGAAAGAGAGAGAGGGAGAGAGAGAGAGAGAGAGAGAGAAAGAGAAAAAGAGACAAAGAACCGTTAACACTTTAGATTGTTGCAAATGAACAAGTGATTAGCTGACACTATTTTAAAAAGTAGTTTTTTATCCAATGGATTATGACGCAAACACGTAACATGAAGCTCAACAATTTTACTTATTTCTTCATCACAATTTTTAAAGCGAAATGATTGACATTTTGTCCAATTAAGATGAAAAGCCATTTATGATTTTATTCTGAATGAATTTGAACGAATACAACTCGCAAACGTCAAGTGTATGATTTTGCATAAATTAATCGTACGAATAGCTCTATAATAACAAAGGAAAAAGTTGATAATTATCGAGAATTGCGTATAAAGTAATTTATAAACAGACAAAAGTCGCGAAGGAAAATAAACAGTGTCTAGTATTAATCATAGCAGTACAATTCTTAATCAGTATATTGATATGAATACGTAAGGTGTGATTTGAAAAAGGAAAAAAAAAATGTGTACTGATTCATGCCTCAAAGTCAAAGTTCAATAATTCTATTGTTACACTTGAATTCAACTAATTCTAGCATTTTATTCGATTTACTGAAATATAAAGAAATGCAAAGAGTTTATAAATATAAAAAAAAGGATCCAGTGCTATGCCGCCAATCGATTTTTACCATACTATTGCGCTTATCAAATACAAATCATGAATATTTAAAGAATTGTTCATATGATCGTTCGTTTTCATTTTCTCAATATACTGTTGAATTGGTTTTCAAGTTTGAAAATTAAATTTTAATTCGATACGTGAAAGTGAAAAGTCACATTTATAATTAAATACAATACTTGAAAAATCAAATCATAGCACGCAATTCAGTGTTCAAATACGGCAACGTATTGGCTTCACTTGTATTTTTAGTATTATTTGTCAATAATATTGATTATATCGTGGGTTCTTTTTTTTTTTTTTTTTTTTTGATTCTTTTTATTTTTCCACTTGAATTTCGTCTTTAATTTAATCACTAATTGGTAAAATTTTTCGGCATTTTCCCACTTTTCTTATTCACTATTTCATTCTTTACAAGGATTTTTACTTTAGAAAAGTTGGAAAAAAAGAGATTACAATACAAGGTTTTCAATAAATTTTTTATGTATTCCAATGACATGTGTAATGCTGACCATCGCAATATGATAAATTGACAAAATTGATTCCTTTTATATACTACGTGGTATTTTTGAATTTTTTATCAACTTTTTTTTCTCGAATTTCTTTCAAGTTCAATAATCCAATACACATTTAAATGTGAGAAAAATATCGAAAAACAAAAATATATATATAGTGTTTTTTTTTTTTAAATAAAAAACTGATAAACTGCCCCTAGAATATTTAATTAATCAACGCAATGTTATGCGTTAATTTAAAGAAAAAAATTTGCATTTACTAGTTTACAATGTTGTTTTGCGTAGAATGTTTTGTTTTTATTTTTATGGTTTAAGGTCACCGCGCCTTATTTGCAAACCGTTAATAAGTTCGTTGAATGATATGCAATTTATAATTGGAGAAAATCGAATAGAAAATTATATGGAGGCTAAAAAAGACGTCAGAATTTTTGAAACGAGATCGATGAGACTTTTCCCGCATGCATATTTAAATTCCTTGTCATGGCCAATAATTGTGATTAATATATATGTAATTATTTATAGGATACGATTTGATCCGATTTAAAAATAAACAAAATAACGTGTCAATCAACTGTCGAAAAATTCGTTAATTATTATTTATTTATTTATTTATTTAAGTAAATAATGATTCAATGAACGATTTTTATACAATTAGCTAAAATCACAATAGATAAAGTAATACTTCAAAATAAACAACAAACTCATGACATTATTATATTACTGCGGTGATTTGTTTATGCCAATATAATTATCACGTTTGATTCTTCGGACTGTTCTTATCGACGGAAATTTTATCAACGAAAAAAAAAAGACTGTATATTGTCTGATTGTACGTTTCAGTAAACATATCGCACCAAATTTTCCTTTTCTTATACACTTCTAACTCTTGCTCTGAATATCAACAAATGGATACGTTTCAGTTAACATCATTTCACAATTTCAATATTTTATAATCATATAGAATGAGATGAATTCAAGTGCTTTTTGTGATACTGAAATGTATTTCATTTTATGAATCAAAATACTTTCAATGCGAATTGTTCATAAAACATTTCAATCGGCTATTGACATCGATTGAATAGATTCAGTGTCAGATGTGGCCGTGGACTTGCTCGCACAGTCTATCTGTCGAATACTCTGAAAATGTTCAATATAAATGAGCTGAAGCCGTGTTTTGATTACATTGCGTAGTAAATAACACCTGAATGTAATTAAACAATTGGCTTTGCGTATTCATTCGATAGTTTACATTTTGAATTTGGTTCTCATCGATGGGAACTCAAATGAAAAGCTGTATTGGCGCTTAAATTATATATTTATCCAGACAAATCGATATCCATTTGATTTTTTTTTTTTTTTTTTTCCTCCGAAATAAAATCGCAAGTGTTTTTACACGAATTACGTTTGCAATTTATTTTCAGGCAAATTAAGGCGGTTTTTTTACCACTGGATTATGTTTGCATCTGACGCGCATATTACATTGAAAGCTATTTTGTTCAGAGCTAAACATTTGTATAAATAATTTGGCCATTGTGTTTTTTGTGTTGAAACAAACCACTTTTTTTTTCTTGTGAAATTGACAATTCCAAGACATTTTCACTGCGTAAATTGAAATTTACTGCTTTTTTTTTTTTCTTTTTTTTTCAAAAAAAAAGTGACATAGAAACATTCTGTTATCCGTTTTGTTATTATTTACGCGCAAAATAAACGCCAATACACATGGAAAACAGAAATGTATTTTGCTTATAATAAAGTAAATCAATGCAAAAAAAAATAAAGCAATACATATGTGAAACACATCTTAACTGGGCAACAATAGAGAAAACAAGCTTAAAATCCAGTTCCATTTTGATCAAACAGTATTTTGGTGATATGGAATGGAGAAACGACCGAATTTTTGCGAATTGTTATTTGAAACTAACAAAAGTTCAAAATGATTGAAAAAAAGAGGAAAAGAGAAAGACAAAGTGAAAGAAAGAGAGAGCGAGAGAGAGAGAGCGAGACTGGAAGATTAATCGTTGAAAACTGGTGATTTTGCATGCATGCAAGCTTGTATCTAATTCGCATGTCAACATACGAACGCTCGTTGCGGTGCTTGTGGGCTTTATTATGCTATTTTAAAGCAAGTGTATAACCGTTGCCCATGTAACTCGAATCATTTTGCATTTTATATAATGTGTATTTCTATTGTAGATTAGAGTGTAAATGTGTGAAATTGAAGAATGTTAAACTTGTTTCTCCAGATTATTCAATTTGATACATTTTTAAACAGAGCTGAACAAAAGCATCGAACAAATTGACAATATGACAATTTGAAAACCTAGGCAACATTTTAAAGGCCGTCTTGGGTCAGGTCTATACACATGCGCTAAGCATATTATCCAATTCTATATTATTTTAATATCAATACTGATTTTTATAAATAAATGCTGAAGAAAATGGTAAAAATATCTTTGCGCATTTTGTTTATTTATTTTGATAAATTCATAACTGTTTTTCCAAATGCACCTGCATACTAAATGCATAAAAAAATAGAAATAATAACAACATTTAGTATACTTATGATGTTACGATTACGATCATTTTTTGCTGTTTATCATATCAATGATTCAAGGCAATTTTTTTAACATTTGTATGCAATCAACGTTAGATCAACTGTACGAAAATCTGTTCGACTTTGGAAATAAATTTTGATTTCGGTATTATTTGTGAATTATCAAATAATCAAAATCAATTCACACAAATTAGTCATGAATATCGACACAGACACCGACATCGAATCTTGATTAAGCGTTAATGAACTGCGCTGTAATCTTGTTCAATATTTGACAGGTTTTATTCGATTCAGACAAATGAATAAAAAACAAAAAAAAAAAAAAAAAAATTTGATTGGAAAGAAATCCTCCATTTACATTACTTATTTGTTGGTCATTTATTTCGAGGCATGTAAACAAAACGATTATAAAAAAAAAACGTTGTCATTGATAAAATTGATTTTGTCGGGTAAGATTGTTGTTGTCAATTACCCGCATCGATTTAAATCGAGCTCACTGTTCAATTAACGAAAATTTCAATCATCCAGAGATAAAATTTATCTTTTATGGAGTCTCACACACACACACATACACAAATATTCAAATTCACAATTTATCAAGAACATTGCCAACAGTATGATTGTAATCACAAAACTATGAATATTCACGTGTTTTTATTCTAAAAATGGCAATAAAATCTAAAGTTTTATATCGTTCATCTTCAAATTTGAACTTCAATCAATGGAATCCAGACAATTAACTATTTCCATTATCATGGCAATATTCATGAAATGCTATGACAACATGTAAATAAAATCAAAATTAATTGCTTGTATCTATTTGAATTGATTCGTAAACAGTAAACAAATAAATGTAGGAATGTCTCATTGGCGCATTCCATGGCTAAAAATTTGCCTCAATTTCAAACGAGAATATAAATTTTCGTTGAATAATTTAAATTTTTTTATTTCTTACTTTCTTAGTAGTTAATTTGTACATGAATTCTGACAACAAAAACAACAACATCAAAAAAAAAAGAAAAAAAAAAAAAAGAAAAAAAGGAAAAAAAATTGCAGAAACACGACGAAATAACTAATTCGAATATGGAGAATTCCAAACAAAGAAAATTATTAAGGAAAAAACACAGGTTTTGAAATTTCATAACCATTTCCAAATAATATTCGAACAAAAATGTTCAAATAAACTGATTGCTCAGGTGACATTCGGTAATATGCAATTTACATATAGTGAAAAGCAATAAAACAGAACAAATAGTGAATGACTCAATACAATGACATATGGCTAAAGAAAGAAGAGAAGCAAAAAAAAAAAAAAAAAAAAAATTGCGTTCAATTGAATTCACTAAAATATTTGAAAATCAACAACAAACGTTAGTTCTTCATAAAAAGCTTTAATTCCGATCATTCCCCCAAAAACTGTTGAGCATCACTTAAACATGACGCTACTTGTTCGGATGATACTTGTCACAGTCATTGATGATGATAATAATAATAATTAATTATATGTTGTTGTTTTCTTTTTCATCTTTCAGTTTCTTTATAGATTTCTGCTTTTAACTAGAATTACTTGTAGAACACAGAACCAATAATCATAGGCAGCGCCCATGTCAATGGAACATTTTTTCTGTTTACATGATGAACATTAATACACAATGAACATATTTTGTCATCATTCAAGCATTTAAATCCACACATTTTATTTCTGCCAATAAATTCATTAATCAATCGCGTTATAAAATAGATGTTTTACTTTGCGACCAGTGCTTTTATTGAATTGCAACAAATCGCCGAATCCAAAGTCAATTGAATCGTGTAGATTCTGTATAAAAGATATTCTAAAAAAAAAAGCAAAAAGAATAAGTCACGTGCACAGTATTTTCATTTTGTTTTAAAATGGACATAAAAGCATCTATATAGCGTTTTCTTGTCTTGAATAATGGATTCATAAATAAAATTTAGTTGAAACGAGAGCTAAACAATTAATTAATGAAACATTGATTCAGTATGTGTTAATAACTGGCAATTGACTCATCGCGTACAACATATTTTCACTTAATATAGCATGCACATCAATGAAAACAATACATATTGAACTTTCTTCTTGAACTGCATTCACATGGCATTGACAAAAGAAAAAAGTGTCTCAAATATACACACGCACACAAACATACAATGTGTTTGTGTTTATTTCTACGACGCGTGATTAAGCAAAATGCCCTTCAACTTTTTTCGATTAATTATGAAATTTTTGCACCCGCTAAACTGTAATTTTGGTCACAATCAGCTGTGTTTATAGACGCTCAACGTCGCCTTACTTATGAGGGAAACAAAAAACACGTTGACGCTTTTAACCAACAATAACATAAATAAATGAAACGACAAAAAATAAACGTATAACAACAACAGCGACAAATTCAGCATGTTGGGATTATCTTACTTTATTCCATATTTACTTTTGGCTTAAACTATTCAAATTTATTTCTCTGTGTCATTGCTAACGTGCATCAAATGAAAAAAAACAAAAGTTTCTGCTGAACATCAAATTATACTATACGCAATTGAATACGGAAGGGGCAAAGATATGTGGGGAGAAAATGTTTAACAGAGAAGAAAAATAAAATAAACGTGCAACATTGCCTTCGTCGGATGTAAAGAGTGACACTCAAAGAGGAAAACACATGAAATAAATACGTTAACTTTGCCAATTTGAATATATTCAGTGAAATTATCACATTTTTTTTTTGCACATTGGATTTTGGTACGTTTTGTCTCATTCTATGTTTATAAATATTTTACCGATTATTTGTGTCAACTTTGAAATATTGCTGTGCATTGAAAATTGGTTTTCATATATGAAAAAAATGGTTTACGGCGCAAACTTTACGTATATAAACATGAATGCGTAAATAAATTTGAAGAATTTTTATTTAAAAAGAAAAAGAAAAAAAAAAACGGAAAATCCTTTCATGAACTGCTGCTACGTCATTTTTTGGAAATAATGTTCAAGCGCTCAATAAAATGCATTAAATTTGAGTAAAAAATGTTAAAACTTGATATAAAGCGGATATTCCCCCAATGTTTATGTTCAAGAAATTGTACAACTTATGGCAAGTCAAACCACCGGTTTGTATGCAAATGTCAACAATATAATATGAAATTATTTTGCTCTGATTTCTTTCACGGATCTGTGCTGTCTTTAGATAAAATTCCATTGCAATGATTCGTATACAATATACAATGTGTGTTACAAATTCATCCATCTGTTTGATTACGCTAATTGAAATTCATCATATGTTTTCAAATTAGATTTATTAATATTAGTTTGGAATGGTACCAGCAGTGCCATTCCGAAACCTGTATTTTTTTTATCAACAAAATTCAACAAAAAAAAAAAAAAAAAAAAAAATGAATGAAAGAGTGAAAAAAAAAATTAAATATGATATTTTGGCCAATTAACGAATGTTCAAATGAAATTTCTTATACTCGTTACCATCGTACAATGCACGAGTTAAAACTGATAATTGGTGAAGAGTGTCGGGGAAATAATGTGCACTCACGTTTTAGAATAAAAGATAATTGAAATAAATTATAGAATACAGATGGTTGTGTGTTTTTTTTTCTTTTTTTTTTTTTTTTCTTTTTTTTTGTTAAAAAACATGTCGACATTCAAACTATATGTATTAACCAATTGAAGGCAAACCAATTTTCGATGTGCTAAACAATAGCAATAATTTACTTTAAATATTCTAATTCAATTATTTTGATATTAAATATTGATCAATATCGCATACGCATAAAAATGCCAAAATTACATTTTTTTTTTTTTTGCTTACATAGAGAAAAGAATAAATGTTTGTGAAATTGTTCGATCAACATATACATAAGCACTTTATATTCCCTTCATGGTAAAAACTTACCAAATGTAAAAATTGTCGCAATTTGCCATTGGAGAATGATTTTACGAAAAATGTTTCAATTCAATTTGTTTGGCATAAAATACCGGAATCACCATTTTGTACGCTACAATGATTGAGCAAGTTCAAAAACGAGTAGCCAGTTTGGCAGTATATGTAAATAAAGTGAAAAGAGCCAAACATGATATGAAAAGTTTATTTGGTGTTCGCACATGAAAATATCGACAAAAAAAACACATCATAATATTCGGAAATACGAAACCATTCACAAACCATCAGACGAAATATTGATCGTGTGCATGATAACGATTCCCCAATTGCTCGTAATAATAATAGTTACATTTATACCGTAGATGCGTTTTGAATATCACAGTAAATGAATTTTTTTTTTTTTAATCAATGGTGTGTTCAGTGACTTTTTTTTTTGTTATTTGGCAAGTGTTTATTGGAATATTTGCGAAATGGAAGAGGAAGTGTATGTGCAAAATTTTGATTATTTCGGAAATAAATTCAAGAGTGATTAGAGCCACCTAAACGTGTCTTGATTATAAAAAAAACGTAAAATAAAGTCTTAATTTGTAACACTTTCATTCATCTCATTTTGTTGTACTGAATGTAGAAATGTTTAAGAATTAATTTCATCTTTTTCTACAAAAAAAAAAAAAAGAACAATATTGTGTTGTTTTTTACCGTTCTGAGAATTAAACGATGATTTAAGATGTTCATGTGTTTTGTTTGACGGTGGTTTATTCTCCTGTCTGAATGATCTGTAAAAAGGCTGAAAATAAACCGCTGATTCATTGCATGCAGCCATCGAAAAATAATTACTATTTTAATGAAACAGATAAATTTTTTTTTTCTATTTGCGTATTTATTTGTTGTTCACATGTCATATTGTCTCCAATGTTAGTCATGTATTGTATTTTCTGAACGAGCGCGATATTGATGAGTTTGTTGTACGATATACAATGTGCGACAACAGTTTGTTGACAAAAAATTTTTTATTGACTGACATTGGATGCTGTGCCGGTATTGTATTTTACAAGCTGTTCGATATGGTGATTGATGTCGTGATCAAGTGCTCGTCCAATTCTTTTTCTTAATTGATAAAACGCACATTCGCCTTTGTTATTTCCTATTCAATCATTCTTCTTTTTATTTTTCATTTGATAATATTCTTGCGAATTTTTCTCTGTTTTTGTGTAAATGAGCCGAAAATTTGCGTTTGTATTTTTTTTTCACAACCGATTTTTTTTTTTTTTTCTTTTTTTTTTTTACTTCGATTGCGTATTGTAAAAGTAAATTAATTATTTATGAGAGGAAGAACCAAACAGACGAGTATAGATAAGGCCATAATTTACAGTAATAATAAACATAGATCTAAGCCAAAGTGAAAAATAGTGCATCGAAACACGAACTTTTTTTGCCCGATATATTATGTGTGAATAGTGAAAAAAAAAAAAAAAAAATTTCATTATTCGCTTCAAGCAAATGAAAACGCAAACGCTTGCATTCTTCAAGTCACAAAAACAAAGCAAAGTCCGAATACAACGGGCAATCGAATTCATTATGGTTGATACGTAATAACTGGTGTGAACAGTTGTGCAATAATTACAAATCGAAATTCACGGTCAATATCATCATCGACAGTGTGCGTTTTATATTTGTGTTGGAACATTGTTGTTTTTGTGAATTTTCCACGATTTTAATTTTCTCATGCACACATTCACATTTACATTCACAAACACATATACAATGTGCATATAACACCACAACAACAGAATGAAACAAGGGGAGCCGTTTAATCACTTGGCATCGAGATCACAATCAATTTAATTTGTTTGTAAATGCACTTGCTTTTGTTGATATTAATTTATGAAAAAAAAAAAAAAAACGTCCGCTGTCGACGATATTGAACATAAAAAAGAAATACCGCCATCGGTTACATCTTTGCAACAACTTGGTATGATAAATGATTAGCACTATTTGTATCTGTATTTGAATTAGACCAATTTCCGGTTTGTGAATTATTCGGAATTGTTGTTTTCTAATAAAAATTAAAAAAAAAAAAAAAAAAAAAAATAAACGTTTTCAAAGCCAAAATAATGGAATTACAACAAAAACAAAAATGTCATTTTAAAAACTCCAATCAGAAAAACGTGCTTTTATTCAATTAAAATAACACCAATTTAATAAATAGATCGAAATATTTTGTGTTTGGTCATTCTAAGTCCAATTACGTAGCGACATCGCAACAATTGAAAACATGACGCTACAATCATCATCAAAACGTGACCAATGCCAAATTACCAATTTTCAATGGAAAAACAAATGAAGGAATTTTTGTGTCTATATAGAACAGAAAAAAAAATAATTTTATTTTTTTTTTATTCTATACCTCTCTTCATCCCGTCCATTGTGTTTAAATAAATCAATTTGAAATTGTTAAGTACGCATTTCAATTTAAAAAAAAAAAAAAACACACACACACACACGATGCTTTCATCAAATCGTCATGTGGTACCAGAAATAAATCAAGTATTGAAGTCAGATGATTTTCAATTTAATTCGATGTTTCGTCGCAAGAACATTTATATTCATTTAATACCGCGGCTTGTTGTTCACAGTATTTAATTGTGCATGTCGTGTGCCGCAAAGTCGGAACATTACAAAAAAAAAAAAAAAAAATCTAAAACCTACTGTTTTGATTGTGTGTTCTTCCTTTAGAATCAATTTTTTTTTTCTGTTTGCTTGCAATGAAACTATTAAGATTGGCTTAGAATTGAGATTCTACTGTTGCTTTTGTGTGGCCATTTCGTACGTGCGCCAATGAATGTATGAAATAAATGCAAACTATACATCGATATCATAGTTGTGATAGTCAACAAAAACCAATGGAAAAAAAAGCACATTAACAACAAACAATAGTTTGTAATTAATGAATTGCAAATTATAATTAATCAAATTCGCTGGATTTGCACGAAACTGGCTGATAAATTTTTACTTTAATGCTGTATTATTGTGAATTTTGTTGTTTTATTTACATTCATTTTCATTCAAAGCAAATCTGATTTACTCTTTTCCGTTCTCTTTTTTTTTTATTTTCCAGATCTGGACGAGTAATTCTGTTTTTTTTTTTCGTGTGTGTGTCTGTTGGGAGTTTGTGTTTCAGCTACCGCCGTTGTCGGTAGAGATATTTATTCGATTGCATTTTTAAGTTGATTGAGTGCAATTTTTTGGCAAAACGATTTCAATTCTCAAAAATTGGTAAGTTTTATTAGAAAAAAAAAAAAAAAAAAGAAATCAAAAACAAAATCTCAGTTCACGTATGGGTCAAAAAATCATTTATTCAATTGAAAATGCAAATTACAAATTACAAGTGATTACACGATTACATGGTCTGAATCCATGGCGAACCGAATTGATTCCATGCCATAAAATGTTTAATAATGTGATTTAATTTTGACAAACGTGCCACTCAACAAATACACACACACACACACAACGAATTTATTATTTTTGTTATAGTTTGACGTAGTTCCTATTTCAATTGATCCGAAAATACATTAATCGAAACTGTATTTGAAGACTACTATCCGCAATAAGTTTGAACTATTCATACAACATCTCTTCAAATGAGTGAGATTCACGTTGACAGCTTGCTGAAGGGAATTTTGACGCTAAATTTCAAACTACAATGAAAAATACAATTTAAGCCCGTCTGTTTGCCTGTAATAAAATCTACAGATTTAAACTTCATTATCTGGTTAAAGAGAATCTATTAGAAATAATTACATATATTTGATTTTGACTCTGAATTTTGTTTCAAACTATTTTTTTTTTGTTCGCTGTCATGTTCAATGCTGTGTATGATATCGCAGCATCTCTGTGTAACGCGTTTATGTGAGTTAAGAGGAGAAAAAAAAAATAAACAGAATTGCGCCATTAAATCTGTTACCCTCTGAATGAAAATGATGTATACACAATAGCTTTTTCTATTGATAATGATTTGGACTTTTTTTTCTTTTTCCATATAATACTACGTTGGACACCATGTGCCTAGCATTTTTCAATTGATGTGACTAGAATGTTGTGTGTGTGTGTGTTTTTTTTTTTTGCTTCTTTCAATTGAACGATAATTTTTTTTTTCTTCTAGAGATTCTACAATCTCGTCACTCTTCTTTGAATTTCGCTGAGAATATTGTAACTAATAATATGTGTTGGATTAAGCATTTTAATAAATCTAGACGGTAACTGTTTTTCAATGTATAAACATGTACCGATGAAAAACCTGACCGAACAAAATGTGCACAATCATCATTAACAAAGCGCTGTGTCTTTCAAATATTTGTCAATTGTAATTCATAATAAAGGTGATCTACAGATTAAGCAAAATAGGAAAAGCATACACAATCAAATACATGTCATAAAGAGATTTAACTAAATCTTTTACCAACAAAATGAAACAAGACACACGGCGCGTCACAAACACACACACACACACACACACAATCAATTTTGTTTGTAGCATTTGTGTCGCAGACGGATTTAAATTATGTGAATTTCAAGACATACGATATGTACTTCAAAATTGGTTCAATGTGTCAAGAATCAATCCTCCTTGAGGGAGCTCAATTCACCATTCTATAAGTTCATGGATTATTGAATGGTCGCACTTAAACACTCAATCGATGTGATGGGCATTTTGATGCAAAATGTCACACTCCAGTTATAAGCCGCTACTTGATTTTAATTAAGCATATTCTTATGCATAAACATTCGATATAAATTTAATTCGACTTAACATTCAATGAAAACGACGATTGGGCGACACATTGCGCATCGGAATATGTAATTATGATGACAATGTTATACAAATAATTCAATTGAAAATGTTGTATGTAATGCATTGCATTCATTAAACGCAACGCGTTTGTAAATGTATGCCAATAACCTCATATCGATTGAGTTCAAATTTATTTTTTTTTTCTTCTTCTTTTTGTATTGGAGAATGAATTTAAGGCGCCAACGGGTCAAAACCATAGAATGGCATGTGTAAGCCGTACACGTCCTTGTCTCTTTATAGTTTTTCTCCCCCACCTACCAGATTATCATTTTGCTATGTATCTGATAGCACTAGATTACGTTACGTTGTCATCATAACTAATTGAGATGGGATTTGATGATCGTTGTTACCTGAATCTGGCTATAATTCATTATTTCAATGGAGATGTTAATTGGATTTCAACAAAATTATCCATTTTTCTTTTTGTAATGGAAAATTCGTCATAAAAAATTGATAAATGTTTATCGATAAACATTTTAAATCGATGTTTTTCCCCTCTTTGGAAATAACATGTTTGTTCAACGTCAGTGCTGCTGCTGTTTTACGAGTTCTTTTCTTGTTTTATTTTGTTTATAAGGAAACAGAAAATCAATTACGTTGAAATTGCTTTTGATATTGTCGCAATAAATAAATATTCGAAACAGTTTCCAAAGTTGACGCAAAAACACTCAATTCAAATATTAATTTTTCGATTAAACACACAGACAGACACATATCAAATAGCTTGAGAAGCAAAAACAACAAAAGTTACAAACAAAATAGTTGTAACGATAAAAAAATAATGTTTATTACCGCATTATTTAAGGTGATATCATTCAGATTATCAATGCCATTTGCATGTCGTATCATTGTGCGGTTGCATCCACGCACAATTTGGGTTGATTATGCGCGAACATCGCTCAAAGCATTCGATTACATGCATGGTCATATGTGTTTAAAATACTTGCAACTACACAGCTAATTCAATTTGCATTTTATCCAAAAATGATAAAATAACAACGAACATTGCCTATTAATTATGGTGATTGATTGCGCAAATGTTCGCTACTTGTACTCAACGATCGTTTGATATTTTGGCACATGAGATGAATTCCTAAATAAAATCCCAAAGAAAAAAGTCAATAGGCGAACACAGAAAAGAAAAAAATGACAACATTTTATGTTGATCACGCGTGATCCGAAGTTATTGGCAACGAAAACTGTTCTTGAGTATCGAAGATGCGTCTGGAATGAATAATCAATAGTTCATTCAATTTAATATTGCTGTTTGCTATGCAATTTCGCAGAAAAAAGCAAATTTGGCATGGTGATAAAGCAAACCACTTTCGGAACACCCGAGATTGATGTGTTTGACGGTGTATTTGATAAGAGGAAACGATTGGAAGGAAGCATTCATTATATACATCAATTGCAATCCGGAAGACAGTTTTTCTAATGTAATTTATTCTCATATTTTGACATGTTATTTAAATTGCGATGTTATTTGTATGAAGATGCGACCTGTTATACTTTGATTTGATTTTTTTTTGCCTTTTTTCATTTTTTTTTTTTTTTTTTTTTAAACTGAAAAATTTTCTAAATTTCCATTTTTTGTTATCGGAAAACCCGAACATGCTAAATTCTGTAAAAAAAAAAATAAGTCAGATTAGATGCACGATATATTATTGCCTAAAAGGCACATTCGATTTAACACAATTCAAGTTAAAACCTTCACAGGTAGTGCACATCGAGGTTTTGTTTACAATCAAAGTCGCAACGCATTGAAAACAGTCGACATTTGGCAACTGTTTGTGTCAAGTTCAGTCAATATCATGGCAGCGATAACTTATGGTGTTTTTTTTTTGTTCATCATTGATTTTCATCGTTTACGAATTTTTTTTTACGATTAGATTCGATTGATCGTGTCTCCTTTCCTACATTCAAGTGATAATCAACACTCAAATGGTTTCATAGAATTGTATATGAAATAAACGCGTTTTTAAAATGAATATATTATGAAACTCGATAGCAAAAATTTGTGTTTGCAACCAAAAAAAAAAAAAAAATAGCGATATTTTTGAAAATGACGCAAAATGAACCTTTGCAACAAGGGTAAAATCTATAGAGAAGACGGAAGTTTTATTTTTTTTTCTCTCTTCTTACTAATAGATTTGCAAATCAAATCAAATCCATATTTATAATTCGCAAAAACACCTTAATCGGTTTGTTGAACCCTTTTATTTTGAATTCAATAATAACACAAATTCCGTTTATTGCTATAATGTCTGCTATTCTGGGGGGTAACATTCAATTTAAAGAGAAAAAAGTGAAACAATTTGATTTGATTGCATAACATCACACACAAATGAGATAAAATTATTCTACGCGCTGTTTAACCGTTGTATATAAGAGAAAGAGAGAGAGAGAGAGAAAACCAGTGAATCGGGGAACCCAACATCAATCAATGCATTTTTATACTGATTCGCATCATTCTCAAGCACGGACTCAACATGCATACTTCGTTCGATTAAAGAAAAAACAAAATAAATGAAAGAAAAAAAAAAACTGAAATTGACATCAACATGAGAACATTATTGGGTACAAAGGTTCCATTCGCCGTTCACTAAGCATTTTTCTTTTATGGAAATTGCCGCATAAATCGAAGCCATTGCGCTTTTATCGTTCGTTACTGTCAAGCCACGATGTGTAAATTTACATAGAAATGTAAACACCACACGATCAGATGATCATAACCAGTTATACTAAATTGTTATTTTGTGTTGCCGTTTTTTTTTTCTTTTTTTCGTTGGTCGAGGCAGTTGTGGTTAATTTTGCGTTTGCGTTGTCGCCACTGACACTCACTCCGGTCCGTTTTTGCATTGCAGCAATTAACTATTTACTTTCAACGTAACAATTTTTCATACGCATTCACTTGCAGTCACGATCAAGTTTTTCATCTTCTTTTATCCAGTTTTAACCGGCTTGTCATGAAACTCTACCGCAATTGCCGATTAAAATCGATTCATGATTTAATTCAAATAAATCATTGCAATCGAGATGTCAATAAATGCAATCAAAAACCGCGGCAGATAATACGAGAAAATTCGAGTAATGCAAACACTTATTTATGTAGCTAATATACTTAGCGCTACAATCGCACTAAGCTCAGACAACAGTGATAATCATAATAATTTTCTTCCTTTTTAAAGTCTATAACCATTCCTACTTCAACATATAAAATCAAAAATAGTTCAAAAGACAAAACAAGATAAAAAAAATTTATTTTGTAAACTTTGATGAAATTCACCTTGAAGTGATTTCATAAATGTTAATTCTCAGAAGAGAGCAAAAAAAAAAAAAAACGTGTGATTTAATTTTCATCATTCTTTTCGATTATTCGAAGCAAAATCTTATGTGCACATAAAAAACACTTTAGCTATCGTTTGAATGATAATTTACAGCTGAAACATCATAGCTGAAACATGAAAATTGAAAAATAAACAAATGATAAAATTGAGAAACTCAATTCATTTTGATTGATCAAAAAAAAAGAAAAAAAAATCTTCGTCATAAATATATACAAAACGGGACATTGCGATTGAGTCCAACGATACCGAGAATGGAAATATGTATTGTGGCTCAACACACACACACGCAGAGAGAGCGAGAGGAGAGAGAGAGAGAGAGAGAGAGAGAGAGAGAGAGAGAGGGAGAGAGATCGGAACATTCTAATTATATGAAAAACATTGACAAGGTCGTTTAGTTTGTTTGGTTGGTTAGCTGGTGCATATCGTACATTAATCGAGTTCAGGTTGGCGCTTTGTTTCTTTTTTTTTTTATTAAAGTATTTTATGTCAAATTGATGGATCGATGAAGGCAGTTAGTTGTCAGTGTTCTGGTTAGATGACAGTCGCATTTGTTAATAAATACGTTGTCATTTCCATTCACTAAAAAACATGCACTGACATAAATGTATTTCTGTATTTTTTTTTTCTTTTTTTTTTCAATAAATTTGCACAATATTCCAAACATATTTAGAAAGCATAGTTGATAGAGCGGGTGAAAGGTCAAATTGTATTTTTTGACCTAACCAATCATGATGGCCATAGGATTTCATCTGGTTCGAGAATGAATTTCCAAAATATGCATAAACAGAAAGTACAAAGGTTTGCGTTGTTAGCCATGAATTACATGCTTATATAAATGTGTGTTTGTTGTGTTATCTATAATTTCAAATTAAGTCAAAACACAAAATCCGACCAATGGAAATTTTTATTATTTTTTTGCCTCAATACTGGGATATAATACCTTTGTTTGTTGACTTGTCATTATTTTTTTTTTTTTTCTTCTTTTTGGTTCGGTATTAATGTCTGAACAATGTTTATACCTTCTTTCGTTGTTTGATTTATAAGCCTCTAAAAAAAAATTTTTTTCCACGTGAAATTGTTGTTTACCGTTTATCCGAAAAGTATGGCAATATGAAATGATCCCATGACACGCATTAAATATATGAGCTACTCGTATATCAATTTGAATCGGTTATTTCGTGAAATTTTTCGAAAGAGTTTGCATATATTACAACATTTCTCTTTGTATCCCATTGAATTCTAACTGAAAACATCGTCAAGGCATGTTGAACTTCCAAACAACCTCTTTCGATTGGTAAAAGTTTGCAAAATTAATTTGTTCGAATACTTTTTTTTTTTTTCATTTGATTGATAAATTGAGGAAAGTGAAGAGAGCGTAAATTCCATCAACCGTAGATTTTTGTGTAATGTTTGCGAATTTTAAAGTGCGCCATTGAAGGTGAAAAGAGTGAAAAAAAAAAATATGTAAACAATCATAAAATGCCAATTTAGCTATTGTGCCACCATTTGGAGAATGGTTTGTGGAATCATAACAAACACCATGTCTGAATTAATTAAATCGTATGATATAAACTAATTCATGACTTGTTATGATGGCATAATTGTCAGTTTTGTGCACGCCACCAACATCAATTATGAATATTAATTTCGTTGAACTTAATCCGAATCGGATTAATGCAAAATCGAAAAACTTGTTTTGAATAAAATAAAGGATCTATAATAAAGAGCCAGCTGATAGATATGATTTTTAAATCGTCTAACACACAAGTGTTCATTTCAAGTGTTGAATTCAATAGGTGTGTGTCATCTTCGGATGAGATATATTTAAGTGCTAATGAGCCACGATTTTTGCCATTTACCATTTGATCTATTGAATTGAAGTTAATGAGTGCGCATATTTTCAACATTTGATTAGAAACTTTGCTTTTGCATTGTTCATCTTCTCTCAACATCGTCATTGTGTTTTGATTATTTGATAAATATATATTTTTTTTTTCTGTCTAAAGCTAAACAAATCATGTTTGTCTACGAAAAAAGATAAATGTATTCGCTTAATTATGATTAAAGCATGTCTGTTCCTGCAACACAATTGATCATACTCATCCCGAGTTTCGGGATCCGAGAACAGATTTATTGCCTCTTTTTTTTTTATTACAGCTCTAATTGCTGTCACAAAAGTTTTATCACTACGTTTAACCAAAATCTTATCATAAACAACATTCAAAAATAATACAAACAGTACAAATAACTGAAGGCAATCATTCCAATATTGTTGTTTTTTTTTTCGTTTAAAACAAGAATTTCCAGTGACATTGGACTGAGACATTTAGAGTTCCAAAATTATGCTCAAAAGTCATAGTTCGAGAGGGTTCTTTTTCTACAAAATACGGCTTAAAATAAATGTCAATGTAATTGACTATCACCAAATGTGCCGTGTCATACCTTTCTTTTGTGCGATGATGATGCCCGTCTTTATGTGTTGAACAACAAAAAATAATTTCCATACACATTGTCACTTAGAATCGAAGTGACCCGATTTTTTAAACAATAAAAAAAATAAAAACCATGAACATTTTTTACGAAAAATTGGCGAAATGAACATTGGTCTCGACCCTTCAATAGCCAATTATAAAAAGTATTTATCATTCAACCTTCCGTTGAAGTGAAATAAAAATAAAAAAAAAAAAAATAAACAACCATTATCATGGGATTCTCAATCAAAAATTGTATAAAGATGTAAGATGTCAGAAAGACTTCACCATGATATTGCTTAAATTGAAATGAACGAAATAAATCATCGATTTATCATGTCACTTCCAAAAACGAAGAAATGGGTTTTACGTGTGCTGAAAATTTCAAAAAAAGATTAATATTGTAATGGATCATATTTATAACCTTTCCTGATATCAATGGGTACAGAACGTTTCTATATTAAGATGCTTTGTTTATTTAAAATGCTTAACAAGTACTTACAACATTCCAATGTTTGATGGGTACATTTTTTTTCTCTTTTTTTTTTATTTTGCTTCGTATTCGCGCCGGAATGAAATGAATTTGAATTCGCAATATATTGACGACAATCGCGAAAGCAAATCAAAAGAAATTTGGAGGTCGAATATTTGCTGAAAATAAAAAAAAAACATACAATTGATCAATGAGTAAAAATGGCTCATATCAATTCAATTTCAAACGGGAACGCAAAGCACTTGCCAAAAATTACACAAAGAGCTATCTAAAGTAAGGAAGCTGTCGGAGTCTGGCCGGTCTATCGTTTAAGCTTGTATTTAAGTGGCATATGATTGATAGCAGAAAAAGTACTTTTAATTTGAAGTGATGTATTTTTTTTTTTTTTTTTCGTTGTTGTTGTTATTATTGTTGTCATTTTCGTTCTCTTTGGGTGTAACCTTCTTGTATGTGAGATGACGCGCGAGAAGAATACAAAAAATAAAATGCGAATTAAATTGCGCAGCCAAATTTTAATTTGTTTGAAATTTTTATGCCAATATAGCATTCAATTGATCGGAATAGAAGTAACATATAATTCAGTCCACTTTCAAATTCATCTGAATTAACGATACGCGGACCAAACACAAAACCAACTATAGATTCTTGGTAATTTGCATTGTATTTGTCGATGACGTTCGACAACTTTTATTTTTGTCTTTCAATATTTTCTGTCGCACGTGTTTGTCTTTCGTCTTTGTTTAAAAACTTCTGTTTACCAAGCGCGCGCATTGACACACACGGAATTCAAAACCGAAGTGGAAGAACAAAACTAGAGTGTTGGCAATTGGTTTTGCTAACCCATTTTGTTTGTTCAGATTCGTTTGCAATTGAGAACTTGTCTAAAGAACAAACGAACTTGTCTTTTTTTTTTTTGCTGTCTTTCTGCTTTATTTGTACCAAAGCGCTTAACTTTTTACATTCTTTCTTCGTACATCGAAATAAACGAAAAAAAAAAAACAAAAACTTCCAATCGACTCGTGAATTATGTTCTTTTTTCTCTCTCTTTCTACGCCATTTATGTTGTTAACAATTTATATCGATTACTTGAATATTCGCATTTATGCTGTAGAATCAACAGCAAATATGCCTGATTTTTTTAGTTTTAGCATTTCGCATTCCGATAATAAATTAACAATGAAAGACAAGCACGCAATACATTTTTCGAACATGAATTTTATGACGAAACACTAGTTAATTGTCCGTCAGGCTTATTTGCATTGATTCCGCTCACAGCATGCTAGCAACACAATTGGCTGTATTTGCGTTATGTTTGTTCGGAAAATGAGAAATCACTACGATTTTGATATAGATCAGTGTGTGTGTGTGTGTGTTTTTTTTTTTCAATCTTTTCGTTTGTATTGATCATGACATTCTCCCAATCAATTCAATTCGAGCAAAAAAAAAAAAAAATGAATTACTCCGTTTGGGAAACTGGTTTTGTAATTGAAGTACTTTCCGTTTAGTTATTTGATCTGAATGCGTAAGCATCGAGACATCAGGTAGATTTAGATTCTCGCATGCTAACGAAAAAAAAAAAGAAAACCTATTCGTGACTAGCAGGAAGATAAGCGCGATTTCATTTCGATATAACTTCATGTATGCACTTGTAAGTTATTGTCGAACCTACAACTAAATGTTACACGTGACGCTCACGCTTCATATGCAATCGATATCATCAGTAAATTCTCAGAAGTAAAAACAAATGAAACGAATATAATACGAAAAAGAAAAGCAAAAAAAAAAAAACTATTGTGAGATAATATGTGAACAGAACTATAGAACATGTCGAAATAAATAAGTTAAGATTTACGTAGATTTATGACTATAACACCGCATGCAAATAACAAAAAAAAAACGGGATTGAATCTGGTTTAAATATTTCGTCGCAACATTTTAATGGCGATTAGAAGTCGCTTGATTGCAGTCAACCTATTTTTTTTTTTTTTTTTTTTTTGCATACGATGGATCTATACGAAAGAATTATTTGAAGGATCGATATAACGTCACATTTTGTAGCCAAACATTCGTCAATATCGTTGAAATGAATCATCGTTAAAATTTAAATATGAATATGGTAACGTGAAAATATTCCAAAATGGTCTAAATTCCAGGCCGATTAGAAAAGAATCTACTAGAAATGGATAAATTATCAGGAATTTTCGTCCGCTGATGTCAAAAGGCAACAACAATGTTGTAAAAAGAAACAATATTGTGATCTGTGAATATGATTGATTGTGAAAGAAAAACGTGTGGCAGCTGATGTTTTTATCGTGAGTATTTTGCAATGCTCGTGGTATTTTTTTTTCTTTTTTTTTGTAAATTCAATCCGCTAAATTCACACACTTGTTCTATTTGAATAAACAATAAGGTATTGAATTTTCTTACCAAGAAGAGATGAGGAAAAAACGAACCGTTTTTTTAAAACAACTAAAGAATCATTTATTAACTGATCAAGGTTTAGTACCGCGGAATGCAAAATGCTTTCAAGCACAAAACTAGATATTTTTCAATAATTTCGCAATATTTATTTTTTGAGTCATTTGTATTTTTATTTGTGAAGTGAGGAAAAAGAATAAACTGCATAATTACTTCATGTTTGGTTCTTTTTTTTTCGCTTTTGCTCTGTTAAATAGATTAACATGACAATTATTGGCATTCGCTCAATGGCTACTATTAATCGCATTTAAGCACAACAAATGGAACCCATTTTTTGTTTTTCGTATTCAAATGTAGTTTAAAAGGTATTTTTAGTTTGTGATATGATTCAAACAAGTTTCCAATCGTAATATTATGAATATTTAAAGTTCTTAAGCTTTTTTTTTTTCATATTCAGTTATTGTATATGGACTTTGATAACATCCAGGTTTAATGCGATAAACGAAGTGAAAAGGCAAGATTCCATATCGATGATGGTGAATTTGACTACATTCCATCTGTAATTTATTGGATCATCGTCCATGGTTTTTGGTCGTTGTGTTACCAAGACTTTCTGTGACGCGCTTCTTTTTTTTTTTTTTTTTTTTCATTTGAAATCACAGCGCTGAACCGTACGATTTGTGCTTTATTATAGTTCATTCGAGCGATAACATACATCAGAACCATTTTTCGGTTTGAACTCAATTTTTGGGCGTCAGATTTGTTATTATTTATGCAGATCGATGATAAAAATTTCGAAAAAAGAAAAAAAAAAAAAAACACACATTTTTGTTTTTACCTTTTTAATGACGTTGGTAGCAAAATGGCAACGCCAAAAATTGAAATGAATTAAACACGAATAACAGTCATTCCCTCTTCAATGATATGGTTTAAAATAGTTGTTAAACACATTAATTGAATCATATTATTGAATGATACTACGACCGCCATCAAAAGCAAAGAGATACACAAAAGTGTGATGTCAACCGCAACCTGATCCAATTATATCACAAAAATACATGCAGAAAGAAACGAAAAAAAAAAAAAAAAAAATGATCAATCATTTCACCAGTAAATTTCTGTGCGCAAAATAATGTAAATGTATGTAATTTTATATCGGTAATGGCAATTGTGCTGAGCAGGTCATTTAAAATAATGAACCTTGACCATCGTAACATGTCTGTCTAAAGATTATTTCTTGCATATTACCTCTTCAATAGCATCGATGGTACGATCAGATCATAGTCGACCGTGCGACTGTCCACATCGACATACCAAACATTCTGAACTATCACCAAAGTGTTGTAAGAATGGAAAATGCACAATAATTTAATCGAATAGTGTGCTGAACAACAAAAAAAGAAAGAAAACAATATTCATTTCTATTTGTTGTTCACACTTAATAAAAACTAAAAAAAATTGTGTAAACGTGCATTAAATAGTTCATAAATAAATAGTTAAATAGACAACAAATTATTTCTTTTATTCGCTATTCAAAACTCGTGAGTGGGAACACTTCCATTTGGAATTCGGAAAGAAAAAAAACGAAACGAAATAGTAAGCAATAGTATATTCAAGTGAAAAATCTGTTCGATTTAAAGAATCTGCAAATTCGTGATAAGTTAATAATTGTACTATGCACGAAATCCACTTGATTGAAAATTCAATGATTTTTTTCTTTTTGTCTATTACTTTTTCCAATCGTTTGGACACTGGTGCGTGTTTATTGCGAGAATTCTGTGTGTTTCACAACAAGATTATTTCATTTTCCATATTTACAATACGATTGTGTTGATTAATTTAGACTTGTTCATGTTTTATCGTTTTCATAATCTGTATTTGATCTATGGAAGCGCAATGTAATATGAATTACTCAATACAGAGAATGAATAGAAAACTTGAATATTCTTCAATTTCCTGCTAAGTTTTAAAATCCCATCAGCTGTAGAAAGAGGCAGAGATCTGTTTTGTTTTTTTGTTTTTTCATTATGTGCTCGCATTGAAAGAAAAATGATGTAAATAGCAACAATTGCATCGCGGTTTTATTGTTATTTCTGATAATTCTAATTTTTGTTATTAAATTGAATGGAGTGTAACAGAGTCAACACTTCTGTCAAACTTCTGAATGTGAAGTAAAGTGAACGTTTTTTTTTTTTTCAAGTAATAACTTACATCGAAGCAAAAACATTTAACAAATGACTATTACTTGATAATGTTTTTTTTTTTCTAAATACATTCGAATAAACACACAGTTCTCAGTTTAGCGAGATGCAAATTATCTCGTGAAATTCCCAATTCGAATGAAGAGAAGTTTTTGCGGTCAGGCAAAAATTCAATAAACAAATAACATAATTTTAGCGGAAATCCTAAATATTTTCTAAATAATAAACAACAATAATTTGTAAATGATTACTTCAAAATATGATTGAAAAAAAAAAGAGATTTTGTTTGCGTTTTACTGTACAAGAATGTTTATTTTCCGTTTTTTATCATTATTAAAACGTTTATTTTCTAATTGTAACTCTTTCAGATTGTAAGTAAAAATGACAGTTAGTTCAGGATATGAAAACAAAGGCTACGATGGTGACAATCCAGTTAAGGTATGATCACAAGATAAGCGACATTATAACAAGACATAATTAATTTATAAATTTTTCCATTTAAATAGCCCCCATTGCGTAACACAGAAGATACCGTTTCAATCAGAGAAAAAGTAAAACTATCGCCGTCAGAAAAATGGAGAATTTTGAAAAACGTGATAGTTTTGTCATCAGCGTTTATGATACAATTCACAGCTTTTCAGGTAAATATTTAGTCATAAATATTACCATTTTATGATCTCAAAAAAGAAAGCATAAAAATAAAAATCTACCAGTCAAATTTGAATACGGAAAAGGAATTAAATCTTTATTCAAATTGATTTTGTGCCAACTCCGTGGTCAAACAAATAAAATTTATTTTACACATATGCTAGCAAAAGCTTTTATGTCATGTTCTTTTCAAATAAACTTTATTTGCATTGTTCAATTTGAATGTTGTTTACTAAAGCAATTTAACGTTACAAAAGTCAATATTTGTCAAATCGTTATGAAGTAAACATCAAATACATGGAACACATTTCAGATCCGGAAAGAGTTGGTTCGAATTAAATGGAAAATTACAACTTTTTTTTTTTTTTTTTTTTGAAATTGTTTGATCTCTTTTCTCGATTGTTGTTTTATTGATTTTTTTTTTATACGTCTATTTGAACACGTAATAAAACTCAAATAATTTGGCTTTTTATTTACAGGGAACAGCTAATTTACAATCTTCAATTAATGCCAAAGACGGTTTAGGAACAGTATCATTAAGTGCAATTTACGCAGCTATTGTGGTGTCTTGTATT
Organism: Resseliella maxima; assembly: GCA_029041755.1. Classification (NCBI taxonomy): domain Eukaryota; kingdom Metazoa; phylum Arthropoda; class Insecta; order Diptera; family Cecidomyiidae; genus Resseliella; species Resseliella maxima. The sequence goes on from JAQOWM010000241.1 coordinate 396,429, forward strand.
TTTATCCCAACACTTGTGATTCGACGGCTTACTGTAAAATGGACATTATGCGCCAGTATGTTGTGCTATGCCCCATACATTGGAGCTCAGTTTTATCCGAAGTAAGTGGCAATCGAATTTAAATCATTTTTTTTTTTCGATATCGATTAATAATTATTGGAATTTTTTTTCCAGATTTTACACTTTGGTGCCAGCTGGTATTCTGCTTGGTTTGGGTGCGGCTCCTATGTGGGCCTCAAAGGCAACCTACCTCACGACGGTAAATATTAATATCATTATTATATTGTTTCTATTATGTGATTTCCCTTTAATGAGAAATGTCAAAATTTTTCGTTTTGCTATAAAATTGTAATTAATTTGTTTTTTTCTTTTTTCTTTTTCCAGTGTGGTCAAGTGTATGCCAAAATTACAGATCAAGCTGTTGATGCAATTATTGTGCGATTCTTTGGATTCTTCTTTTTGGCCTGGCAAACGGCTGAATTATGGGGAAATTTGATCAGTAGTTTGGTATTGTCAAGTGGAGCTCATGGTGGTGGCGGCAGTGGAAATCATACATTCAGTGAAGCAGCTTTGGCCCAATGTGGTGCCAATTTTTGTGTTGTTGCATCAGCTGAAAATGCAAATCTTGAACGTCCACCAGATTCAGAAATTTTTGAAATCTCAACCATCTATCTTGTATGTATTGTTGCAGCTGTTATTGTTATTGCATTACTTTTGGATCCATTATCACGGTATGTATGAACAATGAACATAACTTAATAAAAATAAATTTTAATCAAAATTGCATTATTTTACAGATATGGTGAAAAGCGTAAGGGTTCTGAATCCGCTAAAGAATTATCTGGAATTGCTTTATTGTCAGCCACAATGAATCAATGTAAAAAAGCCAATCAACAATTATTGATTCCAATTACTGTTTGGATTGGAATGGAACAAGCCTTCATTGGAGCTGATTTCACACAAGTAAATATGCTTCCGTTTTTCTATCAACTTTCTGAAGAATAGTACTTTCTGTGAATTTGATAATTAATTTTATTTTTTTTTTCATCAGGCGTACGTATCATGCGCTTTGGGAATTCACAGTATCGGTTATGTTATGATTTGTTTCGGTGTTGTTAATGCTATTTGCTCAATTATTTTCGGTTCAATCATGAAATATATTGGACGAATCCCAATTCTTGCTCTCGGTATGCAAAAATGCCTTTAAAAAACTATCCAATGAACTTTTTGACCAGGAAATTCGTTAATTTTTTTTTTTTTTAAATTTCAATGTTCAGGTACAATTGTACATGGATCTATTGTGATTGTAATGCTATTTTGGCGACCACATCCAGAGAGTCCATTAGTTTTCTTTGCTATTGCTGGATTGTGGGGCGTTGGTGATGCTGTATGGCAAACACAAATTAACGGTATGATATTGCCTTATTATATATCATAAAATAAAGAAAAAACTTTCTTTTCTGAAACATGCATTTTGCTTATCAATAGGTCTCTATGGATTGTTGTTCAGACGTAACAAGGAAGCTGCCTTTTCAAATTATCGGTTGTGGGAATCAGCCGGTTTTGTTATTGCATATGCTTATTCCACCACATTGTGTGCGCGCATGAAGCTATACGTTTTGTTCGGCAATTTAGTCTTAGGTGTTATCGGTTACATTATTGTTGAAATTCGCCACAGACGAAAGGTAAATATTGTAAAAAAAAATATTTATTTTCTAGTTCACTTGGCATTAATACAAATTTTTCATTTTTTCCTTTTTTTTTTTTTTTTTTGCAAAAAACAGGAACGTAGACTTAAGAAACAAGAAAAGAAAGAGATGGCAGCCCGTGAAGCTGAAGCAGCTAAACAACAAGAAATTGAAGAGACCGACGATGAAAAAGATGATCTGGAAGAAGATATCGAAGTTACACATTTCTAGAATAGATGAAAACAATTTTAGATGCAGCGTAGTTTGTTTAGTAGCATGTATTATGAATTAAACAAAAAAAAAAAAAATGAAGCAATCAACAAATTAATTTCAAGTAAACTAGTTTTATGTTGAACGCTACATAACAAATGTTATAAATATATATAAATATTTTGTGAATGCGAAATGCTAAAAACTGAATTTCGAACAAAGCAATGAAACGAAGGAATGTTGGCGAGCTGAAGCAGTTATAGCTAAATTGTGTATAAAAAAAAAAAAGCAGTATAACCATTTAGTGCATTCCTATGCATAGTTGTATGCAATACTAAGTATATCTTAAATGCAAACTATAAATTTAATTCAATTTAGATTGTAAACAAAAAATGTGAGAGTATAGATTTTATGTTCAACAAAACATATGAAACAAAATCATCATAAACAAAATTCGAACGAGTTTATTTTAAACAATTTAGAATAGAAAAACAATAAATTATTCCGTAAATACCAATGAATTTATAATGCGTTTTTTATTTGTTATTTCGAACAAAAAATGTTTGAATGGCCACCCAAGATAAGCTAATTGAGATGAGTAATCTTTTATTTATTTTCACAGTTTGAATTTAAATGAGTTTTCTATGGTCATTGGACAGTCTTATCCCAATTGATGAATCTTTTACCTTACTTCAGTATATATCGGAAAGTGGTTATTCCAGAAGGTTTTTCATTTTCACACCAGAAAAAACTAAATGAATCTCAGTTAAACTTGAACGAATAAAAGTACGAAATATTGAAACAAACAAATGAAAATAATAAACTGGTGATTTTTGCTTTGTTTTCACCTCATTAGAGGGACAATAAATATTTATTTTCTGAACCAATGAATTTTATAATTTTATTATATAATGAATCTTTCTTTAATAGCATTTTTATTGTTTGCTTCGAAGTGAATTCAATTTCTAATAAATAGTTCAACAAAATTTTTCCCCGCACCATACATTCTGAGTAGGGGTCTAAGGGGTACTTCATTATTTTTTAAAATTATCCTCCCTCCTTTTACTTTGAAACTATACCAATCAGAATGTATGCCCTGCACCCAAATTTGATAAAAAAAAAAATGTTATATTATAAAATAATAATAATTAATTCTTGGGATTTCCATCGGATTTCAATAGCGATTCGCTCTCATCTAATTTTTGTGGTCCTTCACCAACTTTTGTGTGAATGATATATTTAAATACGTTTCTTATGACTGGAAAACCATCGATTTTAAACGATGCTATATCCTGCAGAAAATTGAATAAAAAATTTTTATATAATTACCTACAGTTTCAAGAAATGTTCATTTCAAATAATTACCGAATCGGTTGGTGTATACCATTCTACTGGAATACCTCGAATATAATTATTGGTTGACATATCATCATTTGGTAGGAAAGAGTTTAGATAGGAAATAAACTTTGACACTTCACTATCTAATATATATACACATGCATTGGCACCAGCATCAAATGTATATGCAGCCTATATGGAAACAGAAAAAAAATATTTGGAACTTTGGACTAAATATTTCAGAACGAAATAAAAAAAAAAACACACTTGTTTACCTTTACTTCTCCGGCTCTGTCGTTGTATCTATGAATAAATTGAACAATACGATGTGATACATCGTTCATATATACACAAGGTGGATATGTGTCCAAGCAAATGGCATGGAATTGATTACTTTCTTGCATGGTAATTTTTCCAAATGTTGCAAAGTCTTTGTTTAAAATGGCTTTTGTAATATCGTTAATATTTTTTGGTACACAATGACTAGCTCTATATTTGAGTAAATCAGATGTTTCTATAGCCAATCGCATGCCAAGTGTTGAGCCAACTTTTTTTTTTGTATCACTCACAACCAAAATGAGTACATGCATTTCAGGCCAATGATTTGCCTTTGCAATTTGAACAGCAATTGAATCACTTCCATCAGCTAATTCACCTTTTTTCCATTGAACAAATCCACCATATATACTACGACATGCTGAACCCGATCCAAGACGTGCAATGCCAGTCAATTCTTCATTTTCAAGACCATATAATGTGGCCAATGTATAAACAAAACAAGCATAACCAGCAGCACTAGATGCCAAACCGGCAGCGGTTGGAAAATTATTTTCTGATGCAATATGCAATTTATAATTCAATATTGTTTTATCTTTCAATTTTCCCTCTGCAAGTTTTTTCACTAAAATGATATAAATGTTCGTATGATGAACAAAATTAAATTTCTTCGTTTTTTTAAAAAGAAAAAAAATTAAACACTTACAATATTCAATGCAATTTTTTAACCTTTCATTATCCCAAATAGAAACTTCTTGGCCATTTAACCACATTTTATCCTCGGTAAACGAAGAATCAGCGGCAATAGTGGTTTTTGCACAAAGCTCATCCGTTGACAATGTTCCACTTAGGGAATCGTTTACGGGTAAAATTAATTTTTCATCACGTTTGCCCCCTGTAACAATAATTGCAAATTTTATTCATATTTTTAACAAAATTCGAAATTTATCTATGATAATGAATGGCATAGAAAAAAAACACGTTGCTGGGCTACTACATTTCTATTTTGCACATATTCTTATAGATCACGGTGTGTGAGGTCAAAGATTGAGGCTAATGTATTTTTAGGAGCGCCTATTTACATTTATGTCAACCAATGTGGCATTCGTTGTATGTTTTTACATGTGAAGAGCTTTGATTTCAAGATATTGACACCACCTATACGATTTATCAATGTATACTAACTATACCAACGGAAACGGCAAAAAGATATGATTTTTCGTTTGCATTCCGCAATGGTGTACGTGCAATTCAGTGTATATATGATAGAGATCATTTGCAATGTAACATCGTACGACTTTTGCCGTAGTATATTAATCGATCATTAATGTACTTGCCCACAGCATGAAAGTCGACTGTATGAAATTTCACAATTTTGTTTGATATTCATTTAAATTCACACCATACTCGTAGAGATGGCGTAAGAAACATGAATTTCTTTGCTAAAGCGACTTTGTGTCAACAACAATTGTCGACGTCATAAATTAAAGATTTATCACAGAAATTATACATGATTAAGAGTTTAAAATTTAAATTTTATCAACGAAATTCAGATTAAGATTTATTATCATCAAAATTGAGTAAATAAGATTATGAATTTTTAAATAAACATTGTCCATAAATTGCCGACGTCATCGATTTCAAATTGAGATTTTATCATTAACCAAATGAATAAATTTTCACTATGCAATTAATCTTTTTCGTGGATTCAAACAACAAATATAATTGAATTGAATTCGATTTAGTTAGTTAAAATGACTATTTTTTGCAGTTTAATATCGAAATATTTTTATTTTCACTTTTTTTTTGAAATATTTAAATATCTTGACTTACAGTATTTAACAACAGCAATGTTCGGTGCAGCTTTGCAAGTGGCCGTTAACATGTTTCTTTCTTTAATACTTTTAATAAAGAAATTATAAATATTATTATATTTTGTGAATATTTTTGATTAAATCAAAAGAAAAATTTATTACACAAAATCTAACTATATTTTGACAAACCAAATGGATTGAAAAGTGAATAGCAAAAGAGAAACTTTTCCTCTTTCAATTTATTGTTGATATGCTGATATGCATGGAAACACATACAATCACAATTTGACGTACACTGTTTCAATTTCGACAGCTGTCAAAATGTCACTAATTCCCCTTCGTACACACTTCAGTCATGTTGAAAAAAATTTTTTCTCACCAATGTAATTTTGCGATTTTTTTGAACATCAAAATCATCAAAAATGGAAATCGACATCAAAATGTTTTCCTTCATTCCGGAAATATGTTTTCAAATAGTCAATTTCATTCGGTTTTCAATTTCATTTTATCGAAAAAAAAACCGTAATTGACGTACGATATACCAACAAAATTTGTGTTTATGTTTTGACAATACCGGTTTCGCCGTTTCCCCACCATATGTGGTGAAGTTCTTATCATTGAAAATATTACGGCTTATTCAAACTCACTTTTACCATTTTTTTGTTTCTTTATGATTCAACAAAAAATTTCACAATTTCAAGTGAAAATGTACAAAAATCTTTTTTCATTTAACATTTTTTTCACTTGATCTATGAAAGCCTGTTCTGTAAAATTTTGAATACGAAATAATCGAAAAATACATAATAAATAAATATTTTCCACGCAAAAAACATCTAAAATTGACTTCTCTAGTAGATACATAGTGAATCACTATTAGTGATGAATATCTAGTTTGATCAATGACAAACATTTATTTCCATAATAATTTCCCCTTAAAAATATCATTGTTTATTCATACATACGTTGATGGATAAATATTGGATTGTTTACATTTTTTACTACCCCTTATCGGCTTTATCGAATGTAAACATAGTTAAGATTCAAACCAATCATTGATGCCTGTTGCTTACCGGCATATATTTCACGTGCATTACCACCCCTTTTCGGCATTTAAACACTGGGGTGGTATAAATTCAGGGGCATTTATTATCGATTTTCCAATGTCAAACTAGTTAGTATATTACGCACCCTTTATTAAGGATGCATCATTTACGCTGAAAATAGTTTTTTTTAATTTAAACATATTTCAGGCGTTTTTAAGTGGAAAAAAAATCATCAATATCGCATTATTAACATTCAAAATATGCAATAATGTTAAAATAAAGTGCAAAACAATGGAATAAATTGAAAACAAACGAAATAAGGGTAGCTTACGTCATTAGCTGTCTGCAAGTTCTTATAAGAAAAATTAGAAACATTTCGTCTACAAAATTTGCATTTTCGAATTCTTTTTTTTTTTTAATTAGATTTACAAAAGTGGTAACATTCAAAGTGAAATTATCTAGTTTAGAAATAATTATTCGTTGCAAAACACTTCGATAATTGCAAATAAAAAAACAGAATCAGTAGAGCGTTAATTTAATATGGGGCCATTAGAACCAACAAAATATGGCGAACAATTTCATGAATTGTACATCAATTGCCTCGATAATAGGTAAGTTTTAAGTGAAAATTAAACAAATTAACTTGGTTTTTATCGATATTCAATTAAATTTCATTTTTTTTTTCAAAGAAAATTCCATTATTTCATATTCATTCTATCAGACATTATAGAATTGTTCAAAATTTATGATTTTTTATCATTTTTCCCAAAAATCTCCTTTGTAAAGAAAAGATTTTTTATTGAAAATACTCCAAGAGTTTCAAAAGACGTAAGGAAAAACCAGGGAAGAGTGAAATTGAAAAAATTATTTTTTTTTTTCTAAAAACAGTCAATTTCTGTGAAAAAAATAGAATTGTCATAAAAAAAAAAATACAAGTATACCAGGGCGCATGTCCCAATAATGTCAATTTAATTGAAGGGGTAATTGTTTTTCCAACTGTTTTCAATCACATTTTCGTGTTTACAAACAAGACAATATCACATGTTTACAAAACTGTTGGAATCAATTCATTCGCGCTGTCAAAATATATCAAAATCAAATCAAACGATACAATATTCTATAACATAAATATGTTACACAAATACATTGAATATTTTATTATTAATCTTTTGAAGGAAATCACCAACTGGCAATCGAGGAAATCGTAATCGCCGTCGAAAACGTAATCGAACATGTGCCGTAAACAATCATGATCAACTATCAAATATAAATCGCATTGAAATACTACCAAATGCATCAAAATTTGCAGTATTTTCAGCAATTCGAGCCATTGTTATGGAATCGGAATCAAAATCACAATCAATATTCGACATTTTAGAGGGTGGCAAAAAATTACAATATCATTCGGCAGTTAAACAAACTGATATTGACACTGATGCGGATAGTTTAATGGGAGACACAATTGAAAAGCAACTGACAATGCCAATTCCACAGGTTGTTATTGATTTTAGTGCAACCGTGCAGGAACATTTAGAATTTAATTACTGTTATTTTATTTAGATTGTTGGAGCTGGATTGAAAGGATTATTTGAATTAATAGCCGAAGCAAGAAGTGTTAGTCCAAATTTGTGCACAAAAGGTTTAAGAGCACTTTTTGATGTTATTCAAGGTCAAGTGCCCGAAAGTTTTCGATCTGAACCAAATGATTTGATTCAACCATTGTACGATTTGCTATTGAATTTAGCAACATTGCACGGTACATTATCAAATTCACAAGATTCTGACCTGACAAATTGGTCATCAATTGCTTGTTCAGCATTGCTTGGTCTGTGTGTTGCTCGTGGTGATACTGGTAAAACCTAGGGGCTGAGAACCCTTTATGAATATATATATTTAGTAGATATTCAGAATATTCAGGCGATATTTAAATATTTATGGAATATTTGCTAGATTCAAAAATACACACACCATATCATACATATTTGAAATATCTAGTGAATATTCATATCATTTTTATCAATAAGTTAGCATTTGTGAATATTTATTTTTATTTACTTTCGTTCTTTCCCCCTTAGGTAAAACTATTAAAGCAATTGCTGCATTGATTATGTCGCCAAAAATTTTATCTGGTCAAAGTATTCAGGTTTGTTTACAGACATTCAAAATTAGAATAGGGTTTTCGATAAATAATTTTCATTTCTTATTATTATGAATGTCATATTTCAGTTGCCCATTGTACTTTCTACATTGCAAAGAAGCATTTATGCAGTTGCTTTGGGAAAACCAACAAAACCGGACTTTTTCACAAATGGAGTACCAAAAAATTCACTAGTTGAAGAGGTAAAATTGGTTTTGTCTACAAATTAACGTTAAAATTTAATTTTTTTTTTTTTTTTTCAATTTTATTTACAGTTCAGTGTTAAAACTCAAATACCAGAACGATTTCAATATCATGTACAGCCATCGATTGCATCAAATGGCAAACATATGTACATTTTGATGGGCAGAAGTTTATTTAAAATTGGCACCGGTTTCAATGGAACATTGAAGGGTTATGTTTATGCTGTCAATGAAGAGTTTTGCAAAGAGAAAAATGGATGGATCGGATTTTGTGGAGTATGTGTTAACATTTTTCTATGTCAAAAAATTGTAAAATTTATTTATTTTCCATTCATTTCGTATTTCAGAATTCTTTGTTCTATAAGAAAATATCGAAAAGAAGCAATGAAACAATGATGGTTGTTAATCCTGATACACTTTCTATCAGCTGTAAGTTAGGAATTAAAATTGCAATTTTTTCAGTTATTATATACTGACACTTTGTTCTTGGAAAATATTCTCATTTTAGCGACAATGCAAATTGCAATGCCATCAAGTAAAGATGGACAAAATTCTATACTATTTTCCGATGAGGATTCTTTGAATGCCATTTGCTCATTGAAAGATGTAAGTTTATTGAATAATAAAACAATATAAACATTCTTTTCAAAATAAATTTTTATGGTTTTTAGGACAATTTAATTGTTCGTCAATTATACACAGTGGGTACTGTTTTACCGGATTTAATGCTTCAATTAGCACGGAAAAGTTTCAAAACATTTGGTTACGCTACATTTGAAGAAGAATTATTAAATCAACAGCAAATTCAAAAGGTATGTGTTAGTTTTCCATGAAAAATGCACATTTGAGTTGCTATTTAGTGGATCATATGTTGCTAATCTAATAATGTGAATACGGAATGATAATAATAATAATAATGTTAAAATTTGTAGATTCAATCGTCCTTCAATCCATTTGAGATAAAACTTTCAAGTGATACGGAAATAGCTGGCATCGCTTGTGGCAAAGAATTTGGCTTGATTCGAGCTACAAATGGTAAAGTTTATTATTATGGTAAATCATCTGCCTTGGGATTGAAATCCATTGGAAAAACACCGTCAATGAAGCCAGTTGAATTAATTGTTGCAAAATCTTCGAATATTGTCCATGCGACCATTGGACATGATGGATTGCATGCAATTTTAATCAATGAAGATGGAAGTGTCTATTTTGCGGGTAAGAAAATACAAGATTAGTTTTTATGAAAATGTTGATTGGCACAACAAGTAAATTTTATATTTTTTTTTTTCTTTCATATTAGGAACTGCTCGTCGTGGAGAAGGTGAGTGATAATCATATTATTTTGTTTTTAAATTGAGTTGAAGGATGGAAATATTCTAATTGTTATAAATTCCAGATGGAGATTCATCAAAACGACGTCAAATGAAAGCAGTTAAACCAAAGAAAATCTCTAAAATTGATGGAAGTTTTGTTGTACATGCATCATGTAATAATGGCACTTCAGCATTGGTATTGAATACAGGCAAACTTGTTATGCTTGGAAAAGATACAGCACCGTGTGACTCATCTGGAGTTGTCATCGATATTTACGATCAACATATTACAAAGGTTGCATTAGGAAAAGCACATACTGTTGCGTTGAATAACAGAGGACAAATATTCACATTTGGCATGAATAATAAAGGACAATGTGGTCGATCAAAAGGAAAACCATTACAAAATATAGCTGAAATTGACTTTGGAATGAGACCAAAACAATCACAATCATCAACTTCCGCAATTGCAAAATTTGACGAAAATAATATTAGCGATTTTGACGAACAAAACACGAATTTAATTGGAAAATCTAGGATTTGTCGAATTTGCCAAGAATGTACACAAGGACCACCATACGAACAACGCATCACGGGATCGTAAGTGTTTACACTGCAAATAGAGCGATTTTAATCCAAAAAAAAAATTCTAAATTCAATTTGATAATTTTTTGAATTAAGGCATTGCACTTGCGGAGAGGTTGACGGTGGTTGTTCAAATTGTGGCGCATGCTTCACATGCATATCCTTTCAAGAGTCGGGTGGAATTGGAGGTTTGTGTGTTTTTTTTTTTTTGAAGTAACTTTGATTTGTATATAATCATTCAATTGTTTATAATTTTTAAACATTTTTAGATGGCAAAGATACTCAACCATACTCATTTCTTTTGCGTCAACGATCAAAAGGCTCAATTTGTCGAATAAAAGAGAAACGAATGCCTGAAACACAAAATGTATTGCAGGAACTTGATCGGGATACAACACCACGTGTTACACCATTGCCACCGCAAAGAGTTATACTTCCCACATCTAGTCCTGTCATACAAATTTCATGTGGACTTCATCATACAGTTGTATTGACACAGAGTGGTGAAGTGTTTACATTCGGAAGCAATCAACATGGTCAACTTGGAACAGGCGATCTTCAACCGGTTATTGGGCCCGTACAAGTTAAATTGAATTCGTTTATTGTTCAAGTTGCAGCCGGCAGTAATCACACAGTATTGCTATCATCACGTGGTGTTATTTACACATTTGGCATGTATTCAAAAGGACAATTGGGCCGATTGGCATCCCCTGAGATGCAGCACAATGTAAACTTTTTAGATGAATGTCAAAAAGAAAACGAGGATGGTCAATTAGATGTTGCAAATTTGGTAATGACGAAACCAAAAGTATTTTGGCATTGTACTCCAGGCCAAGTATCGTAAGTTGAAAATAATGACAAATGAATTTAAAGAAAAAAACATTTTTTTTTTTGTTCCTAAAACAATTTCTTTAAATCGTCCATTTATAGCGGAATTGGTCCACAGTATGGTAAACGAGCTACAATGATATTTGCGTGTGGTGATCAAACATTTTTTAAAGTGGATGAATCAATCTTAACTGGTGCAATGTTACCAAAAATTAATGTTGTGGCTAACAAATCAACAATTTGTAAGTTTTTGAGACATTTCAGTTTTTTTTTTTTTTTTTTTTTTTTTTGTCAAAAATTCTATTAAATATTCCTTCTTATTTTTGATTTGTAGTATTGATTCCCCAAATTCCAATGTCATTCAATTGTTTATCTATAAATCGTCGTGATGGAAATTGCATACCACATAGCAGTGGACAAGTAAATTTTGCAAAAATAATCCAAAATAATATTAATGCAGTATCTCAGCTGGCATTTGATAAATGTAATCAAAATGTGGAATCAAATCAAGATGTTGCCCATGCAAGTTCAGCAATTGATCGAATGTCTCAAAGTGTTTATGATACATGTCATCAGATATTTGATGAGCAAGAAAATTTACAATTTTCAGAGCATCATCATCATCATCGACCATCTCAACGACGAAAACGTATTGAATCGACACAGTATGCAAAAGCTGAAAAAGTTTTACCTCAGCTTGCATTTGAAATGGACTCACTGTATGGAGTTCTATGGGTTTTTGATGCAATCGAGAAGAAATGCTTATTATATAATGTGATTGGCAGTGAAATACCACGAAATTTAGAATATTCGAATCATATTTTATCAATTTTGAAACCAGAATTAATGCTACCTACAAAGACGGATGTTTTAATTACAAGAAATTTGGCATCAGTAAATTTGCTTGCCTGTTTGGATATTTTAACATCATTTCCAGATGCAATGTAAGTTAAATCGATATTTCGATATCACATAGAAGCTCTTATTCAAATGAAAAAATCATAAAAAAAACAAAATTCTCTTTTTTGCAGACCATCTTGCTTTGAACAGACCCCGAAACCAACCGGATCAGTTATGAAAGATTCAATAAGCGTTAATGATTATCAAATTGTGAACCGTTTTGAAAATTTTGGTGGCGGATGGGGATACAGGTGAACATTTTAATAAAACTCATTAAAAAGCAAATCATAAAATTACATTCTTTTTACAGTGGACATAGTGTTGAAGCAATACGATTTATGGCTGACACAGATGTAGTTTTGGGTAATTTTCAATTTTATTGTAAATCATTTATGAAAATAATTAAAACATTTTGCCATTTATAGTTGGTTTCGGAATGTATGGTGGTCGAGGCGAATATACATGTAAATTGAAATTGTTTGACTTGGGCATGGATGGATCATATGAAAAAGATGGAACGCTTTTGATTGAAACAGAAGAAGTACCATTTGAGTGTCCTCAACGCAGCATCCATAATATATTTTTGCCAAAAACAATTACTATTGCTGCAAATCGATGGTATCTTGTTAGGGGCGAAGAACCCTTTATGAATATATATATATTTAGTAGATATTTAGAATATTAACGCGATATTTAAATATTTTTGAGATATTTGCAGAATATTTACAATATTTATCTTTATTTTCTTTTGTTGTTTTCCCCTAGGTATCTTGTATGGTCACGCATTGCAGGCCCTTCAAGTGATTGCGGCTCAAGCGGACAAACAAGCATTACAACTGAAGATCAAATTATTTTCAATTTTCGAAATTCAAAGAAAGCAAATAATGGAACCGACGTTAATTCTGGCCAAATTCCATCGATTCTTTATCGTGTTATCAACCAAGAATCAAAACAACCAACAGTTAACACAGAAATTGATCCAGTTGTTAAAGTATCTCAACATTTCGCAAATTCTGTTACAAAGGATTCACTTCAAAGTTTGATCACATTACTCAAATGGTCTTGGGGAACATTTAAATTAACATTGAATGATTTGAAAGATAAGGTAAAATGTCGAAATGCTTCCTTATTGTATTATTGTACACATTGATAAATGTCTGATTGTTTTTATTTTTTTATTTTACAGAAAAATTTCTCACAATCAATGTCCACTTGCAATCGATTATATTATGTGAGCAAAGTGTGTTTGCGTCTTTTGCGAAAATATACAAATGAGATTTATCCAAATGATATTTCGAAAAGTGAAAAATTTCAAATTAAAAAACGTGCAATCGATAGCGATGAAAAAAATGAAACACAAGGTACAGGAAAGCATAAAACACTAATGAAGCATATGATGTCAAGTAGTTTGGATGTAACAACATCAACGAGCCAAAAAAAATTGCCCGGAGAAAATCTTCAATTGGCAGAAAGTGTTGGAGATGTGCGCGCATTACTCATAGACATTTTATGCGATGAAATTGCTTTAAGCGTGGAAAGTGAAGGATATGATGCAACAATGGAAATTTTAGACGAATGTCATACCACATTTTTGTCTTGTTTTAATGCATTTTATCCGACGAATACATTGAAGTGGAATTGCTTGTGTGATTTATTGACGAAAAAAGACAAGGTGATTATTCAAAATTAATAACATTTCATGAGAGCACGAATAAACTTAATTGTTTTTTTCAGGGTATTATGCATGCACGACTATTGAGTGCCATTTTAGCTGGTCTTTGCAATACAAATGTCAAGTTAAAATCAACATTCCCACTTTTGTCTACGAACAGAGAAAGCATGGTAAGAAATAACATTAATCAAAATCGGTGCATAGAGCTTATTCATTTTTTAATCTCTTCGAAACATTACTTTTATTATTTAAACATTATTCATTAGTCCATCATAAGTCCCAGCGATAACTCCGGACTACCAATGTTATCCAGTGCTGAAAATTATCAATTCCCAGTTTTAGTGGAGCAATTAACTTATCGTACACAATTGGAAAAAAATGAATTTCTGTGCAACAATTGGAGTTTTAACGATGTATTAGTACGGTTGCTGGACATCATTGCTTATCCAATCAAATCAAAAATTGAAAATCTTCACAATCGTTGTGGATATTCCTTAACAAGCATCAATACTGGCATTCATCAAAAACTTATTGATAACTGTTGTCATTTACTCGCTAGAGTTTTGTCGGAAATTATTTTTCAAAGTGCACCAGAGGTATTCATTTTTTTATTTTCTCAGCCTGAAAGTGAGGGAGAGAGCGTTGCAAAAAGATTATTTTTAAAATATATTTTTTTTTTTCATTTATAGAATGACATTCCACCGTTGCCATTGCAAAGTATTCGATCAACTGGTTTACGTTTTGGAAAACGTGATCCATGTCGTACATGGAATACAGGAAACTTTGGTCCAGATGCAATTTGCTTTAGCGTTGATCGACCTGGAATAGCTATTGCTGGCGCTGCTGTTTTTTCCGGATCCGGATCATATGAATATCAATTAGAATTGCTTTATGACACATTAGATTTGCCAAATCAGCATAAATGGGAAACATTGGAATCAATCACTGGCACATATGATCAAGATAGTGTCATCAATGATATGGCTGAATTGAAATTTGAACGTCCAGTACATATTAAGGTAATTTTTACATTTTTGTCGATTTTTCTTCGTCAATAAACTCTTTTAATGGAATTTTTTTTTCATTCAAAAATATAGGAAAATTCTCGGTACGCTATACGATTGTGTAGCAACGGTGCACGAACTAGTTCAGGTGATAATGGTTTTCAATCAATTCGCGGTCCGTGTGGTGCAATGTTTTCATTTTATACATGCGATTTAAGTTTTAACGGGACCAATGTCAATCGTGGCCAAATTCCATGCATACTTTACTATAGCTCACCAATGAAGTCAGAGTCAATCAATGGAAAAATCCGAACTGAAATTCATGCAAGAGATGCAGCACTCAAGGTACGTGTTGTAGTCAACATAAAAAAAACAACTTAAGATTTGACTTTTTTCTTCTTGATTTTTGTTTTTTTTCTTTCAAATTCTTATTCATAGATTTCAAGTGATATCACAAAAAAGTGTACAGATCTTTTGATTCTTGCTCGGAATGCATTAGCAACATCAGTGACACCATCTGAAAAAAGTGGCAATTCATCAAATAATACACAAACAATTGACTCAGAACAAAATATCACACCAATTGAAGAGCATGTTGACATTACATTCACACAAAATAATACACAAACCAATACACCAACTGATGCAACACAAAAAAATATCTCAACCGCTCGTGATTTAACAAAACGTCTTGAAACATTTTCTAAAGGCATTTTTGAAACATTGAAATTTGATAAACGTTCAACAAATCCATTTGATTATGAAATTGAGATTGGATCTACTGAAATACATCCAAAGGATTTAATTAAGGAAAATGAAATAAAATACTCCGATATGTCGAAAATGAATGGAAATAATGCATCGCATGGACTTTTAAAAGATTTTGGATATTCGAAATCAGAAGAGGATCGAATAGATACATATGAAGATAAAATTTTAAACATATTTGAACATAAAACATCAAGCATGTTTCATACGTTATTGCCATTAGTTTTTGGCCATATTGCAGCATTGGCTAATAGCGATCCAAGAAGTTCAGTAGAGGTGCTTACATTAATCAGAGAAATTTTACCACATGTTGCAGCACTAAACAAAATAAGTTCAGGAAAATGTATGGTTTTTGAGGAAACAACACCAACCCAGGTCAAAACTGAAATGAAAAATGAGCCCGGAGAAAATACTGAAATGTTAAATGATCGCGAAGGTGAGGTTGTCAATGCAACTGATTTAATTGCTAGTAAAGTGAATTCAACAACCGACCTGATAACTACAAGTAATCATTATTGCATCGTCGAAAGTGATCATCCCTACAAAGCTTCTACGATTAATAATTACAAGTAAGTGTTGCGCTCAAAGTCAAAAATATGTTCGAATCAATTTAAAATAATTTGAAATTAATTTGACAAATTTCTTCTTCTTGCAGAGTTGAATTTCCTCCATGTGTCCAGTGGCTTACAATAGAATTTGATCCAATGAGCAGAACAGCTCAACCAGAAGATTATTTACTTGTATCAATTCCAAAACAATCAACAACTTTTTCACCAGCCATTTTAACATCTCCGGATCAATCATGTTCTCAATACTGTTCTCAATATGATGAATCTGATGCCATTGATGGATTCACCTCATTTGATTCGGATAATTTGGGAATCTGTAAAAATGCTCGCCTAACTACATCATTCGAAACATTTTCGAAAGAGAGAAAATCTGGCAATGGTGAAGATGATGAATGGCACATTGCTCAAATGTTCAACAAGTGAGTTTTCAATTTGATTATAATATTTGTTGAATTATTAAATATTTATAATTTGCTTTCAGCCCATCACATTGGACTCAAAATGCACTCATTTTACCTGGCAATCGAGTTAATATATCACTTGAAACAGCTACAAACTATGCAAACAATTTACATGCCAACAATTTTGGATTCAAATGTTTGATTATTGGCTATGATAATCCATCTCTAGTGAGTTTAGAAAATTACTATCATTTTTGGAAAAGAAAAAAAAAAATGTTTACAATTCCATCATTTTCAGACGAAAATCCCCAATTCAACATTGAATTGGTTGGAAAATGAACTGGCATATTTGGGTGGCATGTGCAGTGCCAGTTTATTGAAGAAAAGTTTGATTTTACCTGGTGAAAGTCCAATGGAAGACTTTTCATCTGTTGAGAAAACAATTCAAGAACATTCGACATTATTGGCAAAAGGACTTGCACTTTCAGATTCAATTTTAACCATTAATCAAGCTCTCGATTCCTATTTACCCATTGGGTAAGTGATTTTCTTTTTAAATATATTTTTTATTAAACATTTTTATAGTTTTCTATTTACATTTGTTCAAGCATTTTTTCATGAGCATTCAAATACATAAATAATTTATCTTAAAATTCACTAAATTATTCACTCCCGAAGGAGTTGGTCACTTGATATTTTTATTTATAAATTCGTTTTAAGTATACCCGCATTTTCAATTTGAATCATAATTTGGGTTTCACGATATGTTTTACCTAGGGGGAAACAAACAAAAGGAAATAAATATAAATATTGAAAATATTTTGCAAATATTTCATGAATATTTAAATATCGCGTAAATATTCCGAATATAATAAATATATATAATAAAAAGGGTTCTCTGCCCCTTTGTGTCTTACCATCTGGAATAATCATGCTCATTTGTTGTCGATTTGGCAATCGTTTCATGTACAAACGATAAAAAATTGCTACAATAATAATGACCAAAATCAATGTCAAAACAATGACCGATGATACAATGGCAACTAAATACGATTTCACTTCACATTTATTTGATAAAATAGTTGAAAGCGAACTGTATCCATCATCCGAATCAGTTGACTCATCCGCAATTCGGAAATAAATCGTTTCAGCATATTGCTTTAAAAACACATTATGTCTCAATGTATCCGCACTGTCGCAATTGATTGGTTTAGAAAATTTTAAATTTAAAATTCGAAAATTAAAATCACGCGAAACATCAAATCGAATTGGAAAATCAATTGAATCGATTGTATTCGAGAAAAATTGAATTTCAATAGGTTTTTTTTTTATTTCATTTCCCATTTTGATAGCTAAAATCATCAAAAAAAAAAAATAAAATAATAAACTAATAAGTAACATTTAACTTTAATCATAATTGAAATCATACCCAAAAATGCTGCGGAGCTAATTTGCGAAAAATGATTTTTTTCAAATAAAATCCGCCCATTGGCATTTATTTGAATGGCTTCACCATTTAAATGATCAACATAATTATTGGCAAATATAAAATTATTCACATCTGCAATAGAAAATAAATTTCAAAATGATTATATTTGTAATAAATTGTAATGCAAATTGAATGTGTGTTGACATCATACACAATACATACCATCCAATTCAATGGCATGAGAAGAAATAGTTGAAAATGAACAATTAGAAAATGTGATCTCATTGCTGATTGTTAAAGCGCTGAATGTTCGGGACGGCATATGTGATAAAATTGTTGTATTACGTACAATGAAATGTTTAATATTTAATTTTTTTAGTGCTTGACTTTCAATTACATTAACAATCGTATTTTCAATCGATATGCTGTAAAATGGTTCACAAATCGAATTTATAGCATATGCATTCCATTTTCCAATGTTACAATTATTGAATGAAATGCTATCAATGCAACCGCTTATTGAATAAGCTACCATTTCTATAATGTTCACCTAAACAAAAAAAGCATATTTTTCAATAACACTGATAAGAGTTTTAAATTTAAAAAGTGACTTACATGATTAAAAGTCAATTTTGCATTAAAAGATGTTTTCTTTAATTCCAATGAATAGCTGTCTAAGTGAAGTTCGTTT
Organism: Resseliella maxima; assembly: GCA_029041755.1. Classification (NCBI taxonomy): domain Eukaryota; kingdom Metazoa; phylum Arthropoda; class Insecta; order Diptera; family Cecidomyiidae; genus Resseliella; species Resseliella maxima. The sequence continues at coordinate 415,298 of JAQOWM010000241.1, forward strand.
ATATTATTGAAATCAATATGATCAATGTGATCTACATCCTTGAACGTTCTATGTTCGATTAACAACACTTTGCAATTTTGAATAGTTAATTTATAGTAATTTCCTCTGAATAATGGTAAAACGAAATTCTACGAATTGATAATTTGTGATTAGTTTTGTTTTAAATTGTGTGCGTATTTGTTTACCTCATTTTGACCTCTACAATCACATATTTGATCACCAGTTTCCGAATTATATATGCAATTTAGTTCGATAAAAGGAGAATCATCTAAGAAAATTGATTCATCAGCAGAAATTACATTCAGAAAAATGGATATTAAAAACCACCACGTTATATTCACTGCATATAATAAGCCCATATTATTGTTGATATTATTTTCATCAATCAAACACTTTCGTAAATTGATACATTATTCTGTAGTTCGTTGAATTTCACTAATAATCACCTGACCCAAATATATATTTCTATTGTGTGATGACAATTTTTTTTTTTTCTTTTTTTTTTTCGATTTTTCAAACGAAAGTGATTTGATTATGTCAACAATAACGGGGAATTAACGAAGCACATAAATTATCTTATAATAATCTGTAAAACGCAAAAAAAAAAATCCACTGTTCACAGCATCTCAATCGGTTGAGTACTGTGATGTTGTTTGGTGATGTGACAAAAGCCCGAAAAATTTAAAACGTATACTTGAAAATTATCGAAACACATGTGTATGAGCACTATAAACGAGTACGCGCACGTAAGTGAGTGTTCTTATCTCACTCATTAACTTTCATGTATAAGTACATTTACGGTTCCGCATAAAAAAAAAAACATTCGTTTTTCCCTCTAAATTGCGCAAAACAAAAATATCAATAAATAGTGTTGTTTGATTGTATTGTTTGGTCATTTGTTTGATCGATGCTCTACAGAGAATCCACACTCGTTCATTTAATATCCGACAGATGCTTCATTTTGTTTGTCTAATTTCATTTCAAACAATTTTTTTTTTTTTTTTTGTATTTAATAAACAAATATTCTCGTTAAAAGAAGGCCATTCGAATAATTTGCGTTCAATATGTCTACTGTATGTAAAGCGAGAATATTGATATTATCCAAAGTGGAATGTGTTCACAGTTAAGCAATACTTTTAACACTGTTTTAATGTAAGCTCCGTTGCAATGATGACGATATGATTATTCTTATCGGCAAATCTAATCGCTTGGCATTTTACTGGCTGTAGATAAACAAAATTGAATCCAGTGCAAATGATGAGTAACACATTAATCACTCATTTTGTTATTGTGAATTGTGCCAAAAAAAAAACTCACAGCAGACAAAATAAAACACCGCAAAAATGAACGATTTTGAATTATTGTTTCTGTAAATCAAAACATTTTGCAAATTATATACAAATTTTGTTTACACAATTTCTTTATTCATTATTCAATAACTTAAAATTTACGTACACACATCAAATGGTCTTTTTTTTTCGACATATTATTTCATCAAATTACTGATTTATTTCACGATATTTTTAAGCTCATTTTCCGGATCATTCGACACTGATCAATATAAATATTGATATATATATAAATATATAAAATCACATTATCGAAAATTGTTACTAAGGCCAAATTACAAAATATATATATTAAAAAAGAAAAAAAAAAAATCAAACATTTTTACAATTAAAAAAAAAACGTATTTTTTCCGAATTTATAACAAATATTCGATTTTCGAAAAATATTCACAAATGATTTTCTTATTCATGCATCCGCATATTCGATTGATTCATGTAGTGGTAGCGTTGCAACGCTAGCGCCTGAATGATTTGAATGAGAATTGGTCGATTCTTGTGATGATGAATGTGCACTGTTTTTGAATTTATCATCTAAATTAGTAATCTTTGGTAAACTACGGCTATTCGAAAGTCCTTCTGCACTTGTCGATGCTTCACCATTTGGTTGATGACAATTTGTATGATTTGGTCGCAATATTGATTTGGACGGTAATGCATACAAATGTGATGGATCGAATTTCTTATTATTGATGAGATTAACGGATGGTCGAGGTGATGAAATATAATCTGTATGTCATTGACGAAAAAAATGAAAAAAAAAAAACAGAAAACAAATGATAAAACAATGATTAACATATAGCTGCTGATAAATGATGTAAAAAAAAATGAAAAGTGAAATATGAATTAATGTGTGTTTCGAGAAATAGAAAAATGAAGGCGATGTTAGCAAAATCGTAAAGCGTTAAATTTAGACAATTAACTTAAATGCATTTTGTGCAAATGAAAGAACTAACCTAAGATTATGAAATCAAAGTCAGTCTATGAATAAATGAAGTGTGAGTAGAGATCGTCGATTTGTGCTTTGCATGTGCATTTTTCCAGTCGAATTGTGTCTAGCAATGCTTTATGATTATCACCATTGATCAAAACACAACATTTATGACAAAAGAGTTCCTCACCTATGGCACCGGTTATCGGCTCTGTATACATATGACTATTATTGTCACTGTGATCAATTGGCACATTGTATTCATTTCGTAGCAATGGTTGTTGTAAATTTGTTGGCTCTGCATAAATATGTTCACCATCCAAACGATTAGCTTCATTTATGAAATTAATTTGATTGTTACGAATACCATTTGTTGAATTAACTATATCCAAATATTGTAAACCTGGTTCAGCATAAATTGGACCATTAATTTGATGGGTTTGTGTTTGTTCACCGCCAGCACCAAGATGTTTATACAAAATATCTGTAAATGCAATGAAATTGATTCCTTCATTTTCACATTCATTCAAACATTGAACAATCTCACCGATCGTTTTTACACGATCCGATTCTGTAAGATTGCCTTTAATCAATTTTCGTGTATTATTGTCAATTTGATCATAAAACTCTGGTGGATATTTTCGTTTCATTTCATGTAAATTTTTATCAATAACAATCAAATCTGTGTCAGAGAATCCATGTTGTTCACGATACAGTTGCGGTGGCAATGTTGCTGTTGTTGGATGTAAACTTTCCATAAGCATAATATCACGTGTTGGACCATCATCGATATCTTTATTTGTAGTTCTTAAACATCGTCGAATAATTAATATTATCAGGAAAATGATTAAGATAATTAATAAAATGCCGATGATAATATAAACGATATAAAGCATTTTATCACTGCGATTAAACAATCGATTCAAATCAATAAAATATCCATTTGATTTTGCATTTATGCGATCTTTGACACAATCTATTTGAGTTGAATCATCGCAAATTGCATTTTTATATGATGCCACTTTATAAAGCGATGCATTAAAACAATGTGACAATGTTGAATCGATTTTACAATAACTTTCCGAACTTAAATCATAGTATGTTAACTGTCGGAAATATGTTGAATTGCACGAACAAGCTCGATCAAATGACACTTGCTTAATACGACAATGTGGACTTTTAAAATTTAAGCTGTCAGCAACAGTTTTGGTGATAAAATTATTTTCAAATAAACATTTTATCGGATTCTTTGTATCCTCCAATCGCATTCGCTCATAAACACCAAAATGATTATTTTCAATCATGATGGTCGACCAGCCTTCCACATTAAACCAAAAAAATTCCGTAAAACTTATGTTGTTGCCCTGAATTAGAACGGTAATTGATGTGAGCGTGATGGCTTTTCCTTTAATGTTTGATATGCTGAAATTTAGAGAGAAAAAAAGAAAACAATCATTTCAATTTTCAATGATATCGTATTTGATTATTAAATCTTACTTATTATTTTGCAAAATCATATCTTTAATTCCACTCCCGGAAATGGCATTCTTTTCGATTGAACCAATATTGCAGTTAATTAATGAAAGTTGATTGCTTAATAACTGTAATGAAAATATATTTACAATTACAATAAATTCACAATGGTTTTTGTCGTTCGATTTAATAATTACTTTTTCGGTGAAAGCATTTGATTGAATGGCAACAATAAGGCAATTTTCGAAAATAATTGAATCAATTTTGTATACATCGAATGCATTGGAGAGCACAACACCAATGTGAGTATTGCTAAATTTAATCTCCTTAAGCGTTGCATCGATTCGTTTAATTTCATCCATTCGACTATTGTTAATTGTGACTTTTGCGCTCGATTTGGAAAATGCACGTTCCAGTAATTGAAAATCACGTATATTCTCAAAATAACCGTGAAAACTTGTATTGGCAAATGCTTCCGAAAATATCTGGACCTTGGCACAGTTTGTAATGTTCAGCTTAAATTCGGCTACAAATATAAAATAATTGTGAAATAATTATAAAATTGAATTTTTAATAATCAACGCAAGATTTGTTCATAAATTGAATTTTTTTACTTAGGAATTGTGTGTATGACTTACAGAAAAAAGCATTTGGTCGAATATTCACCGAGTGAACATTTACAATTTCAATTTCGGGAAATGGTCCTTCATTTCCATTGAATGCATATGAATTAATTTCAACATGTTCTTGACCGTCCATACCGCTTCCCTGAATCATAATTCGATTAAGTTGATTTTTTTTCAACACATATCCATCCAATGTAAACTCAGCATCAGATGACAAAGTGATCAACAATGTTTCAGCGGATGGTTGAATCATTTGGCTAGCACCTAGTGTATAGAGCTATTTCCGTTCATGCAAAAAAATGAAAAAGAAAAAATAGAAAAATAAAATAGAAGAAAACATAAAAATTATTGGTTAGAAAAGCATGTGGCGAAATAGTTTTAGTTTTTTTTTTCTTCTTTTTGTTTGACTTTTATGAAGAAAAACATATTAATGACATTAACCCATTTTGTAGAAGTATGTCTAAATCTATTTCATTATTTGTTATCCACAAATGGCTCAACTTAGACAGTAGAAATTATGTTGTGCGCGCATCGCAAGCAAATGCTCTAAAAATAGTTTCTTGCGGATTTTATTGGGCTCATTTCAAGCCATACATTTAGAGTACATTTGCTTCATTTGTCTGACTTTTACAGGTCGAATATAACATAAATTTAATTATCTGATTGAAATTGAAATGAATATTTGTGTTCATTATATGAGCGACAATTCATGAATGCTTGCAATTAAATTTCCAACGCAAAATATAAACAGTTTACAAACAGTTGCAGTTTGTTTGTATTAAATGGCGAAAAATGATGTCTATTCCGTTTTTTCGATTTCAATTCCATGAATTGCACGTATTGATCATTTTGGTGTTCTACGTTTAAAAAAAAAAAAAAAAAAAAAAAAAAAACAAGTGAAATAAACAATTCAGATAGCAATCGATAAAATGAATTGCTTTTTTTAGCGACGTATTTTGCTGCTATTTTATTGTCTGCACATTTGCAAAATCAGCAAATCTGCTAATCAAACATGCTAATTATAACATTGTACATCAATGTGGAACACATGGATAGTCAATTCACTAGAAGCTAGAGCAAACAGAAAAAAAAACAACAAAAATGCGAAACAAAAACCAATTGATGTAGTACTTACTTGTTGAAAATGACAATCCACTGTTAAAAACTTTGTTTCGTGTTTGCATTCGCATTCATTCGTATTGCAAATATCTTGTGGTTCTTCAATTGATCGCTTATATTTTTCGGACATTTTTTCGATTGATTTGCTATTTTCGTTGCGATTTTTGTTAAAGTACCCAAAATGTTTTAGCAAATATACGAAATTATCGTTGCCGGTTCGTTGACTAGATTCATTTAAAAACTTTTTTTCCGTATAATCCAATTTATCTTCATAATAAAATGAAGATTGGTTACCGTCATTTTGTACATTCTCTGTTTCGCCAATTGTAAATAAAATGTTTGTGGGCACATTCACACTGTCCACTGTTTGTTTCATACATGTTGACCAATTAATTATTATCGTAATTATGCAAATGCGTAGCACAAATGAAATTGGTCGCATCATCATTTGATTTGCTTATGCCCCAACTATATTTTCGCATCGATTACACACATTCACATTTCTTAATTTAATTCTAGATCATTTTTGTTTTTTCTTGTGTAGTGAATTTTTTTTATGACTGGATCCAAAGTAAATTTATCAGCATGTATCATTTCACTAGACTTAACACACACACACATACACAAAGTGAGAGAAAGAGAGATACATTAAACTTGTGAACAGTCGTTTCGTCGTTTCAATTTAATTCACACTGATTATTATGATTAGGAAATAATAATCATTAGTTTTCAAAAAAACACTAAGTCTAAAACTGGTTTTAAATTTAACTGCCTTTGAATCGATCACAAACCTGATGTTACTGCAATGAAAAATGTGAAAGAAAAAATTATTAATTTAAAATTATCGACAATGGTTTGAATTAACATAATTAAACTGTTGAATCTTCGATTTTCAACTATACAATCCGGTATCACATCACTGTGGCAATATCTGATAATAAAATAAACATAAGGTCGAATAAAAGGAGAAAACGATTTGAAAATCCATACAAAATTACATTGTTTTTTTTTTTGTTTTTTGTCATTAAAAGATACAAACAATGTTTTTAAGAGAAGTTCCAAAGGATGTGCATCGAATAAAACGACAAAAATGGTTCTTGTCAAAGTCTATAGTCCAAAGTTATGCACTAGATCTGAGCTACTTCGGTAAAATAAAATCAACTTAAAACCGATGCGAGTATATCACATTTTGATCAAAGTGTAATTTTATCTCATGTCACTAAGCGCATAAAACAAACATAAATAACATTCACAAATACAAATACAATACTGAAACCAAACATACCGGAAAACAAGAAATTTAATAATAAAAGAAATGTGTGTGTTTTTTTTTAAAAAAGAATATAAGAGAACAACAGTGCCAGTTAATGCATTCCAGCATGACCATATCAATGAGCATTGTACATATTCACTCATCGCATAGATAAAAAAAACCATTTTAGTGCAATGGATTTTTAGTCATTTTGTTTCACCTCAAAATGTTATCTTTCTTACATGTATATGATAACGATGCAATTGAAAATTCCCATGTACAATTTTAAATGCATAGAAAGATTAATGAAAAATTCATGTTTTTTTTTTTATATAAATATGTATATATGTATCAAAATGTTTTGAAGTGCAAACAATTAAATGTTTGCCGTTTATGCAATTTTAATATTCCATTCAAAAGCAATTTACAAAAACGATGAAGATCGATGGCAATTTGTAGTGTCGAATTTCCGCATTTGTCAACACTTGAAAAAAGCGCTGTGTATCGTTAAAAATACAAAAATACAAAAACATGAATTTTTTTTTTTCTGTCTAAATTGGCTGTAAATTGCGGTGTTTGAACTATTCAATGTCTGTCGGCACGCATAATATCTCTTTCTCAATTTGGCCATTCGCACTACGCACTTGCACTTGAAACTAACCAAGCGATGAAAGCAACGCACCGTATACACATAAACCGTTGATCACAATTGAGTGATGTGCAAGAACCTATGCGGCCTCCCATATTGGACTTTGATTTATATTACACACATTTTCAGTGAATTCAAAGCTACTTTTTAGAAAATTTGTCAAAGTCTTATTCTGAATGTCTTCCGGTTGTTGTGGTTAATCTTAAACATATTGTTTTTACACCGATTTTTTCAATCAAAGTGTTTTTGAAAATTCCGAAAAATTTTTCGGAAAATTAACTGACAATTGAAGTCTAAAATTTTCCTGGAATTTTTTTTAGAATCGAGTATCGGTCGGACATTCGGATCGAAGATCGGATAGAATTTCTGATGCAAACATGTGCATGCAATGTGTAATGTAGAATCATTCGAAAACAAAAAAACAAATCAATTCTTTGTATTTTCTCAAGCGAAAACAACACAGTGCGAGTTATGTGGCTTTTCATCCATATATGAGATATGTGCTACCATATTCATATAAGTTGTGAATTTATACATATTTTGTGTAGCGTAGAACCAATTTGGTTCTGATATGTTTTCTCCATATGCCGCTATTAGAATTAATGATTTCCGTTTGACTAAAATTGAACAAAACAAGAGAGAGAGAGAGAGAGCGGGGGGAGGAGAGAGAGAGAGAGAGAGAGAGAGAGAGAGAGAGTGAGACCAAGGATGGGAAGAATGGAAAAAATAGAGATGAAAAGTGAGAAAGGGAGAAAGAGAATAAGTGAAGAGAAAATTCATCAAGTAATTTTGAATTGAATAAAATTGAAAAATCGCACGACAGCGTCTCAATGATAAAAAAAAAAAAAAAAAAAAAAAAAAACAACGGGTTGTTGAATGTGCTTTGTAACCAAACTCAATTGAATGTTAATGTATATTTTTGAAATTGTTTTGTATATGTAATCTAATATAATGATCGTACGCATGTTATCGTAACCTTTTTCATTTTGACGTTTATTGTTCTCCTTAGTCGAATTCTAAATTATAATCTATTAGTATTATAATTGTGCAATTTTGTCATACATTTTTTTGGTTTAGAAATGTCAAAATGTTGATTAATTGATAGTACGACATTGAATCATCGTCAAATAGAAAACATTTAAAACGTGCATTTTTCAAACAAACACAATACAATATTGTCAACAAATTTCTATATTATGCGCGAATGTATCTATTTGAATATAATAATATCATTAAGACAGTCTACTTAAGGAGGCTAATGACTCATGGCACATACTGATTTTGAATTCCATATGACAGAATTGTGTTGAGTCAATGAGTTGTGCAAATAATTTGGACATGGAATAAGTCAAATCAATTTGAAATATGTATGTGACGAATGAAAATATATGTGACTGAATGAAATTGTTTTGATCACATGCAAGTTTTTGTTTTTTTTTGACTATTTCGAATTGTTCTCAGAAATATACAATCGATCGTTTCGATTTCATTGTGAAATATTCTCTATTTTCTTTTTTTTTTCATGGCGTTTATTTGCTACGTATTTTTCACTTAATTTTTGTTGTTTTTTCAGTCTTTCTTTTTGTTTCCGTTTTACTTGTACGATCATGTTGGGTCAGTTTTGTACAGATATTTTATTTTTCTTCACACTCTCGTATTTTCGTACGTGTTCTTTTTTTTGGTCAATTTTCTTCTCGCACAGTGACCAGCCTCTGTGTGCATCTGTACTTTGCCCTAAATGAGCTGAAACATTGCAAAACAAAATAAAGATCGTCACAACCAAGATCGTAAGCCCGTCGGATAATATTCGAATTACTATAATTACAAACATGTAGTTGCATGTAAATGCCAATTTTAATGAAAACGGTTTAGATGATAATATACAAAAAGGAAAAAAACTTGAAAATAATTTTGTATTTTTTTTTTTTTTTTGCGTCCATATCACAACACGCACTATAGTTATAACATCAATTTATGCATTCATTTTATCAATCAATACTCTGTCATTCTCAATTTTCAAGTTGATTTCAGTTAAGACTTGAGTTAATTATAATTTATCCAATATGTACTATAAAAATTTCATGCGTGCTTGTTGCTTGATATTTGAAAATTGAATCGATTGGATACATACATCACTACGTCAATGAAAGTTGTCTTGACTCTCTTAAATAATTTTCTATACAAAGAACAAATTAACCCAAATGTCACGAAGTGAATGAAATAAAGGAATTTCAATTGCATTAAAAATACAATGGAATTTGAAAAATGGTATTTTAAATGTGGCCCAACAATTTTCTTATGAAATTACAACATTAAATCCAAAAATTCTCAAGTTTAAAACAACTACACATGTCCTTTTTGTATTTGTATTTGTGAATGAATCCTTCTTAGATCAAAACATATTGCCATAATATTTTCAACAATTTGGTAATTCTCAATCAATTTTGTATTAAATGAAATACACTAAAAACTATTTCAACACACTAAACAACTCAAAAAAATAGACAAATAACAAATGAGAATAAAAATAAATATTTACATCTTGGTTTGAAAAACAAAGCCAAATAGCAAAAAACCACTTTTTCAACACGAAACTGTTCCATTGAATACACAGTCAATCAGAGAATGCCAGAACTTCAACTAAATCGACTGAGCGATCGTGTTTTTCTCTTTCACTCGTTTCACTCAATTATTACAATCCGAAGTCAATTCGGCTCACATACGATTTCTTTAAATGTATATGCGATTTGTATGGACACAAATGTATCGTTGTTTGGTTACATACATTGAAATTTTCACAAATTCAAACAAGACTAGAATGTATTCAGATGATGAATTGTAGATGAATGTGCGCGTGTAATGCGTTTAATTGTGTGCGTAGGATCAACATACAAAGATACAAGTGAAGTACGCACGTAGTAACTATTTTGAGTGACTTGGTTTGCGCATGTATTTGTATTTATCATATGTTAAGTGGATCCCGCATGAGTAGCTCTTCTTTGTATTTTTTTTTTTTTTCTTGTTGCTTTGTTCTGAACCGAATCTCTATGTTCGTATGTATGTCGCTTATTTTTTTTTTCTTATATTAACACTGTTACTTCTTCCATTAAAAATATGTCTTATTTTGTTGCAAGAATACATTTGATGGCTGCATAAGTGTGAATATGCATATTTACTTGATGCAATATCTTATTCACAGTGATTAGTAATCAATGCACCAAATCGAAAAATAATTTCACAACCAGATGCTTATTCATGCAACTGCAATCATGTTCATGCATTTAACGGAAATTTATGTTTCACGATAAACCTAACTAAATTCAATTGTAACAAATTACACAATTTAACAGAATTTTTTTTTTTTATTGCATTTGTTCACACCAATTGCGAAGAATTCGATAGAGTTAGTAATTTTTTTTTTCTCGCTTTATGCAAAGGATGTGCTTATCTCTCGGTTATGAAATAATTTCAGAACTAACGATATTGCACAAGATGTTGTTTCCGGTTAAAAGTGAAATCTTAGATAAAATAAAAATTTTTGCAAGGGTATCAATGACCGCTAGGGATTTTTTTTTTTCTTTTTTTTTTAGTTTTGAGATATTTTTTTATTCGCTCTTTAATGATATAAAAATGTATACGACAAATTATCGAATCGGTATGACTATAATGTTTTCAATGACCATTCAAATGATTGTTTCGAATTGCACATATTAATTCAATTAAAATCTATCATAAATGATTGAATTAAATGCCAATAAAATGTCTGATTTCATGTTAGATGCGAACATCATATGAACTTTGTTAAGTTGTTATAAACAATTTTCAATTGTTAAATTTGATTTTTCCTTGTTCTGGTGACACATTTTCATGTTAGCAAATGGATTTAATATTTTTGATTTTTTTTTTTTTGTTCTTTTTTTGCTTCTTCTAGAGGAAATTCGAACGAAAGACAATTTCTAAAAGATTTTGTTGGGGCGGTTCCTGGATCATCTGGTAAGCTATATAAACAGCAATATCTGGACTGAAATATCAACTTTATTTTGAAAAATCATCAATTTTATGTGTTTTCTTTCTCACATAAATATGAATATTAATTTAGACATTTTCATTATAAATTACAAATGAGATGCTATGATTCATTGCCTATAGACTTGTTTGGATGTTTAATATCACAATATTGATTGTGTATATTGTTGTAAATTTAATTGATTTATTACAGGTGAACGTTTAGCACGTTGGCTGGAACCATCTTCTATTGTGGATCCAAACAAATGTGAGTTAAAGCCAATAGTGGAACCAGTTAGATTTGGATGGCCAACATCACTTTCTGTAATAATCAGAGATCAATATGGTGATCGTGTATATGTTCCAAATTTAAAGGTAATCTTATTTCAATATTGAAGAATTAATTTTTTATAATTAAAGAGAATATTAATCAATTGAAAATTGCATTTAAATTCAGATTCAAATAAAGGCAACACCATCCGTCAATGGTTTAAATGGAAATCGAAAGGGAAAACGTTTATCTCAGATTGATTTAAATGCATACAAAGGTGTTGGAATACCACCACCACGCGTTCCATATGAACCAACATACAGAGATAAAATGTGTTGCAAAGGTAAATTGCCTTTTTTTTCATATTCATGCAAACCATATACTTTGAATTTATTTTTATTTAATTTTCAGCAATTACATTTATGAAAGCATACACACAATATTCATTTGAAGAGCTTCGATATTGTAATCCATCGCAAAATAAAATTTCATCCGAAACAATGATTGCAAATGATTCTGGTGATTATGAATATGGATGTATTTGGACACCGAATGCCATTGGTCATTTTTCATTATCAATTATAATTGATGGTGTTACGCTTGAAGAAGTTTATCGTACTGAAGTGAAAGAGGCTGGTATTCCGCCACCACCGCAGAAAATTTATTCGGAAAAAAGTCAACCACAGAATAAATTTCGACGTTTTCGTGCTGCCAATTCAGCTGGCCTGCGTATTAGGTATGTTCTATGATGTTCAAGGCAAAAATTAAAAATATTGATTTACTATGCATTTTTCAAATGATATAGATCACATCCAACGTTACAATCAGAGCAAATGGGCATCATTAAAATGGATGGTGTTATTTCGTTCATCGATGAGGTTTGTGTTTATACACAATTTTTTTTACATACGAATATTGAATGATTTTTTTTTTGTTCTGAAATTAGATTGAAAACGACGATGGTTATTGGGTTCGATTGTCAACAGAATCGATAAGACAACACTGTCAACCAGGATGGTAAATATTCACAATATTCACAATATTCACAATATTCACAATATTTATTTTTATTTATTTCCGTTCTTTCCTCCTTAGGTATCCGCTTGAAGCATGGTGTATGCAATATAATCAACATATCGATAAGACACTTTTGCATCCAATAATTGAACCAACAACAACGCGACAAGAAAACATAAATTCGCGACATATGAATTCATTTGGCGATACATTTGTTGATAATGATGTAGCAACACCAACACCTACATCCGATGCGACACAGCATTTAACACCAATTGCACCAGAAATCATACCAAGAAAATCACCAATTAGAAAACATCGATATGTTGAAGAGCGACTGTTTGAAACTAATTCATTCAGGGATATTTTAAAGCCAAATTCTGATGGAAATTATACCGAATCAATGCCATCGAGTGGTGGAAGTAAACCATTGCGTGTTATTGCGCGAAATCCATTTGAAAAATTGACCAAACGTTCCGGCAAAGTGATTGAAGATACAGACGATTTAGAGGAATATGTTTCGCAGGATGAATGTGAAAAGAGTGGCATATCATCGTCAATTTCATCATCGTCACCAAATCAATATCTGAGCCAGAAACATTCACAATCGCAATCGCAGTCACAATCGACAAATATTGGTATATGAATTTTTTTTTTTTATTAATTTTTCTAGTTCAATTAATATCATTTCTCTTTGTTATTTTTCCATAGGCACATGGACGGCAGGTGTAATGGGTAAGTAGAAGGAAATATATTCAATAAGCATAAATATTTACATGATATTCAAAATATTTGTCTTATTTACAAATGAGATACTGAAAAATGTTCAGAAATTCACAATATATTTATAGAGCATTTGATTGAATCGATTTGATCTTCTCCCTTTAGGTGGCAGTTCAAACAAATTACAAGCAATTCAAAAATGGTTCAAGAGTGAAAGTTTTGAAGGCAACAAACCAAGACAAAGAAAACTTGGCGGTGACTTTAGCGAACTAGCTTCAGTTTCTGTGCGTGATTTAGTTAAAGCCATTGGTGGAAATTCAAATGATGGAAAAGGTAACACTTCGCATGAATTAAGTCAAAGTTCAAGCCCGATTTCGATTCCGCGTTTCAGTAAGTTGAATATTTAAAATAATTTTCAGTTTGATTTTAAAATCAAAAAAATCTTTGCAAATTAGTTCATCAAAATTGTCTCATTTACTCATTTAGAAAGTATTGAAGAAAAAAGAAAAGGGCTGATCATGAGAATAAGCTGGTTAATATTTTGAAAAGAAAAAAAACAAGAATAATTTATGCATTTTTTTGTATTTTGCAGAGCAATCAGCATACAGTAGTAGTTCAAAATCAGTTGAAGTGTCTGATACATCCGTTGGAGTTCAAAACTCATTCACCTTCAGTGATACAAAAGAGGTAACATTTTTTTTTTCATGGTTCAAATTCAATTTTTGATTTCAGATTATTAACTAAAAATTTAAATAAATTTTCCAGAATATTCCAACTGAATCAATATATGGTGGTTCTCATCATTCATCGCAAAGTGATTTTGATACATCATCCTCAAATCGAAGTCGAGGTGGATTATTTCAATTTGATAGCGATTTAAATCAATTAAATGAGCCACCACAATCACCGCGTAAACAAATGAAACGAACCATTACAGTTTCAATGGATTCGCAAGTATGTACATCATCGCCATTGAAAACGCTTAAATCCGGTGATGGTGTTAAAAAATTTCGCAACATTGGAAAAACTTGTGAAACTCAAATGGATAGAGAAGAAAATGAAAATGGTGATGTACCGAATGGTTCAAAACCATTTCCAAAACGTGCATTGCCAGCTGGTTTAGCCGAAAGTTTTCGAGCTGTATTTGCTGCATTTTTATGGCACGAAGGTCTTGTCTATGATGCAATGGCATGTTCATCATATTTAAAATTTCATCCATTGCTACCGAAAAGAAATGCACTTACATTTACCAATGATGCTGTCAATACTGGTCCCGTTTACTTATCCAAGTGAGTCATTCTCTATAAAATCTGTTTATTTCGTATGACAAAATATAATTTTCTTTTTTTGCTTTTATTAATATTTAAAAAGGGAGCAAAGAGCACAACAACGTTATTCAGTTGAAGTAGCAAATACTGGAAACTACTTAAACATCCGACCATCAACACTTGAAACCCTTAACAAGTCAGGACAGTCAAGCATTTTCAATCGACGTAATCGAAAAACAAATGTAAATAAACAATATGGATATGAATAATTTTTCGTTGAAATTCTATAAATAGATTCATTATATTTTCAACAGAGTCAATTGACATCACCCGATCAAGCCAAATTCGATACATTACACTCAAATGAAATGTCAATGAATTGCCCACCAGCTTTACGATGTTTAGTCTTTTTGTGGGAACAAATCAACGCAAATTGTATTCAAACAATTCAAAATAGTGAAGAAATGAATCTGGAAAATGAACAAAATATTAAAGATTCAACACTTATTGATGATCAAAATACAAGCGATTTCGATGGGAGGAAAAATGATGCAAAAAAAAGTAATTATTTGCTTAGTTTAAAACAATTTTTATTTGTTCAAACATACACTACCCGCAGAAAGTTTGGACTCAATGCATGTTTTTCATACAAATTGACATTTTTTGTTGCTCAAAAAGTATATAGACTTTCAAAAGCCAGAAAAATGTCCGATTCAATTTACATATAAAAATGGTCATTTTTTGGCATTTCCACGCACATGGCCGAAAAAGTTCATAAAGGAATCACGATACAGATTTCTATTCTGAGAAGAAATTGCGAGAAAAAAATTACATCTTCATATACTTTTTGAGCAACAAAAACGTCAATTTGTATGAAAAACATGCATTGAGTCCAAACTTTCTGCGGGTAGTGTACATATTTCATTTCTTATTCGAATACATGTTGATCATTCAATTTTAATATAGATGATGGATCATATTGTGAATTATGTGAGTTATTTTTACCAGAACCTGTCACATACCACATGCGAACATTTCATCGTGGTTGCGGCCAGCGAGCTAGTGGCAAAGGGTATAATTCCGATGGAACATATTGCGAAGGATGGGCGGGTACTGTTTATTATTTTCATTTTTTTTTTCTTTTATTATTTTAAATAACTTTTCTTTTCTGTAGGAAATTGTGGTGAAGGAGGTTATGGTGCAACAAGGTAAAATTTACTTAAAAAATATTCCTTGAAAGCCTCATGTTGAGGCCCTATTTCCAAGATACCGATTGTGATCAGTACCTATTTTTACCATACGATTTCAATGGGAGAAAATTGGTATCGATGACGATGCCTTGGAAATAGAGCCTTCAGTCATCAAATGTTATTTGTGAAATTTAAAATAATGATTTTCGTTCTTTTTATTCAGCTGGTACTTGATGTGTGAAAGTTGCCGTGATAAGTGAGTTTTAAACAACATCAATTTATTGTATAAAAACGATGATTTTTATTCATACAAAAAATAAACTATTTTTTAGATACATGGTGGGAAATCACAATAATCAAATTATTCCAAATTTGGCATATCAAGCAACATTTTTGTCAAATCAAAAACTTCATTCAATCACTGCCGCTATGAAATCAAGGTATGTTTAATGTTTCAGTTCATATGTTACATGATCTTTT
Source organism: Resseliella maxima (assembly GCA_029041755.1). Taxonomy (NCBI): domain Eukaryota; kingdom Metazoa; phylum Arthropoda; class Insecta; order Diptera; family Cecidomyiidae; genus Resseliella; species Resseliella maxima. Next base: position 431,648 of record JAQOWM010000241.1, read on the forward strand.
TTAAAATGTGTCTAGTTCTTATATATTCGTGCGGCACATGAAAAAAAAAATCATAACTAACATTCAGCTTTTATTCCACAGCAGTGACACTGACATGTTTCAAATGATGAAGGAAAATGCACTCTTTTTATTGGAATTATCATCCAGCAATTCGCGTAAGTATAAAAAAAAAAGAACAATTTAAAATATTTCTGTCATTTATTCAAAATAAATAATGAATTTATAATTTGCAGCAATTCTAGGCAATCAAAGAAAATTGCCATATCAAATGCCAGTAGTAAATGAACATCAGACAATTGATCCAAATCGTGCTGGTTCGAGTCGAAATGAAACGCAATTCATCAATCGATTTTCAAAAAGTTATAAAACTTCACGAAAATCCGAAGCATCATCTCCTGATTTGATTTGGTCAGTTTCGGATATGTTCCTCTGTTTAGAATCATTGGGCGCCAATGTTTCAAAGGATACCGCACCATACGATCGTATAAGCGGAAGTTTTGATAGAGTAAATAAAAATTTTTTTTTTCTTGAACATGTCTACTAGAGCTGTTCACGAACATGAATTGTTCGTGTTCGTTCGTGTTCGTTCGTGTTCGTTCGAGATTTAAAAGAACACGAACGAACTCGAATAATATTTTCTTTATCTCGAACAACTCGAACAACTCGAACCGAACACGAACACCAAAATTGGAACTTGAAGTGTTCGAATTTTGTTCGTAGTCCATTGCCACAAAATGAAGGCAAAAAACGCTTCACAACACAAAAAATCCAACATTTGGTCACATCACCAAATATTTTAACTTCACCAGCCAATAATACAATACTGGTTGTACCACCACCAAAGTCAGCATCTTGAGATTTAGCAATTATAAAGTTTATAATATAAACAGTGTTTTAGAAGCTGGGTGAACAATATCAACTGCTGCAAATAATCCCAGAAATTGCAGCAATTTATTCTTAATGAGAAAGCGTTAATGCGAAGTCGCTTTAGCAAAGAAATTCATGTTTCTTACGCCATCTCTACGAGTATGGTGTGAATTTAAATGAATATCAAACAAAATTGTGAAAGTTCATACAGTGGATTTTCATGTCGTGGGCAAATACATTAATGTACGATGGCATAAGTCGTACGACGTTACATTGCAAACGATCTCTATCATATATAAACTGAATTGTACATACACCATTACGGAATGCAAACGACAAATCGTATCTTTTTGTCGTTTCCGTTGGTATAGTAAGTATACATTGATAAATCGTATAGGTGGTGTCAGTGTCTTGAAATCAAAGCTCTCCTCTTGTAAAAACATACAACAAATGCCACATTGGTTAATGAGCATAATACTTTTATGTTGTTCATAAAAAAATGCAAGTCCGAGCAGGCTTTGTCACATGTGTTGAATGAATAGAAGTACAAAAATTGACAGCAAATGCCATCTAACGGCCGATGGATCTGTTGAGTTGATTTGTTCGGTCGTTCAATTGATGTTTGAATTGAACGTTCATTTGAACTTTGAACGACCGAACAAATCAACTCAGCAGACCAATCGGCCGATAGATGGAATTAAAACCCGTCATATTCTAACAAAACCTGCTCGTGCAAGTCAATGAAATTGAGATTTAATCGAACACGAACGAACTCGAACAATATTGTTTTTATCTCGAACAACTCGAACCGAACACGAACGAACACGAACATCGAAATAGGAATATTATCGAACTCGAACTGTCCGAGTTCGGTTCGTGAACAGCTCTAATGTCTACCGAGTAAAATCTAAATAATATATTCATTTTTGTAGCCCTTATCTGATGTATCGATTGATGTTGGCGATGGTAACTGTCAACTGTCAAATTCAGCGCTGAATAGAAACAGTACATCAATAAATAGTAATAATACATTGTCAAAATTCCATCGAAGTATGTCAATGGGTCAAGGATGGTCTGGACAGTGTGGATTGGCTGCAAATCGATACGCATATCAACCCGAAGAAAATTGTGAACCAAAAGTTGTAATGCGACGAAAGATCAATAAAGTGTGCGATAGCGGTTAGTTAATTTTGAATATTACAATTGTTTATCACATATACATATTACATTATTCCATGTTCTCGTTGTTTTTCTTTTTTTTTTTTTTGTCTTAGATGGTTCGCTTTCATTGTGTCAACCTTCTGAAAATCTTCGTAAGCTAGTGCCCGAAGAAGTGTTTAATATTAATGTAGCAATGCAAACATATTCAAAACTTGCATCAGCATTGCTGCCATCAAATAATCCAACCTTAGAAAATCTCGATGTAAAAAATGAAAATGATGTGGACGAGCAATTATCACTTGATGGTGATGATGCAAATCAGGAGGAATTTGTGATTATATCGAAAATGGGTGATTCACGGAATGCAACCGTTGACATTTCTTTAGCAACCGCAAATGAATTGGCCAAACGTAATGTAGCATCGAATTTAATCGATATGCCTGATCTCTTGTCACGTCCAACACTTATGTTTTGTTTGCAATCGCATAATTTAGAACAATTACGTTATAAAATGAAGCGAAATTTACGAATTGCAACTTGTCGTATATTTGCATTGCAAGCATTAAATTGGTTTATTCGATCGGTGACACAAACAACATGCTTACATGATCTCATGTGGTGGTTTGTATCAGCACTATATCCATCAATTGGCGATGATGAACTTATAAAATATGATGAACAAGCATTAGAACATCCCTTGACATCGATAAAAATGTGTGATAAAATTTCATCATTATTAACGCAAAGTTTTCATGCATTTTTACAATCGGTTGCTGATTTAACATTATTGCTGCCATCTGGTTCGGCCCTTCAACAATTGGCCATTCAATGTTTTGGCATTAAATTTCATCAAAATGATCATCATTTTTTACATCAATCGCATGTATTTGGAAATATTTCGAAAATTCTATCACGTTCAGATGAACTTCGTGAACATCAAACTGATGATGTGCCACCATTTGTATTTGGTGATGTAAATGTATTGTTAAATAGTCATGGAAATGTTGGTGGTACTAAATTTTATTCACTTGTTGATATGAGCGGAATGTTTGAAGTAAATGTATCATCACGGCTTGCATTGGTTTCAGCACTTACGGATAATACAACGGATACATTTTGGGAAAGCGATGAAGAAGATCGCAATAAATCGAAAACAATTGAAGTGTCTTTGAATAAATTTGATTATTCATGTAAAATGATTGCTGTTCATATTGATAATACACGAGATGTACAGCATAAAGTGACAAACATTGTATTTTATGCCGGACAATCATTGGGTGATACAAATTTAATTAAATCATATGATGTGGATTCAAAAACTGGATCATGGATTTCTGCAAATATTTCTGGTAATTTCTATAAAATTTCATTGTTTTATTGTATTTTCATAAAAATTAACATCCATTTCAATTCAATTTCTTTTCAGATGAAACATACATTCACTTCCGCATTGAATTAAAAGGTGCTGAAACCGTACGTGTTCGTCAAATTAAATTGCTTGGATTGCCAATTAGTGGAAATAATATGATATTGAAGCCAAACATTAAATTGTTGAACGCATCACAAATTCAGCATCGTAATTGTGAAACTGAAACACTTCGAGTGTTTCGACTGTTAACATCTCAAGTATTTGGCAAATTGATTTTGGGCAGTGAAAGTGATCAGGATTTGGATCAGGATATCGACAATGATGGTATAAGAATTATCTAGTCAATATTCAATTCATTTTTATCAATAAGTTAGTTATTAATTTTTAAATTGGAACCATTGTCGCGATGACAAAATAAGTAAGTATTCTAAAGTAGATTTCATCGTCTAGCAGTTCAAACGAATCGCCCAAATCGACGTAATCGTGGTATTTTCACAAGAGAAGTATTAGCCGAGTTCATTCCAATACATTGAGATTCTCAACTATCAATCTAAAATTTAAACATTATTTAGTCATATGTTTTGAATATTTATGCTATTCAGTATTTTCCAGATAATTTACAATTTTTATCTTTATTTACATTTTTTTTTTTTGTTGTTTCCTCTTAGGCATAAGAACTAGCGGTACAATTGGTGGTGCACCACTTGATTCCAATGGAACATCCATGTTAGCAGATTCTTTAGATTTGCGAGAGCATATGGTCGGTATATTGTTTAGCCGAAGTAAATTGAGTCATTTACAAAAGCAAGTGATCGTTCATATTGTGCATGCCATAAGAAAAGAAACAATCCGTGCTAAAGATGAATGGGAATCAAATTTACCAATAATGTTTGACAATCAACGATATGGCAATTCTGATGTTCATTTATTGAATAGTGAACATAAAAGTGAATCAGCAAGTGAAAATTCACGTGCACCAGATACCTATTGCTTTGAAATGTTAAGCATGGTTTTGGCATTATCTGGAAGTGCGGTTGGTCGTTCATATCTATCAAATCAACATGGACTGTTAAAAGATTTATTAACTTTATTGCATACGGGAAGTGATCGTGTTCAACGGCAAGTCACCGCATTATTTCGTCGCATTTTACCTGAAATTTCACCAGATCAATTTGCTGATCTTTTAAATGTTCACAGTTTGCCACCCATTGATTTTAATATATCGAATCAAAATTGTGAGGAATTTGATATGAATCGATTGGGTATTTTAGATATCTTTTTAGCAGTTATTGCTAAATCATTACAATTGCAAGTGAAAATAAAATCAACAAATTCATCAACGGCTATTTTAAATAAACAGCCAATTTCATTGCAACTTTGTAATTGTATTGATTTTCGTATATCGAATTTATCGGATGCATCAAATAGGCGTGCAAAAGAATTGAATGCAATTGCTTCTGATAACAATGGCATATCGGAGTATGAATTCATTCAACAGAAATGTGAGTCCAGATATTTGAATCAACGATGGTTTTTGCGGGGCACAATCAATATAAAACAAGCCGAAAATATTATTATTTTGATTCGTGACATGGCCAATGTAAGTACATTTGTGCAATTGAAATTTTAAATGAATATTCAAATAATTTACAATTGAAATTCATAATTTATAGGGCAAATTATCTGATAAATGGTCAACAGTTACGAAGGCTGCTATTGCTGAATCAATTCTAAATCTTACTCGTCTTGATGAAATCTATCGTACTCATGAAAATTGTATTAAAACATCTACGTTGTGGTTGGCGTTGGCAAGTTTGTGTGTTTTGGATAAAGATCACGTTGAAAAGTAAGTGGAAATATCTTGATTGAAGAAAACTGATTTTGATATTAATAAGCACATTTGATATTAAATTATAGACTTTCATCTGGACAATGGTCAAAAGTATCAGAAACTCGTCCATTATGCTCAAATCATGATGATGGTGTTACAGCCGCAATCATTCAATGTGAAACTTGTCAATCTTTGTGCGCTGATTGTGATCGTTTCTTACATTTAAGCCGTAAAACAAGAAATCATCATCGAACCGTTTGTAAAGAAGAAGAAGATGCCATTCGTGTTGAATTGCATGAAGGTTGCGGTCGAACGAAATTATTTTGGTTGCTTGCTTTTGCCGATTCAAGAACACTAAAAGCAATCACTGAATTTCGAGATGGCAATATATCGGCTATATCGGGTCCAACAATGTCTACAGGCAAGTCAACTAGTCTTTCCGTACTTTCTATTTTCATGAAATTTGTGATTGTTTTTTGATTTTGATTTTGACTTAAATTACAATTTTTTATTTATTTTTTTTTTTTTTTTGCAAGTAGGTCGATGTCGATTCTGTGGTGCAATCGGTGATTCTGGTCTATTAGCCATGGGAAATGTTTGCGCTGAAAAAGAATGTCAAGAGTTTGCAGCGAATGCATGTCCAAAAACTAAACCTTGCGGACATCCATGCGGTGGTGTAATTGATGAAACAAAATGTTTACCATGTTTGGAAATGGTTTGCCAAAAACGTGAAAATGAATTATCAGACAGTTTAAAAGAGCCAAAACTTACACAAGACTCAGATGATATGTGTATGATTTGTTTTGCTGATGCATTATCAAATGCACCATCCATTCAATTAGATTGTGGACACGTTTTCCATTACCATTGTTGTCGTACCGTACTTGAAAAACGTTGGATTGGTCCACGCATTAGTTTTGGTTTTTCATTGTGTCCAGTATGCAAAACTGATATTCAACATTATATGCTAAATGATTTGCTGGATCCAATTAATGAATTAAAAGCTGATGTTAAACGAAAAGCAATTATGCGGTATGAATAAAATCATACAAATTCATTACATTTTAATCATTTTAATTGATTCTGAGAAATTCCATTTTAAATTTCAGTTTGGAGTATGAAGGTATAGTTCAAACATCAAATCAAAAGGATTTGGCCGCATATGCAATGGAAAGGTATGCACATTATTCACAATATTTGCAGGATATTTACAATATTTTTATTTACTTTCGTTCTTTCCCCCTAGGTATGCATATTATGTGTGTTTCAAATGTTCGAAAGCATATTATGGTGGTGAGGCGCGTTGCGATGCTGAAATGGGCGATAAATATAATCCACAAGAGCTGGTTTGTGGTGGCTGTAGTGATGTTACACGTGCAAAAGTATGAAATTTAATTGGAAAATTAAGTTTAAGATAATAATTATCGATTTTCATTTTTGCAATTCAGATGTGCCCAAAACATGGAATGGATTATTTGGAATATAAATGTCGATTTTGCTGTTCAGTGGCCGTTTATTTTTGTTTTGGTTCAACACATTTTTGTGACACATGCCACAATGATTTTCAACGTTTAACAAATATTCCAAAACCAAAATTACCAAAATGCCCCGCAGGTCCAAAGGCTAAACAACTTATTGGTGAAGATTGTCCATTGCATGTTGTTCATCCTCCAACTGGAGAAGAGTTTGCAATTGGTTGTGGAATATGCCGAAATGCTCAGACATTTTAAATTAATAAAGTCTAAATAAATGGATGTGTATTATTTTCGCTCTGAGCGAAAGAATTTTGCTTTTTTTTTCGTCGTACGCTGTAATTTCTAGTCAAAATTATTTAATTTATTCGTTTAATGTGAATGACTTAATGAATATTTACCTTTAAGGAATAACGCAGTTTTAAAAACATTCATATAAAATCGTGATGAAATATTTAAATAAAATTTTTTTGGAAATCCTATTTCTGCATAATCATAAACAATTGTGTTTGATTTGCATCGTTATATCGAATATATATTCAATATATTGCATTGACATATTAATATTTTGTTTTCTTATTTTGTGTGTCATTGACTGAAATGAATTGTAATTTCTTTTTGTATAAATTCATTCGCCGTCAACGATTTTTCTCTCAAAATTTTTATTAATTTTAATTTTCTATTCCAAATGCTAACAGTTTAAATAAATTGTTGTATTTGAAAGCAATTTCAAATTACATTTGATTGACATTTGACATTTGAAAATTGACAGTAGATATAGTTTACGTGCAAACATAAAAAAGTGTACATTGCACTATAAAACCATCAATCCGTTATATTCATAATTTAAAGAAATCAGTAGTCAAGTGAATCGTAAGCAGTAATAGCTTCATTGAATTTTTTCGAACAATTATTCCAAACATTTTATTGTCGTAACGTTGATTAAGGTAAGATTTTTAGTCAATCAAATTCTTGACATAATCAGTCAAGACATTTTATTAGAATTATTTATTTGAAAAAAGAAAATATTCTTTGAAATTTGTACTTGATTTTTGTAAATCGCATATCGGAAGTAAGGTTATATTATAACCGAATCAATAAGATATTCTAATAACCATCGTTTATCAATTTTCCAATTTCTAGATCAGAGATATTTAATATGGAAAATGAAAGTAGTTTTGATATGGATAGTACGTATGTCAATTGGGCATCAATTTTATTGAATGATAGCAGAGAATTGGCAATGAAAAGCAATCGTCGGAAACATAGTCGGCGATTATTTTCAAAGTTAAAAAATTCGTCAGCACAAAAAAATTCACGTTCCAAAATGAATTTTTATCAAAAATATTCACAAAAACCTAAATTTGGTTCATTAAACCGGAAAAACAACAATAAAAAATCTAAAACAGCAAATGATGGCAGCAAATGGACAACCGAATATGATGTTTGGAATATGATTGTACAGTCACTTGATCATAGTTTAATCAATAATCATAAGATTAAATGGACAAATAAAGAGATTGGAGTTCGTGACTCAGATGCAAAAATTCGATTATTAAATAATCGTCATGAGTTAAACCATCAATTTCTTGTTTGTTCAAATGGTAAAAAAACTTTACTCAAAGATCTTATCAATTCAGATGATTCAACCGATGATATTTCATTGAAAATCAAATTCAAATTAGTTCCGATTGTTGAATGTATCACATTGATGAACAATTCAAATGCAACATTGTATCACTTTGCTGAAGGTCAACATAAAGACATGAACAATAATAATGTTGATTGTAATCAAAATGATACGGTAAATCAAAGTGAAAGTATTGAAGACATAACGGAAGAAAATACATTGATTTATAGCGATGAAACTATAACAAGTGCCAATAGCACTTCTTTTGATAAAACCAAGACCAATGACACATGTTCAACTTGGGAATATTCAGAATTTTGCTATGATATGATACCCGATGCATCGAGCACATTTATCGAAGATGATAAAGAAAATATACCATTCGCGATACATGACAAAGAAAATATTCCATGTTTATTTTCTCCAATAAAGTAAGTTATTTTGTTATCTTATGAAACAAACAAAAAACAAATTAATTATTTTAAATAATATTTGAAATTAACAATTTGACAGAAATGTTTTGATGGATTCTAAAACATTTTTCGACAGTCCAATACCTCGCTTTGCCAAAGAGAAACTGGTACCGTGTGCAAACAAGTGCCAACTAGATGACATTGATGTTGATGAAGCCTTGGAATATTGCCAAAATATAAGAAAAACCATTCGAATGCTTGAACAAAGGTTAAATTTGTTTGAGAATAAATGCATTAGTATTTTAGAAGCTGAGAATACTAGCTCAATGTCCGGTGTTAAATTTTTAATCGATTCACTAGAACTATAAAATTTTGTAAAATATCAATGCTTGTGTAAATGTGTTGACACCTAATTTAAATTTATTTTGAGCATTTATTTAACACAGTCGAATTGTGTTTTCATTTTGTATTTGTATAATCCGATATTATAGAATTCATATTAGCATTGATGTTAATTTTCCAATTTTAAACCAAATAAAATAAAAAAAAAATAATTTTGAACATATTTTAAATTAAATGATTGCGCAAAATGAATTGTCGATAATGCAGTATAATAAATGTGATGTGTGGCGAAACAGTGAACTGATTAACAGTCAAACTGTCAAAATCCAATGAAATAATCTGTGGGTAAGTTGATGGTGATAATAAGTAAGACAGAATAAAAGTAAAAAAATGAAAGAAAAAATGGGGAAACGATATGTATGGCTCCATTTATGGCAAATTGGCGCGAATGGGACAAATATATGGGTTATACATAGCATGCATTCACATTCACACAATGACTTTTATAAAATCATCAGAAATTTTGACTTTTTCCTTCTTTTAAATCCATTAAAGACATTCATTTTTATTTCCAAACCAATTTCACACAACAAAACACACACAAAAAAAAAATCAAATTAAAACCTATTGTAAGTGCATTTTTGATTGACATTTGACACTGATTTTATTGAAAAATTCATAAATTCATTTTATAATTGTTGCTAATTGTGCTATGCAAATCTATAAACAAGAACAAATATTATTTCGTATTGGATTTGAGCTGTGATTATGAATCAAATTCATTCTCTTTTGTTCTACTGAAGAATTTTTTTTTTTTTTTAAGAACAATGAGTTCAACTCGGTGTAAGAAATTCTACTAAGGTGTTGTTTCTGTGCAACGTGGTAAAAAAAGAAGAAGAAAAAAGAAAAAACAATCTATATATTTTGGCGTAGTTATCGGATTCTTGTTCAGAGTAAATAAATCTAATTTGATTTCGTTTGAAAATAGAACAACAAAGAAAACGCTAATGCAATCGATGTTCGTTTGTTTATCATTGTAAATAATATTCTGTTCTGTGCATGTGCGTACAGTTGTAATACATAAAATAACAATCATACCCACGTTCAAGCGTACAGAGAAATTTCAATTCGACAAGTGTAGTGTCAAGGAGAATGTACGTATGATGCAATGCCTACTTTGATCATCTTACAAATGGAATCATCATTTTTCTTTGACACTATCCTTGTCAAGTTTGTTGGTACAGACAAATTTCTCTGTACGCTTGAACGTTGATAATGTAAAAGTATCAATTGATTCCATTTAATGTTATTGCATTTCCTTAGATAAACTTATCAATTGTGAAATTGTGCGACGAAATAAATTCATTGCGAAACGGTTCAAATTAAATTGGAATTGGTATTGGAATTTTTTTTCGTATTGTGTGATTTGTGCAAAAAAAGAGCACACACAAAGCAGGCGCAACAATGGAAATTGATGATTTTATGGATTATGGTACAACTAGTGGTGATGATGCTACAGGCGAGGATGAAGATGGTTCAAATCAAAAATATACCGCTTTTCAGCAGTCACGTTACGAAAAACTCGGTTTTCGTCCGCAAAAAGAGATTTTTTGCAATAAATATCTACCATATGCTGATGAACTTGACGATGAATCACAAAAAATGCTAACGGAATTAAAAGAAGGACTTGCTAAAGCTGTTGTACTAAGAGAAATGACACCAGCAGTTGGCATTGCAATTTCCAGACTTTTGGTGTACGTTTTACAATTTAACAAATTCGACAATTGTGGTAGAAATTTATTTATTGTTTGTTTGTTTGTTTATTGATTTATTCTAGGTATCTAAAATTGTACGGTCTTAAATTTTCCAAAGAAGATCATGTGAAATTTATCAAATTGTTGCTTTCATTGATCGAAATTCCCAGTTTGGAACCAGCTAAATTGAATAAATTTTGCATTGTATTGTCACAATTACTACGGTAAACATTTTATAAATTGACTCTTCATTGACGCATCCATAATTTAATACGTCCTATTACATTTTATTGTAGTAAAACATCATGGTTATCACCGAATGATTTGCAAATTGACTGGCGACCTCTTTATACTTTGAGCAACATTTATTTGAATAAAAACTCTACCAAAGGCGAGATATACAGATACTTTCCGTGAGTATCATCATTTAATTTGCTTGTGGTCTCATTGATAGCACTGATTAAATAAATTCCAAACACAATCATTCATATATTGCGATAAGAAACAGTCTGAATGTTTCTTTTTCGCACGAAAATAAATTCGTTATTTGTAAAACAAACGCAAATTTATCGCATTAAATGAACGAAATTTCTCTTTTGTTTTTCTTTATAGATCACTCGAATCAAATATTCAATTTATTATACAACAATGTGCCACGTAAGTGCGATTAAATTTTGAGATTTTGGAAATTGTTTTTTTTTTTTTTTTTTTTCATAAATTAATATTCGTTTTGAATTTCAGCTATTTCCCAAAGGAATCAACACAAGAAATTTTGGATGAAATTTTCCCAAAATTATATCCACTGGATACTGGTAAAATTTGTGGTGCATTCGATTTGTTATCAATCTTTCTGAATCCACTGCAAGGATACGAACTATGGCTTACACACTTTATATCCATTTGGAATACATATCACAACCCATCATGGAATGTGGTAAGTTCAGTTTAAAATGATGACATCATTTTTCTACTGAAAACTTTGTCTATTGATCGCAAATTTTGACTTTCAGGATGTTATGAATCTTTTGGCAATCACTGCAAGTCAAAATGTTGGCTACATCGATTGGGAACCATACATTCCAATGATTTTTACACGCTTACTACGTTCATTAGATCTACCTGTTTGCTATAAAAGTATGAAATCAGCTCGTAATCAAACTCTTTGGTCATCTTCCGTTGCAAGTACGTATAAATTGTTATTTATTTAACTCTTAACAAATCATATTCATTTCTCAACTATTATAATATCATTCTATTTGTAGTTTGGATTGCATCAGTACTGAGCCCAAAAAGTTCTGCTCAACATTATTTGTCAAAGTTTTTGGGCACTGTTGAATCTTATTTACATCCGGCTAATCATGGTAAATGGGTTGGTGTTATCAGCGAAATTGTAGTACAACTACCGAAATATTTATTTGATCGTTTGGTTTATGAACGTTACAAACCTCATCCATGGAAAAGAGCTGTTCCGGATGATCATCGTTTAACTGAAAATTGCCTAACTATGTTTGTTGAATCATACAAACCGATCGCATTGCAAGCCATGTATTCACGAATGAATCCCGGCGATACTGGTAGAATTTTTAAGCATTTAGCTGATTTGCGTCCAGAATTAATCATTCCTGATGTTATTGATCGTGTATATGCAACACTTGATTCATTAACTGAACCACATAAAATGACAGCTGCTTTACAATCGTTGGTTAGTGTGTCTCGTGCACTTGTATCTGGCCATAATGGTTATACAACTGGAAAAACTCATGTCATTCCAATTTTATTTGCAACTTTACCCGGAATTGATCCAAATGATTTTAAAAAAACATCGGTTACATTACAATTTTTAACAACATTCGCATTAATGGTACCAATTGTTGATTGTTCAAAAGCACATATTTACTATGACGATTTAACTGAAGAGGAGGATTTAATTTGCGGTCAAACTGCTGAATTTGAAGGTTTCGTCTTGGAATATATGGATAAAATATTTGCCCTAATTGAATCAAGTTCAACACGTATGGAACAACCAACAGACAATGATAATATGCGTACAAAAATGGAAACAGTCGTTGAAAGTTTGATTCAATCAAGTACACATGGCATTTTGGGTCAATGTTCTGATGAAATTATTTTATCGGCAACACGAAAACTTGTCGAATATATTAAAACGAATTTATTTGAACCACGTGTTGCGGCTCATTTGATTGCCGGTTTGGTGCGCGTTTTTGCTCGCGTTTCTGGCAATGAAATTAGCAAAACATTAGTACCGTTTATTGTTAACACAATTAATCAATACATGGATGATCATGATGATATTGCTACGCTAGAGAAACAAAGCGATGAAATGCTTTATTATATCATTTTAATGATGGCAATTGTGCGTGGTGCACCAAATGATGTGGCCAATTTTGTGGAGGATTTAATTCCAATCATTGATAAAATTTCTAAATTCAAGTGTAAACTCACTAATAAATTTTCGAATGCGATTTTGTTCACCGTTTTAAGTAATATTAGCACACTTCAAATATTAGATGTTCGCAGTTCACCGGAAAGTTATGAGAAACCATTAAAAGAATTCCTTCCGATTCGTCATTGGTAAATATTGGAATGACAATTACAATTATAAAAAAATTAATCAATGACAATTATATAATTCAAGGATTTTCATTATTATTTTTCAATTTTTTTTTCCTTTTTTGGGGTTCTTTGTTAATTAGGGGACAAAAAGTGAAAGCAGAAACGCCAATCAATTGGTATATGCCAGGTAAAAGAGCTCATGAAGTGTGCCAAATGATAATTCATCGTTATTTGCCGCCAATATTGAAGCAATTTGATGATTTTGTCGATGGAAAATGTGAATTATCACGTGATGATATACTTCGCGATGTATCAACTGTATTGGCGCTACTTAAATGCGCCAATTTCATGCCAAATTGGAACAATGAAAAACCAATTGAAATTTTATCAACAACCAGTCCAATTCGTGCCTTGAATATTAAATTAGGTTTCGAGCAATATGCAATCAATATGCCAAATGGTGAAAATGTTCGTTTGGCAATCATACGCACCATATCAAAATTACAAAAGAAAATTCTAAATGAATTCGAAGATGATACAAAGTCACTTAAAGCGATCATTTTGCTATGGGAACGTGTATTTATACGTAAACAATATCTTACACCATTTGAATCACAACTCAAGACTTATAATCAATCAAAAATGTTCCAAGAATACAAATTAACCAAACGAATTCGAGACATTCGTGCTATTTTAGCAACACGAATTTTAATGCAACAAGATTGCCGAGATGAATTATTGTTGCCAGAATTTACACCATCGCATTTAAATGTAATGAAAAATCTATTGGATTTATCGACTTCACGTTATGGAGTGGTTCGAGCCACTGCTCAATCCCGATTATTTAAATTAATTGGCACTTTTCCGTTCTCCTATCGATGTCTATTGGATGATATTGTTCATCACTTATCGGTGGATTCAAATGAAAATCACGAAAGTTTTAAAGGCATTTTGTATGTGTTATGTGGACAACGACGTGCTCGATTAATTGTAAAAAATGATTGGATTTGTGTGCAAAAGATTTGGCTTGCATTATTAAGAACGAATTTATCAGAAAAACCAAGTGTAAGTTTCATTTTTTTTTTCTTTTTTTTTCGTTTTCGATTCAACAGTTTGTTTCGACTTTTTTTTTTCATTTGCGTAAACATTTATAGGTTGTTAGATTGCTGAATATGGTATATGATGTTATCCATAATGAATTCCCAACAGTGAATATTAGCTTGAGTATACCAGACAGATGCGTTGAATTAGCTAAAGCAATCTTACCACCAACAGTGCCTGCAATCCCTGAATCAGATATTCAAGCTGGTTTAGTTAAGGAACAACAACAAAATGAATTAAATCTAAAATTATATTTGAATATTTTGCATGAAATTTTGGAAATTACACACAATAATTCACTTCATTGGCGTTATGGTTTATTGGCAACCGGAATGATTTACAATTTAGTGCATATTAATGTTAAATATCCGGATGAAATTATTAATTATGTGGTTAATAATTTAATAAATGAATCGATTGAAGAGCGAAAAATTGCTGTCAAAATAATGCGATTCATTTTTAAACAGCAAAAGCGTGAACATGTCAAAATTCCAATTGATCCATTTAAAATTGGCGGTGTTGTTGCACCAAAATCACAAAGTGAATTAACACCAGGTTTACGGCCAGACAATCGATGGCTACAATATGAATTGGATACATTACCAAAAAATCAAAAACAATGGGATGAACCAAAATATGTGCATAAAACAGAAGGTTTCTTTGGATGGTCACCAAATTTTACCGTTTATGCTCCATCATCTAAACAACCAAAATTAAATCGTACCATTGACGAGTTAACATCATCCGAAAAAATTATTTACGATTTCTTTGCAAAAAAATCAAATATTGATAAATTGATTGCTTTCTGGTCATTGGAGGAAAAGAAAGGAAAGGAAAAATTTAATCGATCAAGATCATTTTTATTAAAAGGTCTTTGTGACATGTTTGGCGATGTACTGCTCGATCCAATTTTAGAACATATGAAACTTTTGATTGAAGACAAAAATTCCGATTCAAGCCATCGATGTGCGGCTGAAATATTGGCCGGAATTATGCGTGGCATGAAACATTGGACATTTGATATGACCGCAAAGTTGTATGAAAAGATACAGCAATTGATTCGATTAGCACTTGACAATGTCACAGTGGAAACAGACATTTTTTGGGGCACATGCTTTGCTACTGCAGCTGAAAATTTTGATCCGCGACGACAATATTGGTTGCACGAAGTGTTAATGGAAAGTCCAATGCGTGAATCAACAAGCTTCATTGACTGTAGTCGCATTTATTGTTTACAAGGTCCATTTAATCAACACGTTTGGCGTATGAACAGCGTTTGTCATCGTTTATTGGGTAATATTTGGTTGTTAATTTGATTAAAATCAATTTAATTTAATTAAAACTATTACAGATTATCTCAAACCATATTTGAATCACAGCTTTCAAAATGTTAGAGAACGTCTGGGTAGCATAATGATTAACATTTTTGAAGCCGATTTAAAATTTGTTGGTGCTCCCGAACCAGAATGTCCACGCATAAAAAACATTATCTCGGAAGTTGTGGATAAAATACAAATCCTTCAAACAGATGCTCCAAAAGGTATCAATTTCAGTTACTACTTTTCAATTTAAAAAAAAAAGATCTTTTTGTTTTATTGTTAAAGAGAGAATTTCATTTCAATTGCATTGAAAATAATTAACTGTATTCTTATTTTCAGACAATGATAATGATTCGACAATTGACTCCAGAAAAGAAGAATACGATCAAGCAGTTCGACTATTCAAAACAAGTAATTTATTTATATATTCAATCAAGTGTTTTCCATATGATCTAACAACAAAATACATGCTATTTTTTTTCAGTTTGCCAATGGATTGTCGGTGTATTGAATCGAAATACAAATGGTAATATTGTCGAATACTTTGAATTACTACCGTTTGCTTGCCGCCTTGAACGTTGTGAACAAGATGTTGAATTGGCTGAAACATGCACATCATTATTGGCTATGTTATCACAAGGTTTAACATTGGAAGATTGTATGGATGCTGCATTAAATAAAATTGAAGAGGTTTCTATGTTGAGTTCATGGTCGGCACGTTTAGCTGTTATCGATGTGTTACAAGTTCTTGTTTTCAATAATATGCCAATTGTATTGAGCCGAGAGGAATGGGTTCAAAAAGTTCAATTAATTGTTTTGCGCTTATTGGAAGATTCAATACTTGAGGTTCGTATTAAAGCGGCACAAGTGTTGGGCGGTCTTTTACATTGCTCATTTCTACCATCAACCGACAAATTATTGGAACTATTTAAACGAAAATGCCGCACCAAAGTTGTAAAAAATGCAACACGACGATTGATGACAAATTGCAGTACAGAGGCAATAGCTACATCCGCATCCAATAACAATGGTTCAAATGAGACTCAAGAAGCTGAATCTGTTCGTACAAGACACATGGGAGTACTTGGTTTATGCGCTTTTATTTCTGCTTATCCGTATGACATACCTGATTTTGTTCCCGATGTTTTCGAACATCTTGGTAATCATTTGAATGATCCACAACCAATCCCAGTATGTAGTAATCAAATGAAATCTTTGTCGTTTAAATTGAAAAAAAAAAAAAATTTTCTGTTTCTTTTTTAGTCAACTATTCGAAAAACCGTTGGAGATTTCAAGAGAACACATCACGATAATTGGGTAATTCACTATTTTCAATGTTGCTTATTTGTGTTTATTTTAATATATTTTTGTGTCATTTTTTATGTTGTTAACAATTAATTATCTTTCCCTTAGGCAACACATCAACTTAAGTTCACCGAAGATCAATTAGCCGTTTTAAGTGACTTAACTATTCCACCATCTTATTATGCTTAAGTTCATTCAGTTGTTCAATATATATTTTTTTTTAAAACTTCTTTTTTTTTTTTTTTTTTTTTTTTTAATCAGCAGAATACGGTCAATTGAACAATCGATACGACTCGAAGACAATAAGATAATAATTGATCATATAGTTTAACTACTAATAATTTGTTGAAAAAAAAAGTAACATAGGATTTAATTGAAATTCGTCAAACGAAACTTTCATTTAATGTAAATATGTCATAAATTTTCTACACGAAACAAAAAAAAAAAAAAACATTTAAAGAATGCGTTTTTAGGAAAAAACTTAATTTAGCTAAACGGATATGAAATGGTGAATTTACATCTATAATTTTCTTATTGAAATAAATGCGAGAATATGTTTTAAAAAAAAAAGTCTGTGGCATTTTTATTCGATCCATTCATAAGTTCTGACACAGGATACCCAGGGTTCCTTTGACGCGCTAGGGACTCCCCCCTTTTGAAGAATGGAAAATTATTTAAAATTGCTAATGTATTTTGCTTCTCACATGTTCGAAACTCTGGAGACCCTTTACGAATTTTTGCGTATGACACCGCCCCTTCCTGGCTCGCCGGTGTCCGAACCCATGGATTCATCCATTTTTAAAAGAAGGTCATTCTGACAGAACAAAGCTTACCTATCATTCTTACCTAGATTATCTTACATAGTCGTACCGATGAGTAAGTTGATTTTTCGACAATCATTCGTGATCGATTCAAAAGACTCTCTTTTAAGATAAGAAAAATTTGAGCACCAAAGATTGCAACATTAGCACAACGAATCCAATTTCAAATTTTTAAATGATAAATTTCAAAGAATTAATTGAATGATAAAAGAAGACAATATTCATATTATTCTTTCTATTCCAAAATGCATTTATTTATATAATAATTAATACATAATTATTTTTGTAAATCATTTTCAACTCATCCTTCTTTTTTTTCCATTCTGTCTTTTTCTATAACATATTATTTGCGATTTTATCCACAAAGAAAAAAAAAAAAAAAAAATTAATGCCAGATAAAAATTGTAAATCAATTATTGAAAATGATATTCTGTGTTGTGGCATGTAGAAAATTTTGGAAAATATACGTGGATGTATACGATAAAAAGCCGCGAAATACTGTCAATACTGGAACATTTACCAAGTTCATTTAAATGTGAGTTTGTCTTAATCATAGCAAATTTTTTTCTCAATTGATTAATACTAATAAGCTATTTTACTGGTTATTTTTTTTATTTTTTTTTTTATTTTAACTGAAGTAAAATGAAAGGAAAAATTTCTTGAAAATAACATTTTAGTGAAGGTTTTTTTTTTCATTGTGTTTGTTTGTTTGTTTTTTTTTTTTTGGACAAAATAAAATAATCTTCAATGCATTATAAAACAAATGGGATGCAATTTTGTACCAAAATATAAAGAGAAAATGTACAACAACAAAAAAGGAAAATCTTTATTTTATGGAAAAAAAATAATAATAAATTTAGTGATCGTACTTTGCGTCGGTGTTGAAACCAAGCCAAAATGCAATAGTGTGTGTGTGTGTGTGGAATGCGACTCTATACATAACATTTTTCCGTTCGATAAATTGTTTGATAGAATAATTGATATTATTCGATTCGCTTTTTTTTTATACAATTGTTTATTCTTCTTGTTTTTTTTTTCTTCTTTATTTTGAAATGTTTAAATTGATATTTATTTTCAACCGAGCATATCATTTATTTTAACATATCATAGCATAAGCGGCTTTCTTCTATCAATCAGATGCCAAAAAATATGTGATCAAACATTATCTGATGAATTATTGCTATTTAGAAAAATATTATTATTTTGTTATTTTTATAATTATTGTAGCAAAAATTGAATTGTGTTTAGTGTTTCTTTCTTTTTTTTTTTTGTTTTGTTTTGTTTTTTGTTTTGTTTTCTTTCTTAATTTTTGATTTGAAATGTTCGATTCTTCGAGAATTAAAACGTGCTGCTTGGCACGTTCGTGCTTTGTAAATAGTTTACATATTTTCGAATTGATCAACGCGACGTTTCGTATTTCCTTTGCGGATTTCACGTAATGTCTTGTACTTATCGCGTCCTTGGCGAACATTCTCACGATGGATTTTATCGTTGACCGTTTCCTTTGATTCATCTCTGGACTGTGCCAAATCTTGTTTAAGTGCCTGTAAAACAATTTGAATTAAAGTGATGAGAATTGGGATCGTCAAAATTGTTTGCTTCGTTTTTTTCTGAATTCAAATGAAAAATACTTACTTTCAATTGGTCATGCAAACGTTCACTGCGTTCGGCAAGTGTGCGTCGGTCTTCAACTGGATCTTTGATATTTTCATCAATGTCCAAATCTCTCGATACATCACCGCTGTGATCACCATTTGTCATTTCTTCATCATCTTCGGTAATATGATGATGTTTTGGTGTGGCTGTGGCAGCCAATAATGCGGCAGCAGCTTCATCCTATATCATTTAATTAAATTGATTTATTATTGCATGAAAATTCATCGCAAATAATAAATTGTAATGAAAAATATGGTTATAAGAAAAACATTAACTTACTTGCTTGCGACGAGCTTCTTCAACTTCTTCTTGTAATCGTTTTGTTTCGCTATCTTTAATATTGACCTCATCTTGGATGCGTTGCACTTCATCCTGTTTGGCTTTGATTTCGTCTTCCAATTTTTGACGTTCGGCCGATTCCAAATTCTTGGCATCTTCTAAACGTTGCAACATTGCTTGTAATTCATTTTGACGCAATTCCAATTCATCTTTAGCGGCCTGCAATTGACGTAATTGTTCTTCAAGGCGACGAATAATATCCTGTGCTTCAATTAAATTGGCTTGTGATCGTTCCATTTCCTCTTGCATGGCACGCAAACGGTCTTCATATTCTTGCTGTTTCTTTTCGGCACGTTCACGTGCTGCCAATGCCATTTGTAATTTTTCACGCTCTTGTTGCTTGGCATTCTTTTCTTCACGTGCTTGTGCTTTCATTTGTTGCACATCAATTGTGTCCGGTTTACGACGTCGCATATACAATTCATGATTGCCCATGCATAAGGCCAAAATGCGTTTATTAATACGAACACGTGGTGCAAAGAATACAAAATCGGGCGCTTTTTTATCAATCGGTTTAATAATGAATTTTCTATCATTAAATGAAATATTACGAATTTCAGACCATGGGAATCCAATTTTGGGCGTAAGTTTATCATCTTTTTCATAGATATTCAAACCTAATGCATCAACACCCAACCATAATTCGGTGCCTTTTTTATTGCGAATTTCAAAATAATTGACACCATACATTTCCAAATCCTGAGCAATTTTCAAATATTCCATCATTGCATCTTCACGTAGCATACCCTTGTGCTCTTGCCACCATGTCATAATCGAATTTTCCCATTCATCTTTTGACATTTTATGTTGATCGATAACACGTTGCGGTAATAAACGATCATTTGTTAAAAATCCAGGATTATGTGTATTTTTATTGAAGTCACCATGGCGGGCTTGGACAGCATACGATGCCAACAGTACAGATGTTTCTGGTGGCGAATAAATTTCATCTGATAAAATTGCATTTTTTACTTGCAAATAGAACAAACGAAGGGTAATATCTTGAATTAACTCCTCAGCAACATCTTCTGGATAGAATTTGGCACGGAATTTAAATTGAAGTGGATTTTCCTTCTTTACATCTTGGTTCATCACCTAAAATATTCCAAAAGAAACACAATATTTTAATGAAATTTGATTATGATACAATACATTTGCCAAAGACAAGCTATGCTGCAACTATTCAAGAGAGAGAGAAACAAAAGACCTTATTTAATGCTAATGTTAGTTCAAAACATACCCAATGTGAAAACGGCATAGACCCTGTCTAGTCCAAGTTAGTATGTATGCATTTAAATAAAATTGAAATTGGTTTAATCAGACTTTTAAACACATTAGTATTGAATGACATTACTTGTTTTCTTTTCTTTTCTTTTCTTTTCTTTTGTTTGAATATTTTAGTCGATTTTATTTTGTTATTTTTGAAAAGAAAAGTGACTTTGGATCAGCAATTAATTTGTCATTGTGCAAAAATAAAAACAAAATAAAATGTGTGACACTGATAAATGCAGGTATAGTCATATTGAATGAACAAGTGTTCCATTCCATTATGTTTGGCGTAACAATTGAAAATATGCGCAACGTTTTGTCCGTGGAATTGCCATACGTGCCCATGTTTTTGTTTTTGTTTTTGCACTTTTATATGTGTGTTTGTTGTTTTTTTCCTTCATGTGTTTATGAATATGATTTTCTCAAAATAGCTTCAAGTGATTGATTACTGATTGAAGCATCAAGGTAGCTTGGTAGAGAATTAAAAACACCAGAAAACATTCAAAGTAAATACAGAACAATTTTTTGTTTTTATTTAACGTGATAAAATCGGCACATTTGTGGTTGCTGTTTATATTTACTGAGTTATTTTATGAAACAATATATGTATTTTGTTTTTTTATCACATTGCAAATGACGACAAAAAAATCCCCAATTCTAGTTACTACTCTGCACGATAAAATGGTAAAAAATATTATGAAAAAAAAAAAAAAATGGGAGACATTTCTAGCGGACGGAAAAACCGAAGATGTCAATTTAATTGCTTTAGTTTGACGGAAAATCACTCATTTATGAGCTTTTAATAATTTTGTTTTTATTTTTGATTTAATATCACGTGGAATGGTTGGCAATAAATTTCAAGCAATACGAATTATATAAATTACTATAAAATGATTATTAATTTATAATCATTAGCATTATCATTACGAGCAACTATAATTTGTTTCGAGCGGCTTTGATGTTTTACACTTTGATCGATTATTCTTACCATATCATCTTCATCACTGTCCGATTCATCGGCTGTTTTTTTATTTTTATTCAATCGTTTTTTCAGACGTTTTGCATGTTTTACCGCAACACAAAATAAATTCTCCGGCTTTTGTTGTGATTTTTTTTTTGACAAAAAAAAAAAAATTTTGTTTTTGGCATGCATTAAAATAAGTAAAAATGAAGAAATGAAATTTTTTTTAAAAGAAACATTAATTGAATTGTTTCAAGATAAAAAAAAAAAATGAAATTTACAGGAAATGCAATGTTATTCATGATAAATTCTATGGAATGTGGGATAGAGAATTTATAAATATTTTAATAAAGTGAGAAAAATTATTCAACTTTTGGAATTAATTTACAAAACAAGGGAATTTATGATCAATAACAAATCAATTTTTTCTTTCTCACACAAAATCAAATGACGAGAAATGAAAAAAAAAAAATATTTTTCTTCATTCATAATCGATAAACATGATCAAACAATGATGTGACTTCATTTCGCTAATTTAAGTCATGTGTCACGTAAGATTATTTTTTTTATTTTTCCATTTGAATGTATGAGATTACTTTTGGTCAAAACAAAGCAACACAGTTGATTCATATTGTGTTAAACAATCAGAATTTCTCAAATGTAATCATATTTAAGGATATAAAAACATGGCGAAGTTACTCACTGAGTTCTTGATGATTAATTCTGACAACGATAATATTTAGAAGAAAAAAAAAAATGCGAGAGAACTGTATTCACGCGTTATATGAACGTTAATTGCGATTGTGTGTTTTGTGGCATTCCATATTTGAAGGCGGAACCATGTTTAATCATATCATCGTCATATCAGTTTTGACGTAATCAGGTTCAAACAGATTTATCTTATTATCACATTTATGAACAGAAATCGACTTAAATATTCTTTCATTTATCCGTTATGTTACACGGTGATTTTATGCAAAATGATTTTTAATTAGGTATTTTTGAAAAATAAATTGAAATCCATTGAAATCAACTTTAAAAGAAATGTTGAATATTTTCCTCTCGTTTAGATTCATTGGTTAATACGCGAATAATTGCAAGTGAACGAAATGACACAAAAGCTGATAAGAATACGGAACAAAAGTAAGATTGTGTGTTGTCAGCTATCAATTTTATCAGATTAACAAAGATTAGCTCATTTTCTTTTCCATTTATTTGTACTTGTCGCAATTAGCACAAAAATACATTGAATCAATGAACAAACAAAAAGAAAAATAAAAATGACGAAAATGAGCAAAAATTTACATCGTTAAAAATTGCTTTTGACCTTCGTCAAATGTATTGGAATATATTATTTGTTTGAAAAAAATTAACTGCACATTTTATAATTTTCACTCCTGGAGACAGCAAATAAATTTCGAGTAAACCTTTCAAACAACAAATACATGACGAAAAAAGGAAAAAAAAAAGATGGAAATAAATTGAGACATGTATAATGACTGGTTTGCTTACACAAAAGGTGATTGTTTCGAATGATCGCAAACAAATGTTGACAAAAATCGAATGAGACACGCAATAAATGGTTCAAATGAATATAGAATGCAAAATTATCAAGCTGCATTTGTGTTGACCGTGGATCAAAATCATCATTATCTAAATTTCTTCTCTCTATGATAAAGAATAAATTGAATAACTGACAATTCAAAATAATAATTTATCTTTGCTTAGCGATTTTAATGATAATTTGCTTTTGTTTTTTCTCTGTTTTTTTTTTTTTTGTGTTCTCTTCTTTTCTCATCCCATTTCATATTCCAGCCAATAATGATAAAGGAAACCAGGTAAGTTGAAAAATGTCGGGTTCGTCGAGTCATAAATTTGTATATATTTATACAATTCGCGAATATTGTACAATGAAAATGTATTTCTTCATTGAAGAAAAACAACAAAAAAAAAGGCGCACCAAGCACAAATAGAATTTCGAAAAAAAAAAATAAGTGAACAAGTGCTTTTGCTACCAAGGTAAATTAATAACGACGACGACGACGACATCGACGTCGTTACGAGCAATGAGGCAAATAGAATATTATTTATTTCAAGTGGAAGCGAATAAGTGTTGCTGTTTCCCCTCATATGTTATCTCTGTATCAACATTTTTTTTGTTTTAAGTGGGATTATGTAAATAGACATTTGTTTAATGTGTATAATATTAGACAATTGTAGATGTACCTGAAAAATGAACATATGTAATCGAAATGTTCACGGCGCCTATTGTGTTCATTAAATTCCATTTCGTTGGCTCTTTTTATTTCTGTATCTGCCGCCTCTCCTTCACACACATGCACACACACACGCACACACACTGAGAGTTTTATCGCACGAGTATCATTATTTGTTTGACATTTCAATGGATTTTCAGTTTTAAATTTTCTTTTCCTTTACAATTTTCCTTTACAAATCCAAATCAGACTTTGATAATATGTTGTTATGGAACAAAGTTTTCTTCAACAAATTGAATATATGTTAGAATATGAAGAATTGTAGAGAAGATTACAATCAAATTAATTTGTGTACTTTTTCTTCCGGGAATTAGAATTAAAAGTACAGGGTTTAAGGCAATGACACAAAAACACAAATGTTTTTTTTTTGTTTTACTTCTAATTGAACTACGAGGGCAAGTATGTTAAACAAAAGATAAAATATTTTTGTTAATATAACCAAAAATATACAAGATAGGGGGATAGGATATGTTTGAGTTTAATTACTGAAAAACTCAAGTTCAAATTATACAACTAATGACTAACATATTAAAATTGTTAATGAATAGAAAATCATTATTATTACTCAATAAAATGTGATAATACAAACCTTCTTGTAAAGTTTAATCCATGTGAGATCGCCCTTTGAATCTGTGTATTGGAGTCCAAAGAACCAAACCTCGCGCAAACCAATCGTTTTCACCACTTGATCGAATAACTGTTTGCCGGTGGTAGTTTGCTGAATAGCAAACTCCAATTCGGCGTCCATTGTGGTGACGCGTACATTTAGCTGAAAATTAAAAAGAAAAATTCATTAGATTGAAAATGAAATTTTGAAAAAGAAACAAAAAAAAAAAAAAAAAAAAAACAAAAGAATTGGAGAAAAAAAACCGAAACAAGATTCGCATTTGCTTATTTTGTTTTCATGCGCATTTGTTTTGGAATTCTCTTAACGATGTTAAAATTACTGCTCCGAAAGTCAAACGTCAAGGTAAACTTGAATTGCATGGTTAAGCTGGTTTTCGGCATTTCAACAGGTCTACGTTATCTATCGTTTTGCATTGTCATTCGCACATGTACAGAGAACGACAAACAAAAAAAAAATTATTCCGGTGCTCGCAAATTATAGACATTTTCGCAATGACAAAAATTTAAAATAAGACGAGACAATTACATTTAGACTCTAGACTTGTGTAAAAATCAAATCGTCGTCTTTACGTCTATCGATTTGCTATTCATTGACTTTAATTGGCGTCATCGAAGACTTAAAATATTTTTCTTTTCTCAAAAAAAACAAAAAATACTTCCTCATCTACATTTATGTAATGCTTCAGCATGCTCAATTAATTGGTAATTTTTAATTAACAACGCGGCTATTTCATCTGTTTCTGTTTCATGATTTTCTCATTCAGATTACAAATGAAAGCGATAAACAATCGAATGATAATCAATAAATCATTTCAATGATTTAAAAAAACAAAATCAAAACATGTTTTTGATATTTCTTATGGGAAAACCCAATTCTTGTTGATTTGTGGTCGAAAATCACACATAATTGTGAACTTGAATAATAAAAATGCAAGTTTCAAAATGTCTTAAAATATTTCAGCAAAAATAAAATTGAATGTTACGATTTCCTCTCTCAAGCAAAAAATGACACGTGATGCTTTGGATCACAATAACTTGAAATGTTGGTAAATACATGTGCATTTTTTCTTTTTGCCTAGCGAACTACAAACTGCAAATGATAATTTTAAGCGAAGAATTAAATCTACATAAAATCACACAAAACATGCAATGGCATGATCAAATGTCAATGCATAGCCAAAAGGCAACAAATCATTCGATGCATCATGTGATTGAGAATTTTTTTTTCTTTTTTCATTAATATTTTTGGTGGGAAAATGTCCTACAATGAACGTAATTATATTGAATTTTGGTAAAATTGTTAAACATTTGAATTAAAATTCTGAAGTTGGCCGTTGAATTCATGCAACAATCTCATTTTCAGCAATAAATCTAAAAAGATTTTACAAATCATATGAATCATACTAAACATAATCGGACGGCATATGGTGCTTTTAAAACAGATGTAACACATGCGTCTTTAATATTGTGAAATAAAGAGAAATAAGCGACATTTTTTAATGATGAGAATTAAATTGAATTGAATTGAAGCATCTTAAATTTTTTTTTTTTTTCTTTTTATTGATGCATTTGCCACACATGTGAGTAAAAGGGGAATTTATCATGGTTTGTTCTTATTTTAATTTAATTTGTTGTTTGGATTCAAATTCTATTTATTTTCTTTGTATCAAATATAAACGCGCATATTGTTGCTATGCTTATGATTAAACTGAATTCGAATTGATATAATTTTATTTTATTTTGTTTTTTTTTTTTTAGTTTAAGTGCAGCAAATTGACAAGGTTCTGTGAATGTTTTCCGGTTTTCGAATGTACAATGTAATCAATGATCTCGGCTAAGTTAAAATGCTTTTGATTTTTCCACAGAAATGCAATTTGTAACCGCACTTAACGCGGCTCGTTATCATGCCGGGGAATAAATAGCAATTGACGATAGCAAATTTACATTTTCCACACGATTCGCTGAATGAATTTGAATAAAAAAAAGAATTTTGTTTGTATTTGCGGGCAAACGGTAAAGAAAAAGAAAAAAAAATTTGTGAACAAATGAAAAATCAATTGTTTGAACATGGATCGAATGCATTAGAGTTGGATTATTCCATAGTTGCCGCTTATTTATGATTGCCCGCTGATTTTGCAACTAAAAAAAAAAAGCAATGAGACTGGTTAAAAGAGAACAAATCTCACATATTTTGTATGTAATGGAAGAAAACAAAAACAATTGAATTGAATTGCATTATTTTAGTTTTCGTTGTTGTTGTTGTTATGTTTATTTGTATTGTGTTTGAGAGCCCGAAGGTTACCTACTTCATGCTTCAACTGAATTGTTCAAAAAGCGACGAACATTCGATCTCGCGCATCTGCAATACAATAATTAATTTGATTTTATGCTGGCTATTGCTACTCACTTATGGCATACTGATAGTAATTTTCTATGGAGTTTGCCGTAGAATGCAAACCACTGCTATTTCTTTTGGTAATGTGTGTTAGACGCAAAGACAAATAAATATACTTGTATTAAACAAGGTAAATATGACGTTAATTTTTTGCTGTTATTTTTTTTTTTCTCGTTAGATCGATGCTATACAGCATCGTTTTTCTATTTCTAGGCCGGCCATTACATTTAGTAGTTGATAGATTTTGGACGAGCGTACAACATGTGCAAAACCATATACTCAATAAAATGCAACACGCACATTCATGCGCGCCTTTTTAATAGCACGCACATTTTGACTTACTGGATATTATATCTAACATGAGGCCTTTACACGCTTCATTTATTCAGTTTAGTTGATGTAGGCGCTTCGCGTGGAGTAAATGTTACCATTTAACAAACAATGATTTATCCGAGAAACAAAAATAAATAGAAAATAAAAATAAAAATGTAAGTTGTGAGATGTTAACGAGTCGAGGAGAAAAGCGATTATTCAATTATCATACATTGAGCGCAATGCCTAATACATACAACTTAACGATAAATTTCGTTTTGCAATCGACCAGCATTTGCAGCACAACAACAATTATCTTTGAATCGATGTTGTTGTTGTTGTTGTTGTTGTTGTTGTTTTTCTTCACTTTGTGATTCGATCGCACTTGTTTTTCTCATCTTAATCACATGCATCATGGATTTTGTTTCATATCGAATTTTCTCGTTAAATAGATGTGTCTTTCAAAATACAAATTTATAGAAAATTATGAGTGAGTGTCTGCACTTTGGACTGCTGGACCAATCGTAATCAATGATAAATTGTATGTAAGATGAAAAATAAAAATAGAAGCAAGTGAAGAAATGAACATCAAACAAATAATACTAAATGCAATGACTTCATGACTTTCTATTTCGGTACAGGTTTTCTAAACATGATTTTTTCTTTCTTTCTCTCTCTCTCTGTCTGTCTCTGTCTCTCATTTGTCATTTGTGCTGTCTTTAGTCTCAATATCATCGGTACATTATGAACAGTTTAGCTCATTACAACCACTTTGCATTGAATGTGTAATGCAAAGTTAATTTAGACTCAAAGAGACAGAAAAGAAAAACCGAACGAAAGAAGAAATACGGCTTTGTAAGTTTCGCTTTCATCTTTTATTCGGCCGATCGTCTGCAAAGCGGACACCTGTATGCCTCCGACTTGCCGCACATTTTCCATTCTTCTAATATATTTTTTTTCTCGCGTTTTTCAAACCAACTTTCAAAATTTATTCTCACTTCAAAATGAATTCATTGCAATTCATTTCAACTGATATTTTATAAATGAGTTTCATTTCACACAAAATGAAGTCCATTCAAAGTTAAAACAATAAGTACAAAACGGAAAAATGGAAAAAAAAAAAATGTCACCAACCATTTTACTCGAGGAAACCATGATGGTGAATGGATTTTTATTTCTTACGAATTTTTCTAATAACTTTCAACTGAGCTGTTGTTGTTGGTTTTTGTCTTTTTTTTTTCGTATCGGATTTTTCCTTCACTTAATTTTTATGATGCACTTCACACAATCTTACGCATACGCTTGTATGGAAAAAGTAACAACAACTACAAGAAAACACGTTTTGAATTGATTTCAAATTCATGGAACGATTCACTAACGAATCGTGCAATTTCTTTTCTTTATTTAAAGTCAACTTTCTGATTTATTGTTTTAAAAAATAAAAAAAATTGTTTTTCTTCTTTTTTTTTATTTCAAATAAAATATTTTTTCACGAAAATCAATAATATTTTTATGATGGTTGACAAGAAAATCCAGTAACAAGAAGGAAATGATTTCCAAAGAGAAAAAAAAAGAATGATATCCGTTTAAAACAATCAGACGAGACTACGTGTAGTTTGACTCTGAATTGTCGAAAATTTAAACAGAAACTGACGTTAATTCGCTGTGTCTGGCTCAGCGAAAGTTGTATTTTCGACCGTTAAAACTAAAGCGAACTTATATGATGCGGTGTGGTGATGCTATTGCCATTGTTCACTTCTCTTTTTCGCACACTCATTGCTTCACATTCACATTCACATTCACATATAAACATATACATACAAAAAAATCCCAATGCATACGCACACAACACATAGACATTGAAACCGTCTAGCACAGTGAATCATGCATATCAAGCGAAACGAACATTGCAGAAAGATAAATATATTACTGTGTGTGGCTTAACAAAATGTATCGAGAGCGAGAGGGATATTGATGCGCGTCACACTTAAAACGGGTGCTGGCATCTGGGCCGACAAAAGAAGATATGTGTTTTGGAATTGGTGAATTCGTTACAAGGCGCAGCATTAGTCATACATATTGTTTGCGACGCGCATTGCGGCAGACAACTCTCATAATCTATCTTTTTCATTCGCTCTTTCGCGCACACATACATATTTTTTGTGCGTTTCTATTTTACGCTTCTCGATCACCTCTTTGTATTCAGCGCCCAAAATTTACGTTTAACGCATTGTTACCAACGAAATAAAAGACCAACTCACAATATTTCAAATAAACGAAAACAAACGCAGCGTTTTATTAACATCACTGATTTTTTTTTTTTTTTGTTTTTTTTTTTTTTTTGTAACGCTGTTCGCTTGTTTTAATATTGATTTTTCAGAACATAAAATTCTACATCAAATAGAGAAATTTGAATTCGAAAACAAAACACAGAAACAAAGAATTTCGAAAATATTTTTCACAAGTAAATGTGTGAAATTTCACTGCAGGAGCTTTGTTAAATTATTTATTAAAATGTGGCATTTGCACACGATCAAATGACAAAAATCACATTGGAAAATATAATTGTTTTAATGCAATGACGTTTATATAGGTGCAATTGATTTTGTTTTTCGCTCTTTTTTCTAATATAACACAAAGACATTGAAAATAATATATTATTCTATGGAATAATAGAATATTTCATATTCATTGATTTTTGTTTTTATTGATTGATCATAATGAAATGTCGAAATTTGACATTTTCATGGATTCGTTTAATCAGAACTTCTGATTCAGAAGTGTGCAAAGTTTTTTCAATTTTTGTTACCACAAGAAATTCATAGTTTTCTTCTGTTTATCGAATTTTATTAATTTTAACAATTATCATCAGTGCAATTCGATTTTTCTCTGTGAAATATTTAGTTTTTACGTCTGTGACAATGTGACAGAAAAAAAAAATTTAAAACCGGAAATTCACGTGAATACCAAGACATTGGTTTAAATGATCATGACCAAACTCCAATTTTCAATGCAATGTTGTTGGTTGAATATCGGCAAACAATGTTGCATTTGACGAAGCTCTAACCAATATAATAAAACTAGAACGACAATTTTCACACAAAACCAAAATCATAAAAGAACAGTTTCAATCTTTGCGGTTTATTTTTTTCGCATTTCAAATGCTTGGCAACTTAATAATTGTTCATTGTTGATTCGAATTATTTTTAAAAACTCTCAGAAAATTTAATCGCATGTCAACAAATTTGTATTGGTTTCGAATGCATGACGATTGAAAAATTGATTTTAACCATGCATTTCTTGTTAACTGTTTTTTTGAATTGATTTGATTCAAACAGAGCAATCGATATAAATCATATTCTTTTGATTGAAACATTTTTATGTTTTTTGTAAATGGCATTGATCTTCATTAAATGACTTAAGTCGAACGACAACTTAATTAATAAAAAAAAAACAATCAAACTCTTTGATTAATTGTTCGAATTATTTCAACGATGAATATCAGAATTTCTGGGCTTTGGCATAGTTTTATTAGAAAAAAAAAAACAAAATATGTTTAAATAGATGAAAAAAAGCGTAAACAAAACGAAAGCAATAAAATTTGTTTTTAAATAAAAACAACAACGATCTAACAAGTGAATGAAAAACGTTTTGAAAAATGCACATAACCGTTCCCACAATCTCTGCTCACCATAATACTGTTTGTAGATGAAGTTTGATACTGTTTTTCTTTTATTTTAGCGTATTCGTCCAAATCCATACATATTAAATCACGAAAAATAAATACACAGCATAATGGAAACTTACTGAACCAGCAAAACCGAATTTAAATAAAATTGTTGTTAATTGAACGAGAGAAAAAAAAACGCTGTCGATGAAAGCATGTTGTGGAAAAAAAAAGCAGGAAAAGTGTATTGAGAGAAGATGAGAATAAATACGAAAAATTAAATCGTTTTGTTCGCAAATGAGTATGTCATATGGCAGAGAATGTGTAAAAATCATTATTTTTTACCCGAAATTAACAGAAATATTCTGTGTCATTTTCGATAAAGATGTTAATTCAATGAAATTGATGCTTTACGTTTACATTGTTATTGATCAAGAGTCATTACAAAAAAAAAAACACAAGGTATGTCAACTGTATCCGTTCTTACATCAGACACGAAATTTGTCTTTGATGTTACACCATACCAACTATGCAAACGAAATCGTATCATTTGTTTTGTCACTGAAATTTCGATGGTATTTTTGTGTATTAGTTTGTTTATCTTTGTTTTTTTTTTTGTTTCATGCGGACTCTTTGCTTTTACCTAGACCTATAAAACCAGTAAAATGCACACATGAACGATTGTTCACGTTTGCGCATACCATAAAATATACGACAACACACAATACAGCACACAGCGCATACACAGCGAGACTGTGGTTTATTCAAAATCCAAATGTTTGATTTTTATTATTTAAACTGCAATGAATGACCGAAATTATTATACGAGAATTTGAATTTGTTGTGCGCGCCAATCCATTTAGATTGCAATGCGTTGGTCTTGGACTTTTGTTCTTGATTTTCTTTTGCTTTCGTTTTAAAAATCGCATCGCTTGTGTTCTTCTCCTTTGCGCAAATCTATTATTAATAAGTTTTTGCCGTTGAATTTGTTTTATTTTTTTTTTTGTTTTTTTTTCAATTTATTTTTAAAAATGACGCTGTGTATCCGCTGCGATGGCAGTATTCGGCTTTTTTTTTGTCTTGTTTGAAATTCTGTTTTGGGATTATTTTCGCCATTATGTTTTCGCTGAAGTGTTCAGTTGTTTATTTTTTTTTTTGATTTTGACAACGCAAAAAATTTGAATGGGTTTGGTCTGATCTTTAAATGCACAATTCGATTGCTTCACTTGGATGCAGACACATCACACTGACTTGCCACACATTCAAACCACATTCTTTCACTAAGACAGTGAATCGAAACTAAAATGCATTCAACTGGTTTTGTTGTTGTTGTTGTTGTTGTTGTTGTTGTTGTTGTTGTTGTTGCATGGGTTTGGTTTTTGTGTTAGAGCAATTATTGCAAAATAACGGGCCAATTACTTATTTAACAATTAACACACGCACAAGATTTAAATATCGTTCTTGCAAAGCCAAAGTCCATTATTTTTGCGATATTAATATAGATCAACATGGCGTTTTCCTTATCACAATTGGGTGCTTTTATATCGAGCTTATCGTTTCTGGAAATTATTATTTTTTTTTTCTATGTTTTTGAACTAAATTGAGAGAAAAAAACAACAACAACAACAGAGATACTAGAGCAAATACAAATGACACACATATTGTGTCGCACAACGAGCGTACAAACCACGCATAATGCGCGTTCATCGAATAGCTAGTTGAATCATGTATGAATAAAAATGTGTTTACTTTATTTTCTTTGTTCATTTTTCATCGCTTTTTTTTTCCTTCTTCATTTTGCTGTTTTGTTACTGTGCAGTGTGTGTTGCTATGACGGATTTCAATGATATGGAAATTTATTTTATTCACAAAATTTTGCAGTTGAAAGTGATTTTTTTACGTCTGGCCTGGTCACTTTACCTTGTTTTGCTTTCATTTCATTGTCGATCGAATTTTTACTTTCATAGCCTGTTTTTTTTTCTCTCTCTCTTGATATTAACGAAATTGCTTGAAGACAATACCCTTTGATAAAGCTTCATTCACTCATACTATTTTTATATTTCTTTTTTTTTTGTGTTTTTTTTTCTGTTTTTCTTCTTTTGATTAAATCATTGCAGTTAATTTTAATGTCACGTTACGTTTTCGATTTTCATAATTGGAGCTCCCAATGTCTTTGCATAACATATCAATATTGATCGTTTGGAAATGGACAATGACAACAGTAAAAATATTGAATATTATCTACATAAGAAAAACATAGGAAAGTCACATGAATGTTTCATCTTCTTTGAATGAATGAACTAATGACCTTTATTTCCACACCTTATGAGCACTGCAATACCAAGTCGGAAAAAAAAAGAAAACAATTTGTTTCCCCCCAGAAATTCATAGACAATTGACTTGTAATAGCAACTTATGCGTCATCCATTTTGTTAGAAATCTTGTGATTTAAAATCTGTAGTTGAAATTCAAGTTTATCGATAAGATGATTCAACATTGTAACATTTGTAAATTGTTTTGAAAATATTTATGTATTTTCAAAATATGGACATTAAAATGGATATTAAAATGCATTTATTTGTCATAAATGAGAATATAAATACCCTCGTTACGTAAATCTAACTAAATATGTCCAAGTGATTCAATGTATGGATTTAGAGATCATAATCAAGGAGATTCGAAATTTTTCGACACAAGTCACACTAAATGAACCGGCAAAATGTCATCACCGTCTCTAATAAAAGAAACAGGTTTGACTAGATTCTTTTTTTTTTGTTCGGTCGGTCTTTATTTTTCCTTCGTTGATAATCTCATGATCTAATGAATGAGTTTGACAGCTTGTGAGTTTCAAGTAATTTTTTTTTCTATTCTTTTTTGAGGAATATTTCCATAGAGCGCAAAGACTTTTCAAATAGTTGAATTTCTTCCGATGACTTGTTTCTCCAGAAAAAAAAAATAGAAAAAACAATGAACCACTTTGCTTAGATCGTTTAATAAGCAAAACTTAAAGAACAATAGACTTCAGAAAGTAATTTTATATTGCGTATAGTTTCAAAGAAGATTTCCATAAACATTGAAAGAAACCGACAATTCTGTCTTTCGTACGCTACCAATTTGCAGAATGTTTTGTATGGCTTCGCATTGCATGGAAATAATAATTGTGCCTATGTGACACAATTTATATATCCAGTGTCCATTTCGTGGCATTATAAATACTATTCGCTATATGAACTAAAAGAATCACCTTTTCACAACACGATTTCTACATTTGCGGTGAATGTGCTCGTCCGGCATTTTTTTTTTCTTTCTTTCTTTTGCTCAAACAAAAAATAACATCCATTTGCTTTCGATTCAGCATATATCTTGCTTGGAATGTCTCGTGAACGACAATGAGCTAAATGACTTGTCACGTTTACTACAGTTCTTATTTAAATTTTTTTTTTTTTTTTTTTTTTTTTTGAAGTGGTCATCGTTTGGAAAAGTGTTTTTGGTTCAGAAGATGGAACTCTCCTTAAAATTTATGTATTTGAATCGAAATAATTTTGAAATTTTTCCACATAAAATTTACTTACCGATTTAGGCATTTTGGTGTTGAATCGATAAAGCAGCTAATGAAATTATTGGACAATACTGAAACAAGAGAGTATAAACAACAAATAATCATTAGATAGAGTCAGAGAGTTGATATATTTTGATCTATTCATTGTGGTGTGCCATTATTCTACAAATACAATGTGTGGTGATATTTCAATAACAAAAAGTATTTAGGTGACAATTTTTAATAGATTAAACGATATAGAGATATGTGCAAATACTAGTACAAGCACAAAATTATTTATTGCATTTAAAATACAATTAAATAGAAAGTTTTACAACTACAACAGCAATAGCATGGAGAGAAGAAAAAAAAATAATTATTAACAATATTCAATTTCATTCACATAATCGACTCGATGGACTACGGCACTTCATCGCATAGCATGCGGGGCATTAGTCCGGTGATATGTTTGTACCAATACCAATGTTATTCATTCACACATTCACACTACATACTTGTATGTTATTGTTTTTTTCATTCTTTCTTTCGTTTTTCTAATCATTTCAATACAATTACACGGTTTTCTCTGTAGTGATTTTCTTTGCTTCCGCGACATTCTTTTCCTTTTGGCAAAGAAAAAACAAAAAAAAAAAAAACGGTAATTACATCTTACAATTGAACACCAATCGAATGTGTATAAATTTCGATGTGTCATAAGACAGGTGGAATTTTAATTTTTGCTGATCAATCATCATTTCAGAATCTTACGAAACACTGTATAACATTATAAATCGTTCGAAATTCATTGCACACTTCTATTCCATGGTTTGTGCAATAGTGAACAATTTTGTCCGTTAGTATGAATGAATTTCCGATCAACAATAACTTACAGGTGCACTTTATCATGTATCTTGTACCTCTTATCTACAAGCAAATGCCATATACGTTGAACGCTTACCGCAATACATTCACTAAACCAAAGCGGCATCAAGTGAAAGAGAGAATGAACAAATGTAATTGTGTTGCTGATTTTGTTCGCATACTAATCAGTAGTTGCCTTTAGAAGTAGATAAAATAGTGAGTCTATTGGATTTTTTTTTTTTTTTGCTCTTTAAATGAGTCTTTATTGCATCGTTGTTAGATGTAAATACTAATTACTAAAGTATTTAAATAAATGATTTTCAATCAATCAAACAAATTCGATATTCTGTCCGAGACGATGTTGTGTATGTGGCAGACAAATATGACATTTTATAGGTTAGTAGATAATTGGGCTGTATAAACAATCTATGTTTATCTATTCATTCCAATCATTTATTAGAACGCATTACGCACACTTTTATAACTTAGATCAGGTGAAATTCCAAGCGATTAAAAATTATTTTAAAAAATTTATGATAGAAAAACCTTTTTATTTTGATTTCATTCAAAAACGGATTTATTTTTTTAAAAAATTGTTTTTTGTTTTTCTTTAAAAATAAATAAATTTCTTTATAACAAAGAAGAATAATTCGCATATTTCATAAAAATGTTCATATTAGAAGTACGAGTATGACGGGTATTACGACATCACAAAAAAATGTTGAATTCATTAGTGATAAGTTAAATAATGCCGACTTTGGTTAGCCAAATATTGAGATAAAAAGAAAAATAAAAGACTCTTGAAATGTAAGAAAAAAAAAAAAAAAAAAAAAAATACACAAACACGGGCAAAAACTAATAATTTTGCGCAAAAAATTGATTTGCATGCAAAATTCAAAGCACTCATTGAAATATGGCGTTAATAATTACTTTTTCACAGCATGGAAATTTCACTAAATACAATCACAACAACGGTGAACAAATGCGAATGCGTATGCGTATGAATATGAAGAGAGCAAATACTAAACGGCGTTTGTACAAAATTTGCACATTCAGACTAAATTAGCAGATCCAAATGTAAATGAAACAAAATATTATAATGAACTTAAAATGAAATAGAAAAAGTTCCAACACAAAACACACACACACACATTTCTTGTGTCAAATTTTATTTATGGATATGGGTGTTTTTTTGTTTTTTATTTTGTTCAAAAATGTTTTTTTTTTTTTTTTTTTTTTTTTGAATTGAAATGCACAAACAATAGCACAAAAAGCGATGCAACTGACTCATTTTTGTTGGCTATAAAGCCTTTTGATATGGATGTGTGAATTACACGAGTATTGTGCAGACGTGCACGTTGACTATGAGATTGGAAACAGCGGATTTTCGTTGAGAAATTGCACACAATGAAACATTCCGTGGCGAGCTTGAGGTATAATTTTCATGCGATATACACACAGACATACTTATATATATGGCCACTCACATGATCATCGTTAATTGCTATTCAAAGTTTCATATAAATATGAGCAATCTATTGAAATTCAT
The DNA here is from genome assembly GCA_029041755.1 of Resseliella maxima. Lineage (NCBI taxonomy): Eukaryota > Metazoa > Arthropoda > Insecta > Diptera > Cecidomyiidae > Resseliella > Resseliella maxima. The sequence continues at coordinate 469,057 of JAQOWM010000241.1, forward strand.
TTTTTTTTTTCTCTCCGTAAATCTCACTGACACAATCGCACATACTGAGCTTGTGGATATTATTTTCGGAAAAAAGATATTTGCAATAAATGTTGATTGGCAATATATTTAATAAGCGTTCGAAAGAATAACACATACACACAGGCACGCACGCACGGACACAATTGTCACCAAATCAAATCCAATTATCAGATATCCAAATTTATCTAGAATGCATAATGACATACGGTTTATCCATCAAATAATGATCAGTTTAAGATCCAATGTTAGAAAATGTAAAATATAAATAATTTTAAAATGATCGCGTGCTTAATATCGTCCATTAAAATCATTTATCCAATATTTTTGGTGATCGAAAGCAATGAGTGATGTTGGCTATAGATATGCAGAACGATCATGATTTGGCAAATAACTAATGCAAGTATATTGTCACAATTGATGACGAAATCGCGCGCAAAAAGGCGAGGTTCTTCTTTCAATGTATTCGAATTATTGCTGAGGAAGGTTTCTTTGACACTCAAAAAAAAAAAAAAAAAAATTGAAAAAAAAATTTTAAACACACTACAAACGACAACGTTTTGTCGCTACGATATCGTCACATCGAAGTCAATCGTTAGCATAATTAAATCACTTAAACAAGATAAAACAAAAAGAAGAGGAAATAGTTGGTGAGAAGAAAAAAAAAAAACTCCCAACGAAATACCTGTTGTTTCGTTCTGTTTCGATCGAATATTACAAATCAAATAGCACTTAATCGAGAGAAAAAAAAAAATCGGTGATTTTTGTTTCAAACGATACAAAACCACGCACAATGACCAAACGAAACTGTATAACTAACTTTACACGACAACCGAAAAGCGATAACAGCTCATTCGGATCGGTTCATTTGGTTTTCTGTGAATATTTGTCATACAATTTTTTTTATTTTTAATACAGTTGTAAGCCGTTTTCTATTGGCCCCATACATGTGTGCCGAACATCGGATATGTGTATAAAAATATGGTTATAGCGTATACGCTATAGTACACACACTATTAAATCATACATACATAGCTGAGCGAGCGGAAAAAAACCTCATCAAATAGTAAATTATAGAAAGAAAAACCATGACATACGTATAAATGCGAAGAAGAAACGATCAACGATTTTTTTTCATACATACACAAAATGATATTTGTATGTTTAATGTTTATGGTAGCGCAAAGTGAAAATAAAATGACAATTGTCATTACATATTCAAGTAAGAATGAAAGAAAGAAAGAAAGAAAGCAATCAATGCATTGATAATTCATGTCAGATGCACATACTGAATACAACTAAAGACTGTTCCATGCACCAGTTTAGTTTTACCAACTAAATAGTAATGATTTGAGTTAGTTTGAGAATATTTAATGTCATACCTTTTATTGTACAGTCTGATATGAATTTTATTCACAATATATTTTCGTTCTATAAAATTGTTTTATTCTTGTTGGCAGGAATTGTTCGATGCACAATTGTTTTATTTATTTATGTTTTTTCAAATGCACTTAAAATAAATTCAATGATGTTGAAGACAAAAGGCTGCAACAATATAAAAAAAAACAACAACAACAATTTCTCCTTAGCGGCTTAACAATGTCGATGTTGTGTATCTTTTATTTTGATACATTAAAAATGTTCAACAAAAATGCAAGAAAAAAATGCGTTACAATAACAGAACTATTAAAAGTTTTTAAAAAAAATCACAACAATCAATATTTCAATGAGTTGAAAAAAAGGGGAAAACAAAAATTGCTTAAAAAAAATTTTGTGGATGCGGTGTAAATGCCGATATATTTCATTGAATCTACAGTAAAATAGTTCCGTACTCAATAAACCGCATTTGAGCAATGAAAAAAGAAAAAAATAAAAATTGTGTAGACTCTGCACACAAACACAATTTTGACAGTTCGCCCGATACACGAATCATTTACGAAAATTTTCTGTTGTTTGCTACATTTATCTTTGTTCGAAAAACATTTATTTTTGGCTCGAATTGTAAATGAATTGCGACGATAACTCATTGTAAATGATAATTGATAATGAAATTATATTGAAAATCATTTGAATAATTAATTCAAACTTTAAAAAAAAAAAATTTAAATTGTTTTTCAGTTTTATGCAAAACCGTCAATTTATTGTGCAGATTTGATGTCTTTGGAAATTGTTAAGATAAAAAAAAAATTATTGCTTATATTTCGAAATCTCTATTGTGAACGGCGAATTGAGTTCGAAATATTGTGTATATTACGTTAGATACCATTCAGGAAAGTTATTTTTTTTTTTTTTTTTTTTTTTTTCTAAATATACAAATTCAATATGATTTGAATAAGTTTCTAAGAAATGACTTTTTATACATTTTAGTCCAACTGCATACAGATGTATTTATAATATTTTGATGTTGTTGCATGTTATCACTTGGATCAAACAAATTGTTTGAAACAATTAATATCTATTCAAAATCTTTATCTTAACCCAATTCAAGTCTAGACTCATTAAGAAAATTTATGTAAGTTGAAAACCTTGTAATAACGGAATTCACAAATCACTTTGAAAGAAAAAAAATATATTGAATGAATGATAAAGAAATAATTCATAAAGGGAGGGAAATCGGGTTTCCGATATTTGTTTATTTATGTTGACATTTCGAAAAAGTTAAAAAAAAAAAAAAACAACACCATTGTGAATGATACACAACGGATGATTTCATACTAAACACACATGTGTGCATGCATGTTACAGTGGATTCTTCTACACATAAGACATTGAAACTGCCGTAGTGCCGTAGTCAATATATGTTCGGAGACTGACATAATAACATTCATCGCCATAAGACATTTATATTTAGTCATCGAAACAAAGTTGTTCGAGTGCAAGCATTCAAGTCAAAGTGAGCGTATATCGCCATAGATTAAAGTAAGAAATATGATTAGTGGGCGACAATAATCACATACAGATTTTTCCACCATTTTTTTTGTTGGTTGAAACAATTTTCATTTTATTAGAAATTTGTAGAAAGAAATTTACGACGATTTTTGTGTAATATTATCTATTGATATCTGCGAAAGGTAATTCGTACCAGTGCAATTTCATTCAAATCTCCTATTTGTAAATGTCAATTGTTAATAAATATTCGTCAATTGTTTTGAAAATACTTTTAAACATAATAAAATTCCAATAATTGTGCTAAAAATATGTGATGTGTTTGTAAATAATCAAGCAATAAAAAAAAAAAAATAAAAATAAAAAGAAAAATAGAGCACGCACATGAAGCGCACAATGTGTGTGACCATATAACACATTCCATTGAATGTGATCGAATCCAGGAATTTCGCTTTTATTCAAAGAAAAATGAAAAGACATCAACTTTAAATTTATTTCAACATAGAATTTTCACTTATACAAATCTATCGTGCAAATTTCCTTCGCATACAGAATAGAAACAAGTATAAATTAAAGCAATTAAAGACGCATACGGGTTTAAAAATTGACTAGAGTTTATGTGATGTGTGCGTGAGATATGCTATTGTAGTATTGTAACAAAATAAATGTAGAAAATCAACCATGAAAAACAAAGAAAACTAAACTCAGTTATGTGCCTAAAAATACAACTATACATACACTCATTCAATAATGATAACGACAGTGTTGGCGCACTGTGATCATCACGATACATTGATGTAAAATTAGCTAGATTTGTTTGAAGAAATAATGCTCACACGTATATTGTGCTAAATGCGTGTGTCATCGTCAATTCATATGGTACATTAAATGAACATTCAGCGAATTTTATCGAATTGAGAAACATGGAGTGTAGATGTGACTGCGTTCATGTACGAAAAGAAAAAAAAAAAATAGAAAAAATCAAAGTATAAAACAAACATAAACACCAATGAGCAAAATGAAGTAAGCCTGCTCGCCTGACTTACTCATCAGTAGCGAACACACATAACACGCTAAAGCGAACCGAGTGTAATATGAATCATTTTCTTTCAATAATATTACCGTCATCGCCTTCATGTGCTTACATTATACAACACACGCATAAATAAACAAAGTCTTGAATATATATATATATGTGTCTGATAAATGAATTTTTAGATGAGGAAACGGGATTGGTGCGCCATCGTTTTCCAATGGAATTGAAATATGAATTTAAAAGAAAAAAAAAAAATAAAATAAACCAAAGTTTGGTCTTTTCAAGCAACTGGTTTAATTGAATATTCATCAATACGACATTCGATTGAAAAGTGATCAATTCACGCAAATCAATGATATCATAGTAAATATGCACAAAATTGTCACATCTGTTCAATGTCTTTGACTAAAATGAGAGACATTAATGTGGTATTTGTTCATGGTATTTATTTGGCTTCGTTGTAGCTAGGTGTGAAATGAAGTAAAACATATTGTGTATGCACATGCATGGGACTGCAGTTTGATTTAACGTAAAGATCATAATAATGGAAAGACACGCTATATATGAATATGTTTAGACAAAACATAAGCGTAATCTTACCGAAACCACTTTTCAACCCACATACATTTTTATGCTTTCGTATAAAATGTATTCGAATACATGGATTCATTCTGTTTCTTGGCTTAAATTCGGCCACAATATGAATTATTCTGATTTTTCATGCAACATTTTTAGTTTCGAAATCCATCAAATGAATGATCTTGAAATCGAAACCATGAAATTTATTTGAGAAAGTTGAATACATTTTTTTCTGTTTTTTTTTTTGTTTTTTTTTGTTTTTTTTTTGTTTTTTTTTTTTGTTTTTTTTTTTTGTTTTTTTTTTGTTTTTTTTTGGCTATAAATTTTGCACACGATGCATTAACTCACTAGAAGATAATGATTAACTTCAAAAGGCTTACAATTTTATTTTTAGCTGCTCCAATTTTATTTCATTTTTACTTTCATATCCAAGTGTCGAACGGAAAGTGTCAAATCTTCATTCTTAGATGTTATTTTAAAAATACTAGCAAAGCAAAATCGCCAACACATTCACTGATCGTATCGTTTGAATAGTCTATTTTAAAAGTATTGAAAGCATGTGGGTGATTTTATGAATCAAATCCACAAAACGAATATATGTAATATTATAACCTTTTCGAATCACAAGCCATTTGGATTTGTTTTTTTTTTTTTTTTTGTAACTTTAATTCAAATCATCTAAATTCGATTTTTTGTTCATATTCATTTTTCACAGAGTGCATTCGAAATAGCATAAATATGGCGACGATGTCGGGTCGAAGTATCTACATGTGTGCAATATTATTTCTTATAGTTGTGACAGTGAATATAGTAAAAATCCATGCAGATAAATTTATACAGAATTCATGCTCTAGTAAATTGTCATGTCGTGAGTGTATTCAATCAAATTGTGGCTGGTGTTTAGATCCAGATTATGGAGATAAGCCACGTTGTTATCATCCAAGTCAAACGTCTTGTCCACAAGAATTCACTTATGATCCAGAGAATAGCGGTGCTATGGTTAGAAATGTTACATTAACTCGTGGTAAAAATTTCGAATCTTATGGAGAACAACAAGCTGGTGCAGGTGAAATTGGTGGATATTGGGCTAGAAGTCACAATGAAAGTTACAGTAAACAGCAAAGCACACATGAATATCATGAAAGACAGTGGCAACAAAGTGCACATGGACAACATCAACAAAAAGGTGCCAGAGTTGAATATGGAAGTCATACAGAAAGTGGCATTGTTCAAATTTATCCACAAGAAGTTGATCTCAAACTTCGAATAAGTATGTATTGAATTGAGAGAATTAGTTTTCATTAGACTTTGAGAAAAAAAAGTACATTCCATAAGAATTCATTTATGAATATGAATTTTCACAGATCAAAAGTATCGATTAAACTGTAAATATTCGCAAGCTGAAGATTATCCAGTTGATCTGTATTATCTTATGGACTTATCAAAATCAATGGAAGACGATAAACAAAAATTATCATCATTGGGCAAACAATTGTCTGAATCTATGACACAAATTACGAAAAATTTCCGTTTAGGATTTGGTTCATTTGTTGACAAAGTTTTAATGCCATACGTTTCAACGGTAGAAAAGAAGTAAGTTTTGAAAATAATCTTTCATTCTTTAGCAATAAATATGAAGAAATGTTCTTTTTTTTTACATAAACCACTTTTCATATTTTTTTTTTCCATTTTTTTGGAACTGAAACAGTAATTTGATAGAGAAAAATTCAATTAAAAAATGAATTTTATGCTAAGATTGATGCTGATTCAACTGCAATAATTTAAATATAATTGTTATAATCTGATATTTTATTGAATTATGTTATAAAAATTTTTCAAATTTAAACAGGTTGATAAGTCCTTGTGACAAATGTGAGGCACCATATGGTTTTAAGCACCGTATGACATTGAGTAATAACTCTGATGACTTTATTGTAAGAATTGCCAAAAATTTATATCGAATTATAGATTTTACATTTTATATTTGCTGGTTGAATGTTGTTAGATGTTAATTAGCATTTATGTGGTTTATGTATGCGGTTCAGAGGGACTTTATCTCATTTTTATTTTCAATTTTAAAATTGAATTTGTTGTCATTTCGCCGAATTTCTCATTTTTCGGCATATTTAATCATTTATCAAAATGAGTGTTATCATTATTACAAAAATGAAATCTTCAAAAAAATTAAGTCATAATGTGATTAAAATATGAACAAATTTCAAGTTATAAAACACAAATTCAGTTTTAAATGATTATGCCAACTGATTTTTTGAGAATTGATGAAAAAATTATAATTTTTTATAAAGAATCAGTTGCACCATACATGAGAACGAATTATTTTTTATCGCTTGTATCCGAAAAATACATGTAAAATTGCAATGTCATTTTAGTTAAATTTTTGAAAAAAGTTATTTTACCCATTTAAAACACGATGCACTTTATTTGAACAAATTAGATTTGGTGAATGTGTTGCTGTGTCAGTTATATTATCGTGGGTTTGATTCCATTATTTTTTTTTATTCAATCTGTGGTCATATTTTCATATATCACACCTTCAATTCATTTGAAAAATAAATATCTGATTCGGAAATCCATTTAGAGAAGTGACTTATATGCATATTCATTCGTCGATTTATCTATCTACTACTCATTATGGTTTCAATGGAATATGTGTGACTGGCATTTTTATTATTTATAAATGTTATAATTTCTTTCCGTTTTCATTTTTGTTTAAAATGCATTATTTCATTCGATACCTGTAACAATCAATTCTTTTTGAACGTTTCATTCTTCTTCTTGTCTGCACAATTCTCTATCAATGACAATTTTGAAGGAAATATTTATAGTTCTATCATTCCATTCTATTCATCGTTTATTCTTTGCTTGTTCAATCGTATTCATTTTCGTGGGGGAAAATATTATTATCTAGCATGTGAATGTTGTCTCAATGTACGTTTAGTTATTGTAATGTATTTATTATATGAAAATATTTTATTGTATTTTATTTTATATCATTTTATACTATTTTATTTATGTGTTTGGGTTCTTGTTCGTTTGTAGAATTCTACATACTAGTATATATATATAGATGTTGTGATTTCATTTATTTATAAGATTTTAAATTAGATTTATTCTAGGGGGAAATTTCTATTCAAAAATTTGCAACATTTGCACAATATTTGCAACATTTGCGAATATTTGCAACTTTTGATCAATATTTGCAATATTTGGAACAAATTTAAATATTTGTTTTCAGATATTTCCCCCTAGGATTTTATATATGCGAATTACATTTTACGGAAATTTTTATAAGCATTTTGATTGTAGCATGCAGGGGCGATAATATCATCCCTTCAAATATAATAAACATTTCATTTGATTTAGAAAACATAAAATAAATTTTATCGTTTAAAATGAAAAGTGGAAAATGGATTAAAAAAAATGATTCTATTGATGAAAAAAATTTTAGCATCGAAATTTCAAAATAATTATTAAGTTTTTCTGGAAAATATCAATATTTCGAACTAACGATTTTCCTATATGTATGTAAAATAGCTTGATAGAACCTTGCGCTGGTTGTGCGGAACCATATGGTTTCAAAAATGCAATGTCATTGAATACAAATACACAAAGTTTTGCAGTAAGTTCCAATCGGACGATACACAATGAATTCAAAATTGATTAAAAATAACAAATCTCTCACAAATTGAATGAAAAACTTACCATTAACCACATAAAATGTCCAGGTTTTTCTTTTTCTTTTTTTTTTTTTTTTTTTTTTTTTTTTTTTGTTTAACTTGACAATAAACAAGTTAGCGTGATTCACCAACATTCAGTCAACATCACAAATGCGAATGACCTAATTCTCAATAACAATCGATACAGATTCCATTTAATGACCACAAAACACTAATGTATCGCTATTTTATGCTTTCATTAACTTAGAAGACATTAACTTTATAAATTGATCGAATCTAATATCGCATTAATAGCCTTTTCTCATTACAAATTAGATCCGTAATGCACAAATATATTTGTTTTTTTTGTAAATATTAGCTCATTTTACGGTGTAATATTATTTGTTGTTTGCTTTTTGTACTATTGAATATCTTACTAAAGATAAGCTTGCTTGTAGATTTATTTGTAGTTTAGATGCATGTTTCTGAAGGAATGGTTGACATTTTAGATGAAAATATTAAATCAAAAATACAACGGTACTAAATGAAATTAAAAAATGTTTTATTTCATCGTGTTTGATCATTTTTCATTAAATTCGAATGAAAAATCAATTGCACTGCTGTATTTTTGAATGCATGTCTTGGCTTTTGGTTTACGCTTATGTTTTGCTTTATAAAATTTCATAGTTAAATATATTGAATTGTTGATTAATACTTTTTTTACCAAACTTTTAGGAAAAGGTCGCAAAAGCAAATGTGAGTGGAAATTTAGATGCCCCTGAAGGTAAAGTATTCGATTATAACAACATTTCGGAACATAACATAAATAGCGATTTTTATTTTTATTTTATTTTGTTGCAGGTGGTTTTGATGCAATTATGCAAGCTGTTGTATGTCGTGATCATATTGGTTGGCGTGACCAAGCTCGTCGTTTGTTGGTCTTTTCAACTGATGCCTCTTTCCATTATGCGGGTGATGGAAAAGTTAGTTTTAAACACATTCTTTCTCATTTCAGTCCAAGTTTTAACTCAAATTTTCATTTGATTTTTGATTTTTAATATAATTTATTGCTATCCTCTTTAGTTGGGTGGTGTTATTGAACCAAACGATGGACAATGTCATATGACTCCAGATGGAGAGTATGGAGCATCAAAATATTTGGATTATCCAAGTATATCGCAAGTTAATTTAAAAGTTAAGGAGAATTCAATTAACGTTATATTTGCTGTGACGGCACAACAAAAGAGCGTTTATGAAAAGTTATCGAAACATATTGAAGGATCTTATGCTGCTACTTTGGAGGAGGATTCATCGAATGTCGTCGAATTGGTTAGGGAGCAATACAATGTAATTAAGATTTTTAATCATTTTACAAGTAATTTTAACTTATTTCAACATTCGATGTCTAACGAACATTTTGTTATTAAATTTTTTTTTAGAAAATTTCATCATCAGTTGAAATGAAAGATACTGCATCAAGTGCTGTCAAAGTTACATATTATTCGAAATGTCTTGGCAATGGAAAGCTTGAACAAACAAATAAATGTGATGGTTTGAAAGTTGGCGATATAGTTACATTCGAAGTAGAAATTGTTGTACTTGAATGCCCACCAAATCCAAATGATTGGTTCCAAAAATTCCAAATTTACCCTGTTGGAATTAATGAAAGTTTAACTGTTAATTTGGAAATGTTGTGCAGTTGCCCATGTGAACAACAATCACATCCAGGATATGAAATACATTCCGGAAGATGTAAAGGCCATGGTAACTACGTATGCGGAATGTGTGAGTGTGACGTAAATTATTATGGAAGAAATTGTGAATGTTCAAGGTAAATTTACATTAATTAAATAATTAAAACGTCAAAATTCAATTTAAATTTTTGTTCAATTTGTATTCGTAGCACATTTATGCACAGCAATGCAGATCTTGACGCCGGCTGCAGAGACAATGTAACAAACCTTGAATGTTATGGTCGTGGACAATGTGTTTGCGGTGTTTGCGAGTGCAAAAAACGTCCAAATTCCGACAATGTTTATACTGGCAAATATTGCGAATGCGATAATTTTGCATGCTCATATACTGGAAATAAAATGTGTGGTGGACCTGAAAGAGGTATTTGTGACTGTGGTCAATGTAAATGCAAACCAGGTTGGACTGGAGATGCATGTGAATGTAGTACGTCAGTGGATGAATGTAAACGTGAAGGTGGTGAAATTTGTTCCGGCAATGGTGAATGTCATTGTGGTGTATGTCAATGCAAGAAAACAGAAGAAGGTCGCTATTCAGGAAAATATTGCGAAAAATGCCCAACTTGCTCTGGTCGCTGTCTTGAATTCAAAGATTGTGTACAATGTCTTATTTATAAAACTGGTCCAATGGGCCAAGATCAGGATCTTTGTGCCAAAAATTGCAGTGACGAAAGATTTGGACCAAAATTTGTTCCAAAAGGTGTTGAAACAATTGTTTTAAAAGAAGAAGAAGGTGATCATTTATGTATTTATTATGATGAAAACGATTGTAAATTCGAATTTGCATACAATGACAGTGATTTGAAAGAAATCAAAGTTGTGGCCAAAGAGAAACTTGAATGTCCAACGGAGATCTTTATTCTTGGCATTGTAATGGGTGTTATTGCATCAATTGTCATTATTGGATTAGCTTTCTTATTCTTATGGAAAATTATAACAACAATTCATGATCGACGTGAATTTGCTAAATTTGAAAAAGAACGACAATCAGCTAGATGGGATACGGTAAGGAATAACACACTTTAAATCAATTTGAAATCACTATTGAAGTGTTGAATTTAAATTTTTTTTTTCTTTTCTATATTTTTAGGGTGAAAATCCAATTTACAAACAAGCAACATCTACGTTTAAAAATCCAACGTACAATGGTGGTCGTTAGACCAATTTAATTTAATAACATCAAACGCAAAATTTACACGCGAAATATAGCCGAATGAATCATAATGATTTTTAATTCATCTTAAATTAAAAATAACGAAACTCGTTTAAATCATAGTGAATCATTTTGAACCATGTCTACCCCATAGTAACAATATGTGTACTTGTTTATTTTCGAAATTGTAATTTTGTTTCATACACAAAAATTGTTTTGTTTTTTTCATGTGTGATTTAAATTCAAGTTTAAAATCACCATTTCAAATATTTTTATCGATTAGATCCGTCAAGTACTCAAAATACAATTTTAACCCAACTAATACTAAGCGACCGTATTTTAAAAAATATCTACACCGAAGTGCGAAAATAAAAAATAAAAAATTATTTATACAAAGCGAAATAATATAATATTAACCAAAGATCGATTTTCAACAAAAGTACATTTGAATTTTAGAAAAAGGAGTTGATGTGGTGTAGCTCGAAATATTATTTTGTTTTAATTTCTTCATGTGGAATCTGTTGAATTATGTGCCTTAGAAATTGTGTGGGTGGAAAACATCATATTTGATATAAATCAAAACAAAACGCACAAAAAAAAAATCCATCGAAATTTCATACTGCCTTAATAGCATCAATCAACGTGATCTCCAGATATTTTGAAGAAATTCCGTCTTTTTTGAAAACTGGATTTTCCTTTATGAAATTCCCATTTTCTTTTGTTTTTTATTTTTTTTTTTTTTTTTTTTTGTTTTATTAATGATAAAACGATATCTGAGAAAAAAAGAACTTATCACCTGAGTCAAAGCCATCCAAACAATGGCAAATTGTAATCATGATTAATGGCCAAAACAATTTTTCTTAATTATTTTATATTGAATTTTACTGAATATAGGCATATTTCATGTCGAACAATCATTTATTTTGTATAATTTTGCCATACTTTACGGTATTATTCATACTGACATTATAATTTGTATTTAGTATTAGATGTTTAATGTGTCAAGACTAAAAATCAAATTTTTAACAGCATAAGTTTATAAATATATTTTAATAAAGTAACTTTTCATGAATAACGCTCTTTATAATTATTTTTTTTTTTCTGTTTTAGAATTTGATAAAATATTATTCTGAATTTTATCACGAAAGATGCCTTTTTTACATGTATACTTGTAAGAAATATTTCATTCTTCAGCATTTTAATTAATAAGGGCTAATAATGGAGAAAACGTTTACAAAAAAAAATATTTAATTTAACTAATTTCTCAAAATTGTTTTGTTATTTACATTGGATCTGTATCTCGAAAACACTGATTTACTTACATTCTTATTACAATGATTTGAAATGAAATTTAATATTTCCATAGCCAAATATTGTTAGCTGAAATTCAAATTAAAATTATTAAATATAGAAAAAAATATGTGTTTCATTGTAATGTATTGATATTGAACGGACAAATCAGAAAATGGTAATATTCAACGATATCAATAATATACATTTTTAAGACGCTTTGTAGGTGAAACTGAAGCAAATCGATTCACTTCTAATTTAATTTATATATTCACGTCTTTCGGCTTCCAATAAAACGATAAACTTCACATGTGCGTGTCTCTCGATATTTTATCAATTCCCAACTAAGCAATTTGTAGTAAGATCATAAGAGCTTCAATTATGAAATTATAATGCAAAAAAAAAAGTTCACACATTTTATTTAATCTAAAATTCAATTCCAAAATCTTAAATTTACAAAACGAATATAAGCGATTATAAACAATTCGAACCACAAACCATTTGATTGTTTTTTTTTTCAAATTTCAACTGTAGCCATCATCAACTGAAACTATTATTATTCAGATTCTTATTCTTTTTTTATAATCATTTCCCACAATTGATTTCAAATTGATTAATTATCGAAAACATAAATTTTATCGGTTTTCTTATATGTATGTGAATTAGCTTGAAAGAGCCTTGCGCTGGTTGTAGCGAAACATATGATTTCAGACATGCAATGTCAATGATTACACATTCACAACACTTTGCAGTAAGTTCCACACTGACGTACAAAATGATTTCAAAATTGATTAAAAATAACAAATCTCTCATAGATAGTGAATGTCTAGGCTTTTGGTTTACGTTTTAAAACAACAAAAACAATTGTTTTATTAAATGTTACAGTTAATCATATTGAATTGTTGATTAATACTATTTATTACCAATTTTTAGAAAAAGGTCGCGCGCGGCAGCTAGTGTGAGTGGAAATTTAGATGCCGCCAATGGTAAAGTATTTGATAAATTTGCTTTTGTTTTTAGATGGAAAGCATTTACAAAAAAAATATATAATTTAACTAATTTCGCAAAATTATGTTGTTTTGAATGTATCTATGGCTCGCACATTTGCGATAGAAATTAATAAAATAAAATTATTTGGAATTAGAATTTTGAGAATTTTTTTATTGTTGAAAAATTATTGACAATAATGAGATTAATGAGTAAACAATTAAAACAAAGAGATTCCAGAAATAGAGAGAATAAATTTATTTCCATTTATTTCATATTTATTTTCAAATGACAAATGGTAATTTTTATTTTGCTTAGAACTTCCGATTGTTGCCAAAGGCTTGAGACTAGTCAAAATAATATGCTTCGCTTGCTGCATCTCTCCAAATGGCTTTATATGAAATGTGATGTGGACGTATGTTACTGTCAGTTGGAATTATAAATTCATTATTTTCCAGAATTTCATCAATTGTTTTGTTCCATGTTAGTAAACGAGTATCAGAAATAAATCGAATTGAATATCCACTCCAATCGCTCCAATCATCAAATACTTCAATTATGACGTAAGTATTCTTATTCATACGTTTAGATCGAATAGTTTCGTAATAATTACAAACATAATCATAATTTGCCCGTTTTGTTGACGTACGGTGAGTTCCTCCAGTGTTTCCAAATGTAATTTTTGCATATAGTTTGGAGTTTGCAAAAGCCGGAGCGTTAGTGTGGCCAATCTTATAAATTGTGAGTAGTAAATATCCATCATCTGTGAATGAAAAAGACAATTAATTAAATTTATTCGTATACACATGAATAAAAATATTTTTTGAACATTTTTTACCTGTTGCATTCGTAGCAGATATATCGATTGGATTGGGACATAACCAAGCCATATTTTTTATTTGTTGATCGAAATACCTTGCAATACTGAATTTAATGTTCCGCATATAGTCTTCAATACAATCAGTATTTTGTGACCTTCGTTCGGTCACAGTATAATAAAAAAGACGATTACCCATACTATCCGATAAGTAATATCTGTTACACCTTTCAAAACGATTATAAAAATTGAATGAATATGGTGCTTCAATCCCATTTATAGTTATATCAGGTGTACACCAGATGACATTTGTATGATTTAAAGTAAACGGTTCTTTCAAGATTTTCTTTATCATCTCTAATTTTAGATCAGAATCTTCATGTAAAAAGTTATTGTATAAACTAAAATATGTAGTAATATATTTTAGTCGATATTCAACGGTATGCAAACGATATTCTAATAGCGTTAAATGCATATGGCATGCCAAATCTGGATTTGATATAAAGTGGTAAATCCATGTTGACATTATAAATAACATTGCAATCGCCATCGTAGGGTGTTCTCGGAATTTAGAATTTCCCAGAGCAAATACTTTCAGCAGGTCACGAAAATATGTACCATTGCCGAACGTCCCAGTAGATTTCATAGCATCTAACTTTTGAAGTAAATACTTTACTTCTTCGCCAGAAGAATCGAAGTATTGATGAGTATATGTTAATTCAGTATTTAACACATTATCTAAACTTTTAAAAACGGATATCGATTCTTTAGATCTCATTAATTTGAATGCATCATTAATTCTTTGCCGAAATGTACTGCTCACACCGATAATGGCTGGAATATCATTTGTACCATTAACGCCATCTTCCGGTTCTTCCAATTTGTACCAATTTGTACACTCGTTGGAACAGACTACAAATAAATAAATGCACAGATCACATATGTAATTTAAATTGGATTTTAGTACGTTATTATGTATTAATCGGTATTAATAATTAATTTTGAAAGTAAATAATTATATATTGTATTACAGGGTTGCACTTACTCTTAGAAGCTTCAAATGTATTCATGCCGCATTGCACAACCTAAATATAGATCAAATTATCATGAAAAATTCAATAATTATTAATAGTGGTATAGGAAATAGTTAGATTTGAAAATTTTTAATTTTAATTCAATCTTTCATACCAAATATATGCTTAGGAAATTGAACAAAATTGACTCCTTTAACAGCACCATTTTTCTAATTGACCGAACAATTAAATCAACTCGAAAAATATGATGAGTTCATTGAATTGCGTACCCTTTAAATATAGATCACATTCGTGAAATTTGTTCAAAACAATTTTAATATATTCTGAATTGACGATCTACTTGAAATTTTTTTTTTCTCTCTCGAATAAATGAATAATTTATAATCGGATGAAAAACAATTATTTTCACCTTCAATGTTCTAGAAAAAAAATTCGTTCCAAAAAGTTATTATTCCTTAGTTTTAGGTAAATTATTGACTAGAAGGTGCAAATGTTTCTAAAAATATTCTTTAAATAAGAATTGTACCGTCAAAGTAATACTATTTTCTGATGTGGAGTCAATAATTTCATTTTTTTTTTTTCATGCAAATGATTTGAAACTGTTAGCTATGAATATAAAATTCAATATTTTGTTTTCAGTATTTTCCATATTTTATCGATGATTCATTTTATTTCAATTGTACCTCAATTGCTTTCATATTGTTTATTTATTTCAGGAAAGAGAATACATAATGTATATACATAAAAGTACATTAAATTAAAATAGACACAATACGCTTAGATTTTAAAGAAAAATAGGATATATTTATCAATATACAAATCTAACAATCTTAAATGAAGAAATAATTTTTAAAATTTGATTCGAAAATGTCAACATTTTAGTCGACTAAAATATTCTTAACTTTTTTATTTTTAAATATGAATTAAGCAAACAACATCTGTTACCAACATTGATGCAATGGACTCGTTTTATTTATGCAAATGATTGGAAACTGTGTTTTCTATAAATTCCTATATAAAATTTCTATTTTCACTCGAATTTCACCTCCAATGCATTTACAAGGACATTTGAGAGATTTTACATTTTACATTTGGATGAATCAACAATGGAGCTTTTAGCCCTACAACCTACATAATATAATCTTAGCATGAATCTCAAATCTGACTTGGTTTTTCACAGTTTTGTGAATAAACCAGGGAATTGAATTTCTGCTCATCTAAAAAAAACTCTCAATGGATTAACACACAAATTTCTTTCAGCAAACTTTTATTCCAATTTATTGATATAATTTGATTTGAATTGGATTTTTTTTATATATTTTGAAAACTACTGAGGAAAAAGATTTTTTTTTTTTTTTTTTTTTTGTAAAAATTTATTGAAATATATTTAAATATAGAATACGAGTTAAAGCCAATTTTCGCGATCAAACTGTTTTTAGTTTGGTAATTCATATGCTCAATAGATCTTGTGAGTTCATAGGTTCATTTTCATTCAAATGAATAATTTAATTATTCTCGCACAAAATTTGAAAAGTGCTTCTCAGTCCATACTGCAAGAAATTGATACTCAAAAAAGAAAGAAATATATTCAATCTATAGAATAAAACACAAGGTGTGAAAAATTCAATTTTATTTTTTGGATCTCTTAACAAATTACAAATTTTCGTTGTAAATTTGCACATTGCTGTAGCTTCTTTGGAATATCATGTCATATCGTGTTGTATTCTTGATTCATATAATGTATGTGTACACTAAAATGTATTACAATGTCTCTGAATATTGTATTGTATCGTATGGTACATGAAAGAGTTAAGAGGTGGAACCTAAGATAAAGAAAAATTCTCTTGAAAAGCGTACATGCATTGAATATAGTCACAGCTATGCAATTTCACGAAATAAACCAAATGATAACAATAAATAAATGTTGTGCCGTGACAAAATGTCAAATAAAATATCAGATTCGAACGTTGATTTCGTTTTTTCTTTTCAATTTGATTTCACTAAATAAATATAATTATATGTTGGTTGATGTAAAATTGTAATATGCGAAATCAGTTTTAGAAATTAGATTTATCTTTGAGAATATCGAAATCGTCATCAAAATGCTCATCTACACCGGAATCATCAAAACAACGTGGGTTTCCTGTATTCGAACTCAATGTTCGTCAATGTTGATGGTGGATGATTTGAACATTTTCACTCTCAACTGTTCATATCAGTGTTGGCAATTGATAGACATCGATAAACAATACAAATGTATATACAAGTGCATGGTATAGACATGTTGATAGACAATGGACTGAAATCAGAAGAATTTCCGCACAAAGTGGAGATAGAAAATGACCAATACAAATAAACACAGTGTAAACTCGCATCATGATGCCTACCTATTATGTAACTAACCTATTATGTTTGTGTATTGTTCTTTTTCTCCGTTTTGTGCGAATTCTCTTCTGATCATTACCATTGTCTACTTCTCATGTCTATACATGTATATACATCGGCTGTATAATAGACAGTCTATTTGTCAACACTGGTTCATATCATATAATATTGTGTTGGATTTTTGATTCATATAACGTATGGCGAAATACTGATCCCAATTCCGACCGGAATTGTTTAAATTTACCCGAACCCGACCATAAAAAAAAATCAAAAAATATTTGAGTCCACCCGAATCGGGCCCTACCCGTAATTTAACGGTAATTTTCGGGTCGAGTTGGTTCTGGACTAATCGTAAAAAATGTTTGTGCAAAATTGTGTGCGTATTCGTTTCCACCCCTGAGAATAACGACAAATTGAGGTAACTAGATATTTAAATGCGGAATGGTGTTTGCAAATTTTCACTTCCGTTCAAATTACGGCCACATCACCACATAAACTGTGCTAAATATAAAAACAATTTCCCCAAAATAAGAGTCCACATCAAACCAAGATATGATAAAATGAATAAATATGTATAAATGAGGGTGAAATGAAAACAACTCACTATGGCTATATATAGTTTGTTTTTAAAGCTCAATAATTCTCAGTGATACAATCAGTTGAATTTAAGATTTCATTCATTCGACATAATATTTTTATTTTTATAAACTTTTCGAAATACAAATCATTTGATTTTAAATTCAATTGAAGTCATTCAAATTCAAATTCTTGAATGAATATTCATTTTCTACATAGTGCATTTGCAATTGCATAAATATGGTGGAATTTAAGACGATAATTGGGCAAAGTATCAACATGTGTGGAATATTATTTTTTGTAGTTTTGATACCGAATTTATTGACAATCCATGCAGAATTCGGGCAAATATCCTCGCGAAATTCATGCGAAAGTATAAAGAGATGTGGTGAGTGTATTCAATCAAATTGTGCCTGGAGCTTTAATGAAGCTATCGAATTTCCACGTTGCTTCGAGCAAACTGATCCACAACCATATACATACAATCCAGAAAGCACCATGACTTTGGTTAGAAATTTAGCATTAACTAGCGATGTTAATTTCACAAGTCATATGGACGAAACCTATGAAAGTTATCAAAACTTTCATAATGGTATTGTTCAGATTCATCCACAAGAAGTTGATCTCAAACTCCGAATAAGTATGAAGTGTTTAATTATGAATTTTTTTTTTTTTATTAGACTTTAAAAATACACTATATATGAATTCATTATTAATATGAATTTTTACAGATCAAGCGTATCGATTAAACTGTAAATATTCACAACCTGAAGATTATCCGGTTGATTTGTATTATCTTATGGATCTATCAGAATCGATGGCAAACAACAACACCATTAACAAAGTGCTGTCATTGGGCAAGCAATTGGGAAAAACTTTGCCAGAAATTACGAAAAACTTTCGTTTAGGTTTCGGATCATTTAACGACAAAATTTCAAGTATAGATACAGAGTAAGTTTCGAAACTATTTTTGATTCTTCATTGTTTGATTTTTGTTTCATTGAATTATATTACAAGATTTCTCAAATTCAAAAAGGTTGATAAGTCCTTGTGACAACTGTGAAGCATCATATGGTTTCAAGCAAAATATGCGTTTGAATAAAAACGCTGACGACTTCATTGTAAGAATTGCCAAAAATATATTTTGAATTATACATTATACATTTCTTTGATGAATGTTTTTTTTTTTTTTTTTTTTTGATATTTTGATGCTATTTGTTCGTATTATGTGGTTTATGTGTGCGATTCAAAGGGACTGCATCTTATTTTCAGTTTTGAACTGAATTTATTTTTATTTCCAAAAAAAAAAAAAAAAAAAAAAAACAAAAAATTCTCTGTCAACGACATACACAGGAAATTGTTATGGTTTTAACTTTCCTATCTACTTCAGGTCTAATTTAAGTAATTATATTTATGTATGTGTATCATACACGTCATCATGTCATGCACCATTCCTTAAAATTTAAATATTTCATTTGATTTAGAATTTACACTTTACACGCATGTATGTTTATGTTGATAATTCATTCAAAAAAATCTACATAAGTTGCGCTTCAAATCAAACAGACAGTACTGATATCCAAGCCTATTCTCGGTGCAACTAAAGTTTCTGATGCCACTGTTTATATTAAGCATATTTATCACCATCTTAGTGCCCGGATGACCACACCCTCCCCCTCCCCCTCCATTAAATTGTTGGCCGAGGCCACCATCTCCCGCGTCACACAGCTGAAGACCTTGCTCTTTACTTTTAGTGAATAGAAAAATGGAAAATTATTCGAAATTGATAGGGTTTTTCTTTCAATAACTTGAAAACCTTTTTTTTAACTCTTCAAATTATTTCGATTAGTATTATTATTTGTACTATGTGCTTGCCTGAAGTTTTGTTTTACTAAATGTTATAGATAAATATGATGCATTTCTGAGTAATAATTTTTTTAATACAATTCGTAGGAAATGATCGCGAGAGCAAATGTGAGTGGAAATTTAGATGCTCCCGAAGGTAAAATATACGAATATAATAAAACTTCGGAACATACACTTTCATTGGTTTTTTTGTTCAGGTGGGTTTGATGCTCTTATGCAAGCTATTGTTTGTCGTGATCAAATTTATTGGCGTGAAAATACACGCCGTTTGTTAGTCTATTCATCTGATTCTTCTTTTCATTATGCCGGTGATGGAAAAGTTAGTTTTGAACACATTTGTTTTATTTCAGCCAAAATATTAGCTCTGATTTTTGATTGATTTTAAACAATTTTCCGCAGTTAAGTGGTGGTGTAGAACCAAACGATGGAAATTGTCATATAGACCAAAATGGTGAATATTCTCGATTAAAAAATGTGGATTATCCGAGCATCTCACAAGTTAATTCGAAAGTTAAGGATAATTCAATTAACGTTATATTTGCTGTAACGGCACCACAAATAAGCGTTTATAAAGAGTTGTCAAATCACATTGAAGGATCTTATGCTGCTACTTTAGAAGAGGATTCATCGAATATCGTCGAATTGGTTAGGGAGCAATACAATGTAATTAAGATTTTTACTCATTTTACAAGTAATTTTGACTTATTTCAACATTCGATGTCTAACGAACATTTTGTTATTAATTTTTTTTTTCAGAAAATTTCATCATCAGTTGAAATGAAAGATAATGCATCAAGTGCTGTCAAAGTTACATATTATTCGAAATGTCTTGGCAATGGAATGCTAGAACAAACAAATAAATGTGACGGTTTGAAAGTTGGCGATATAGTTACATTCGAAGTAGAAATTGTTGTACTTGAATGCCCACCAAATCCAAATGATTGGTTTCAAAAATTCCAAATTTACACTGTTGGAATTAATGAAAGTTTAACTGTTAATTTGGAAATGTTGTGCAGTTGCCCATGTGAACAACAAACACATCCAACATATGAAATACATTCCAGAAGATGTGAAGGCCATGGTAATTACGTATGCGGAATGTGTGAGTGTGACGTAAATTATTATGGAAGAAATTGTGAATGTTCAAGGTAAGTTTACATTAATTAAATAATTAAAACGTCAAAATTTAATTTAAATTTTTGTTTAATTTGTATTCGTAGCCCATTTATGCATAGCAATGCAGATCTCGACGACGGCTGCAAAGACAACGAAACACAATTTGAATGCTCTGGCCGTGGACAATGTGTTTGCGGTATTTGCGAGTGCGAAAAACTTCCAAATCCCGAAAATGTTTACTATGGCAAATATTGCGAATGCGATAACTTCTCATGCGCACATTTCGGAAGCCAAATATGTGGTGGACCTGAAAGAGGTATTTGTTACTGCGGTCAATGTCAATGCAAACCAGGTTGGACTGGAGATGCATGTGAATATAGTACGTCAGTGAATGAATGTAAACGTGAAGGTGGTGAAATTTGTTCCAGCAATGGTGAATGTCATAATGGTGTATGTCAATGCAAGAAAACGGATTTAGGTCGCTATTCAGGAAAATATTGCGAAAAATACCTAAGTTACTCTGCTCGCTGTCTTGAATTAATAGAATGTGTACAATGTCTCGTTCATAAAACTGGCCCAATGGGCCAAGATCAGGATCTTTGTGCCAAAAATTGCAGTGACGAAAGATTAGGAAAAAAGCTTGTTCTAAAGGGTGTTGAAACAATTGTTTTAAAACAAGAAGAAGGTGATCATTTATGTGTTTACTTTGACGAAAACGACTTTAGATTCGAATTTGCATTCAATGACAGTGATTTGAAAGAAATCAAGGTTTGGGCTAAAGAGAAACCTGAATGTCCATCCATAGATATGTTCATTCCAAGCATTTCATTGGGTAATATTGCATCAATTGCTATTGCATCGATTGTTATTATCGGATTATTTATTTATTTTTTTAATACATTTTTGAAGAATTGAAATCTATCACATTTTATTCGAATTAATATTAAAATATTACTTTTATAGTCCATACGCATGACCGCTTTAATAATCTCTTATTTCATTATGAATTCAATATTTTCATATTCAAATTTTGTTAGCTGAATTTGAAATTAGAAATAAATCAATTAAATACGTTAAAATTATTTTGTTTGATTTTCATTTATGGGCATTGAAGTGAAAAGCCAGGACATTTCTAAACGAAATGGGGCAAAGTGATCCACTTATGGACTTAATTCATATATTCTCTCCTTCGCACTCCTTTCGAGTTGCTATTCATTGTGGTTCATTTGTTATAAAATGGAGACATTTATGTGTAAAATTTATGATACCAAAATGATTTTACATCGATAATTGTGGATCGTACACATTCGAAATTCAAACGGCAAAATTAAAAATAAATAGGGTTTTCGATGAGAATTCATTGATTTATTTTGAATTTTCCCATTTAATTTTCGAGTAAGTAGGTATTAGGTAAGCAAAGCAATAGATTTTGGTCACCGGATTTCCTTTGTATGCGAAATATAAAAGCCGTTTGCGGAAAACCAGGCATCCGCAAAAAAGATATTATAAATTATATAAAAGGAACGAATAAATTTAAAATCACTCAATGTATGATTTGTTATTTAATTCTAAGCAAATTTGTGTGATACGGTTAGTCGAATGTGGGTTTTTAAACAGTCAGCACATCATTTTTTTCTACAAAAAGTATTGTGGGCGATTCAAAGAATTAAATTCACAAAACGATAACATTTTCGTATTACAAATCATTTGATTTTTGTTTAAATTTCAATTGAAACCTCAAATTTCAATTGAAAAATCAAAGTTAGTGGTTTTCTTCATATTCATTAACCAAAGAGGGTTTTCGAAACAGTATAAATAAGACGAAAATTAGAATAATGTTTGCACGAAGTATTCGCATGTGTGTAATAGTATTTCTTGTAGTTGTGATTGCAAATTTATTAAAAATCCGTACAGAAGAAATCACACAGAATTCATGCGATAGCAAACAGACATGTGATGAGTGTATCCAATCAAATTGTGGCTGGTGCTTGGATCCACATTATGAAGATAAGCCGCGTTGTTTCCATACATCTCAGTCGATATGTCCAGAAGAATTTATCTACTATCCAGCGAATATTGGGACTATAAAGAGAAATGTACCATTAACAATAAAAGATTTTTCGGATGCAAGTGAATCTTCAGAACATCAACAACAAGAGTTCAGAGTTGAATATAGCAGTCTTACAGAAAAAACCGTTGTTAAAATTTATCCACAAGAAGTTGATCTTAAACTTCGAATAAGTATGTATTCAATTGAGAGAATTTGTTTTCATTTGAATTTAAAAATATAGAATTAAATCAATTTTAATATGAATTTTTACAGATCAAGCGTATCGATTAAATTGTAAATATTCACAACCTGAAGATTATCCCGTTGATCTGTATTATCTTGTGGGTTTGTCAAAATCTGAGAACATTGACAAAGTGTTGTCATTGGGCCAGCAGTTGGCAGAATCTATGCCAAAAATTACAGAAAACTTCCGATTAGGTTTCGGATCTTTTGTCGATAAAGTTTTACCAAACCTTTCAGCTGAAGAAAACAAGTAAGTTTCGAAATTATTTTTTTATTCATTTGCAAGTTGCTATTAGCAACACATGATACAATTGCTTGATAAAAAAAATCGCTTTTCATTTTTAAACTGAAACCGTAATTTGATAGAGAAAAATTCAATTGAAAAATGAATTTTATGCTAAACTTGATGCTGAGTAAACAGCAATCAGGGAGTAATATGAGTTATTAAATATTCATATGGAATAAAAATATCTGATATTTTTCTTGAGCTACGTTCAGGACATTTTTATTCTATATGAATTTTTATATCTAATTTTACTCCCTGACAGTAATAATTTAAATAAGATTGTAATATCTTACTTTTCGTTAAATTATGTGATAAAATTGTTTAATTTCCAAACAGTTTGGTAAAGCCTTGTGACTACTGTGAAGAACCATATAGCTTCAAACACCGCATGTCTTTTGGAAATAACGTTGAGAAATTTATCGTAAGCATTGCCAAAAATATATTTTGTTTAAATAGATTATACATTTCCGTGTTGAATGTTATTTGATGTTAATTAGTATTTAATGTGGTTTATGTATGCGGTTCAAAGAGACTTTATCTCATTTTTATTTACAATTTTAAAACTGAATTTGCTTTCATTTTGCAAAATTTCTTATTTTTCGGCATATTTACTCGTTTATCAAGAATTTCAAGTGAGAGAATACTTATTTAGAATGTTTTATCTACATTTAAAATGTATTTAAAGAGTGTATGATTGAAGCGTAATTAAAACATGATAACTTTTCAATTCACAAATTCAGTTGCAAATACTTATATCAAGAATTGAATTAATGCGTACATTTTAATTTCTCTTTTTTTTTTTTTTTTTTTTTTTGTGCCTATCTAAATTATGGAAAATGGCATTATGGTTTTAATAATTTTTTTTGAAAAATTTATTTGAAGATCCATATAATACGTTTGTAGAATTGTGTGAAGATGAGTGAAGTTACGGTGGAGATAGATTTGAAAACAACATGTTCTAAGAGCATGGAAAAAACACTGTTTCTGCGATAATGCTGTTTCGCTTACACTCACAATAAAGAAGTGCTATCTGCACAGTAACTCCACACAAATTCACACAATTCCACCATATGGTTATCTTTTATTCCCAATAAATATTTATGGCGATAATTTGGTGTTTTATCAATAAATTATTACATATTCCATGTGAAATTCATATAAATTTGATTAACCTATCACCATTGATCACCATGGTGAACATTTATGCATAAATGTTCATTGAGTTCAATCTGTGGTCATA
The DNA here is from genome assembly GCA_029041755.1 of Resseliella maxima. NCBI lineage: Eukaryota > Metazoa > Arthropoda > Insecta > Diptera > Cecidomyiidae > Resseliella > Resseliella maxima. The sequence continues at coordinate 494,047 of JAQOWM010000241.1, forward strand.
TTTTCGTATATCAATTCATATGATAAAATACCTGATTCGGTTTATATGAAATATGTTCGACTCGCATTTTTATATCATTTAAAAGTGCTCTATTTTCTTTCCTTTTCATTTTATAAACTGGATTATTTCATATTTATGCATTTAACGTTTGGTTTTATTAAATGTTGTAGCTAAATACTAGATCAAATCATGGCGATGAAACGAAGTGCACGTAGTGTCCGTTTGAACCACTGAGAACACATATTTGTGCTACCGAGAGCACATTCGGGCGCGTAGTAGGCACTACGTGCACCTCGTTTCATCGCCTTGAATCAAATATATCGAATTGTTTAAAAACACATTTTAGGAAAACTTCGCATGGGTAAATGTGAGTGAAGGTTCAGTTGACGCCAAAGGTAAAATATGCGATAATAACAAAATTTCTGAACACTCATAATGGTTTTTATTGTTTTTGTCTTTTTTTTCTTTTGTCTCAGGTGGTTTAGACGCCCTTCTGCAAGCTATTGCGTGTCGTCATCGGATCGGTTGGCAAAACCAAGCTCGACATTTATTAGTCCTTTCAACTGATTCTTCTTTCCATTATGCCGGTGATGGAAAAGTTAGTTTTGAACACATTTTTTTCATTTTAGTCCACGTTTCAACCTAAATTTCCATTGAATTTTTGATTTTTAATATAATTTGATGCTATCCTACGCAGATTCGTGATAATTTAGAACCATTCGATGGACAATGTCACTTGTCTCCAGATGGAAAGTATGGAGCATCAAAATATTTTGATTATCCAAGTATCTCGCAAGTCAATTCGAAAGCTAAACAGAATGCAATTAACATTTTATTCGCTGTGACGGCACAACAAATGAGCACTTATGAATTGTTATCGCAGCAAATTGAAGGTTCTTCTAGTACTCTTTTATCCAACGATTCATCAAATGTCATAGAACTGATTAAGGAGCAATACAACGTAACTATTATTTCTCTCTTTTTGCGATCAATTTTTAATTATTTCAAAATTCAAATTCTAATGAAAATTTTGTTATTTAAATGTTTAGAAAATTTCATCATCAGTTGAAATGAAAGATACTGCATCAAGTGCTGTCAAAGTTACATATTATTCGAAATGTCTTGGCAATGGAATGCTAGAACAAACAAATAAATGTGATGGTTTGAAAGTTGGTGATATAGTTGAATTTGAAATTGAAATTGTTGTGCTTGAATGCCCATCCAATCAAAATGATTTGTTCCAACAATTCCAAATTTATCCCGTCGGCATGCAAGATAGTTTAACTGTTAATTTAGAAATGTTGTGCAGTTGCCCGTGTGAACAAGAAACACATTCCGGAAGATGTAACGTTAAAAATGCCTAACTTGCCCTGGTCGCTAAAAGAAATTAAAGTTTGTTCAAAAGTGAAACTTATCCAACGAAAGAACATTTCTAGATCTACATAGTTCTGATGCATATTATCGCATCGGTCGTTATTACTAGTTTTTTTTCATTTATTTTTTTATCTTTAAGAATTTATCCCAATATTCTTAATTTACATATGTAATGTAACATTACTAATGTTATTATTATTAAGATAAATGTTAAAAATACCATCTTGTAAATGCTCCAAAACGTTTTTTATATTTTAAATCTATTACTCAATCGAAAAATATCCAATATATATTTTTATCCATAACTTGAATAGGACTATTTTATTGATAATTATAAATTCATTGAATATGTAAAAAAAAAAAATAATATGTGTTTCATTGTCATGTGTGAAAAAGAGAAGTCAGATCAGAACATTGTTGTAACGGTTAAAGGAACTGATTTATAATTTCTTAATTTCTCCGCCAATTTTCATGAATTTTAAACGAATGCGACTTCAATAGTAGTAAAAGTAAAGAAAATCATTGTTTTTTATACAAATGGTAAGATACCATCTATTCTATACTCTCTATACGAGTACGGTGTAAAATGTGAATATCAAACAATATTGCGAAACTTTCGCAGCGAAAGCACATGCAATTGACTTTTATGTTTGTGCTTTCATACACGATTTATCTAAAGAAAACTGTCATAAAAAAGCATGTGAGCCATGTACTGAATGCTGCAGACGATCAATTGATGTACTACTCAACGGTAAATTGATGTACTAGGACAAAACTCGTGCGGCATTGCCTTGAAGGCGATTACCATCATATATACACTGAATTGAACATACACCATTACGGAATGCAAACGAAAAATCGTATCTTTTTGCCGTTTCCGTTGGTATAGTCAGTATACATTGATAAATCGTATAATTGGTATTAATGTCTTGAAATCAAAGCTCTTCACATGTAAAAATATACATGGAATGCTACATTGTTTCAATTTATAAATTGGCAATAATGAAGTGATTTATCACAGAGGTAATATTTTCAAAAGTTCATAAGAGCGCCGGCTTGTCACAGTTTCCTCTCATTCATGGAAAAAAATCTTAGACAAATAGTAAATTTAAAGTGTATATCATCATAACATTGACTCCTGTATCAAAAACAAATGTAATACTTGTAAAAAATTTACTAAATTAATAAATATTATTTCCTGATAAGATAATTATTATTTATTTTCATTAACTTTTTCAGTATTTGTCACTACAATTTTCAAAATTAAATAAAGCCGCAGCATATTTTATTTTCAAAAATTTGTCTACACTCTGAAAATATTCAAACACAAATCAAAATAGAATAAAATTTGAATACGTGCACAAGAATCCATCTATGCAAAAATGTACATGTGACGGATATTGTTGCTATTTGTTTTGGATAAATTTTTATTCGGCCATTTCTTCACTTTCTAAAATAGCAGTAAAGCTGAATGGTTGAAAAGCATATCCAACACCTTGATAAAATTTGCTCATAAACTCGACCCTAATGAAGAAAAATGAAATAAATGTGTCCGCGTTAAAAATTAATGAACATTACTATTGCACAAATAAGTACGTACCAATGCAAACGCAATGTATGCAAAAAAGCGGATAAACCTTCCATCATTACAAGAATAGCCAAAGTGCATCCTATTTATATAAAGAAACAACAAATACATTAAACCATAATAAAAAAAAAAAAAAAATGATAAAATTTCCAATGTGAAATAATAATACAAACCTGCCCAGGCACCGAAAATGAAATAAAGTAAGATTGCTCCTGTCCAATTATCACTTGCCAAACCTTTTGATAAGACCATGTTCCATAGTACTTCAGACAATTCTGGATGGAATTGAAAAAAAAAAAAAAAAATTAACGAATAAATTGTTGATTGTTTATTCCAAACACCGGACATTTTCCCGAAATCAAATTTCCGAATTAAAATTCGGGAAATGAAATTCCCGAATTCGAAAGACAAAGGATGTATTTTCGGGAAATTGTCCATTCGGGAATTGGCCAAGTCAGGAAAATGTCCATTCGGGAATTGGCCAAGTCGGGAAAATGTCCATTCGGGAATTGGCCAATTCGGGAAAATGTCCGGCCTCCATTCCAAACAATGTAAACTTACGTGCATGAGCAAGCGACAAGGCCCACAAACGTAGATAAGATGCGGTATGCGAAATTGTACTTAATACATATTCAATCGTATGAATTGCCTGATGAATAAAAACTTCACCTAGGTCATGCTCTTCATCATGTCCACCATGTTCAACAGTGCCATTCATTTCATGCGAATCATTTTCAACAACGGCTTGCGATTCTGACATTTCAATGTCTTGGGTGACAGTTCCATTTACTTTGACCTAATTCATTGATAAAAATATTACAGAATTTTTTGAAATTTTCCCATATTTTGCAATGATGATAACTCACTTCGTAATTGCTTCTTCTTGTGCACATAATAGCTATTGGTTTTCCCAATAACATCCATGGAATGCAAATTAATGCAGCTCCAATGAAGCCAAATTGAACGTATTTTTGATATGGATACATATACTCATCACATTTGTCCGCTGGGGTTGACGATTTAAACAACATCATATTAATAAACATATTCAAAATAGAAGGTGCACAGGTGGGTTCGAATCTAATTTCGGACGCTGTACTACTAAATAAAACCCATTTTAAGAACATAAGAAACACCATGTAAGCGAATAGCAAGCACAAAAATAGAATTTGTGGTACAAATTCCAATATAATGCTAATCTTATGACGAAAATGAACCATATTTATAACGCTCATGCATACACCGAAAATCATGTGTATTACACCAAAAATAATAGACAATTTCATTTTGAATGAATTTAAAAAGATAATCTTGTTATCTGCAACCTGCCATATGGGATCCAAACCTTTAAATGAAAAACAAAAAAAAAAAACGACCATAAATATATTAATATATTTGAATTTGAATAAATAATAAATATTTACCAAATGGATAAGGATCATGACCGGTGGCATTTTTCGGATTTAACTGTAATGCTTTATTATGCATAATAGTTGAAGTATTTTCATTGACTGTCCAAGCTGAACCAAATATATTCATTGATTTAGAGAACAAATCATTATAAACAGTTCCAGTATACATTGAAAACATTCCCATTAATAAAATGATATATCGACCAGAAAAGAAAATATTCCAAATTTCGTTGTTAGATTTTTTTGCTGAAAGTGATTTTTCCCAGATTACCATCCAAGCGGCAAACAATGTCAAAATAATTCCATGTCCCAAATCCCCAAACATAACAGCAAATAAGAATGGAAATGTAATGATTGTGTAAAGTGCTGGATTTACTTCACGATATGATGCAATCCCATAAGCATCAATTAAATTCTGGAAACCACGTGTAAACTTATTTGTGCGATTGAAAGTTGGTGGATTTTCATTGGTTGGTATTAGATTTAAAAATGATTGAATTGTACTTCCAACTGCATTTGATCCATCGGTAAGTGATTTTCGTACAACTGGCAAATCATTAACTGGTACCCAACATTCACCAATTAAACACTTTTTTGTAACATCCATGTTAAACAAATTGAGTGTATGATAAATTGCCTTCATTTTATGGACCTAATTTTAAATGAAAAATAAAATTCATTTTCAATTCCAATTATTGTGATCATGATAGAAGTGTTAAATTTTTTTTTATTTTACCATAATTATCCATGAATTCAATTCTTTTGCTACACTTAAAAGAACCCTTTGGCGATGGTCTTGTGTTTGGCTCAAAACCATTTTCAAATCTTCTAAACGTGTATTGACACCTTTTAGCATATCTTGACGTTCCTCCGGTGCACTTGGGCATGGATACAACGATGCATGATAACCGGCGCAAACTTTTTTAATACGCGATTTAAGTTGTTCACCTTGGAAGAATGCAACAAATGCCGTTTTAAACAATGGATTGCCAGTTGTTGGATCCTCAAGTGTGGTACCAATTTCGGCTTGTCTCAAAAACACATTACCACGAGAAATACGCCAGAGCATTCGTTCAAAACCAGCAACACGTTCACGTTGAATAACACCAGCAACAAAACCAAGACGTCCACGGCCTTGGACTTGTTGCGTTTCTTCTGGCACCAATGTTTTACGCAATGAATCCAAATTCAATGCGCCCTCATGTTCAGCGAAAAAACTTTGCGTTTTCTCCAACACTTGTTTCAATTCAGTCAATTCCAAGAAGTTTGATTTCAAATTGACTGCATTTTGTGAAAATTCCAAAATTTCATTTTCAGTTTTTTCAAAACGCGCTTCCAAATTGATAATGTCACGTGGATTTGGTGCACGTGGCAGTTCATCTAAATCCGGAATTGTAACACCATCTTTCCGTACTTCAGCTTCAATATAACGTAATTTACGTTCCATTTCATCGCATCGACGTACTTCATTCACAAATTTCCGTTGAAATGAGTTAACATCTGGATTTAGCTATTATTATAATTCAATATTATATTCATTTTGAGATAAAAAAAAAAAAAAAAAAAAAAAAAATTTCTTTAAAATACGACATTTATTAATGTTCATATGCTTACATCACGGAATTGTACGGTCCCCGATTCACCTAATTCAGAAACCGACGTATATGCAGCTTCTGGCTGTATAAACAGCTGGCAAAGTGCCATTTCCTCACTCCTAAACATCGCACCCATGACTATCGCTTTTTAAGTCACAACGCTCTATCTGAAAATAAAAGTAAACACTTAGTGCCAGGCATTCAGAAAAAGAGAGAGAGAGAGAGAGAGAGAGAGAGAGAGAGAGAGAGAGAGAGAGAGAGAGAGAGAAAAAGAGAGAAAAAATCAACAACAACCGTCTAAATGGCAGACATTTGATATTGAATTTTCATTGATTTTTCGATTAAATGTTCCAAGGTATCACGTAAAATGTAATCAAAAATTAAAGATCAAATAAAATTGGGTTGGTTTACGTTTAATAAATTTGTTGTCAGTCGGGCACGCAAAGTGCATAAGCGACTCAATTGAAATTGGACTTTCTTTAAATAATTATCAATATTTAATACATTTTCAAAAGAGTCGAGTAATAAAATGTTATTATTGTATTTCACTCATCAAATACAAAATGTGTATGACATCGACAAACACAAAGACAAAGACAAAGACAAAAACAAATCATATAATATTTATAGACATGGTTGTAACGGTTTCCCGTGCGACTTGACTCTTCTCGCAATATATTTATGTGTTATGTTAAATTTGAAATGAATGAATCATGATACCATACAGTGAAGCTTAATCTCACATTTTAAAATAACAACTGCTCTGGAAATATTCTCTCTCTCTCTGTCACTTTTAACGAAAACAAAATTTATATTTAAAACTACAAAAATCGGATGCGAAATATTGTGAAAGATGTCAATGTAAATAAAAAGGTTTTTCAAATCGAACAAAAAAAAAACAAAAAAACAAAACAACGTTGTACCAACATAAGTACATTATTAATAAAATGATTGATTGTCGCACGAACACGCATTTTAGCGAAAAAAAAGAGAGAAAAAAAATAAAGAATTATAAGTGTTGTTAGGTGAGTCCAATTTGCATTTTTGTGGGTTTTGGTATCATTTTCCTCACTTTAATCTTCTAAAATATTATATAATTGTCAAGTTCTGAAGTCATATGATACGGAACCATATGATACGAGCCTGCAAAGTGTTCAACCCAAAAAGAATATCATTTGAAAAAAGTGAATTATTTCATTGTTGCCGTACTTAGTCCTCTGTTTGAAGCATATTTTCTTCATAATTCTTGAAAAAAAAAATTCCTACACATACAGAATAAACGTGTAAATAAACCACAAATACACACCATTGCTTATTCATGGAAGTATGATAATTTTTGCAATTGAAATGAATATATATATATATATATACATCATGTGATACAGTTTTAATATGAACTGGAAAAATGTATGAATGTATTGACAATTTACTTCACAATCAATGAACGTTAATTTGTACGTTTTCGTTGCTAAATAAGATAGATCACTTGTGACTTATGTACTGTATGTATGTTTGTCTCATACATGTTCATCTACGGGACGATTGATTCTACGCACTATGTACCCGTACCCACTGATCAACACAAATCAAATGACAAAACCTTGGAGATTCCATTATCTTACTCTTTAATAAAACCTATATGAACAAAAATAAATGAATATAAAACCTGCATATTTGTTCCATTTCAACGATATTCGTTCGCTTAGATAATATAAAAATGAATTTCGTTTTTCAATTACAAAATCACTTTACAATATTAATTGAATTGATGACCATTTTGTTTTATGTTCAACGTATCATATGATTGATTTGAAGAATTTTCGTTATAATGAAACGAGTTGGAAGCGCATTTTTTTTTATGAATTTCGCTTTGATAATTAAATTGATTGGTTCTACTTTATTATTAATATAATTCCCAATCGCGATACGCAAGCCATAAAAAGTTGATTTAATAAATTATTTGGCATAAATTGCCCTTGGGTACATTTTCGAATTAAATTCATTTGAAATTTCACAAAGGAATTTCAAATTACTAAATTTGCTTTAAGAACGAAAAAAAAAAAAATATCATGCATATATTCATTACGTAGCACAAATAAATGCACTTACTAGCATGCTAATCAAAATTGATAAAATATCACGAAAATAAGTAAGTTGAACATTGGATTTCTGATAAATTCTTTGAATTTATATCGAAAAATGATAACAAAAAATAGTGATTTTCTTTTGTTTCAAATTGTCATGTGACTATTCCGTACATCACTTGACATTACTCAGTATGAACATTTGATCAATCACGAGTTTCATTCAGCCGCTTATACAGAGTACACATAACCACATGACATGGTGAACTATTTTATATCATATTTTTCTTTCTATTATACCTTTTTTTTTTCTTGAATTGTCACAAAACAAACATACGCTCATTAGATGATAATTAACTAGATGAAAAATGGATAGATAATACTAAAAATAGGCGCTAATTCTATGCTTTGTTCAATTAATAAATGCTCCCCCCCCCCCTCCCACAATCGATTCAATTTGTTATGTTTATTTTGAAAATTCAAAATGGTTCACCGTTCAACAGTTCACATTACAACCGATGATCACGTGACACACAATTCAGTGAAAAAAAAAAAAAAAAAAAAAAAACATAAAACTTGCTAATAAAATTATTTCTTTTTGTTTTATCGTTTTGCTATTCATTTCCCATAAATATATATACAAAATTAAATTCTACCTGATTAGAATTTTGATAATGAATCTATCGATGGAAGAAATTAAGTTCAATTTACACTGGTATATCACACTGATTGATGATGTTTATCCTTGGTTGTTTTTCACATTTATTGTTGTTATTCGGATTTCTATGCGTTGTTCACCAAACAACACTTAATGTGCGTTTTTTTTTTTGTACCAGTCTGTTTAGACGGCAACTTGTTACTGAAATGATCTCTTTCGACAAATGAATTGCTCGTTGAGCTCGCATCGGAACGCACATCACTGCTACTATGATGCACTTGTGTTGGTGTAAAGTCATTTGTAAGTTTTTTTTTTTTTTTTTTTTTTTTTTGTTCATTGCTTTTTCGTCTATGTATTTTCGTAGCAGTGTGACGAACAAACGACAAAACACGAATTCAGACGTTTTCTATACGCTCATAGACCGAATATATATATCTCTGAGTATTTGTTGATTATTAGAGATATGACTTGAATGAATTTTGATTTTATATTGATTCTCATTTTTCTTTTACTCGCACAGAAAGGTAAGGGTGCAATTTTCGGTCCAACAGATGATTCAATTCATACAGCCAATTTATGTGATACAAACGAAACTATTTTAGAATTGTAAATATGTGTCCTGATGCATCGGCACTTGCTCAAATGGTGTACGATTTAGTTGTGGCAATAGAATGGAAAAGTTTTACTATTCTATATGAAAGTCCTGAATGGTTGCCATGAATGACAAAATTGTTTGAATTGTATGATTCAAAGTATGATGTTGTTAACAGTTAAACGAATTGATGTTGGTTTGCCGACGAAAAATTATCGGGCGGTCCTAAGAGATGTCAGGGTGGCAAGTGATACATCCATTGTAATTGAGTGTTCGATTGAAAGACTGGCCGAAATATTGAAACAAGTAAAAAAAGGTCATAGAATAAATTTTTCTTTTCTGGTATTCATTGATTTTTTTTTTTTTTTTTTTGTGGATTCAAATATAGGCAAAGCAAATTGGATTGATAAATAAAACTTTATTATTACAAATTTGGATTCAAAAACAATCGATTTAAAGCCATTTCAGTATAGTGGTGAAAATACTACAACACTTTGAATGATTGATATGACATTCATTGACTATGGTCATGATTATTGATGTGATGTCTCTCTATTGTGTAATGGTTTGGAAGTTCGAGTACAAAACTAAAATTGAATGATAAGCAAACAATTGAATGTTTAACAAAAACTATTATTCTATATTAATTTTTACCATTAGTTTACGTAGTTCTTCCGATTTAACTTTGCATACCATTATATCCTGAGTTAATGAGCATGTCACTGAATATTGAAAAAAAAAAATAGTGTAAAAAATCAAAATGAAGAAAATCAAACAAAATACATTTTAGCATACCCAATCTTGATAAGTTTTCGTTACGAACGGAAGTTCGAAGTATTCGTAATTGTAACGGCGATATAGTAGTGAGCGATGTCCGTTCTATTCCTTGTCGAATAGAGGTTTTACAACACGGATATATTTGAGTTTTTTTAACATTTCGTCGACTATCTTTTGCTACTGATCTTGAATTGGTGAAGCTTGTTTTGGTTACCACATTTCAATCGATTTTTTTTTATATCTTTTTTCTGCTTGATTTCGTTCGTATACCTTTTCCACTGTATCTGGTGCATTCTACTAGAATTTTAATTTTCAATTGATCAACAAAATATAAACATACCCAATCCATATACGCTTTTGTTTTGAACGGAGCATCGAGCATTTCAAAACCATTTCAACGTTCATTAAGCGATGGTGATGGATCACCTTTATTTTCTCGATCCAATAACTTTCGAACTTCATTATCTAATGACTTCAAACTATCAATTTGCATGTATTTACATATTACTTGACGAAATTTTTTCGATTCTTCACTGCTCAGAGAATGTTTTTGCGGATACTTAAATATATCATATCCCCGTATATAATATAATTTTCCCACAATATTTGCGTAATCGTCTTCGCTCATTTTTATTTTTCGAATTTAAAATCAATTTAAGAAAACAATAAACAATCTTCTCCACAATCTTATGTATATACATGCACTTAGACAATTAACACTATAGCCAACTATGGAACTATAGTTATATTTGAATAAATTCAGGTTTACCAAAGTAGCTAAAACAAAAATTATATTCTATAGTTTCAACTCTTCTGAACAAAAAAATTGAGGTTAGGCTTTTGTTTACATTCAGTTTCATTTTATTGATTCGGTTTTTCTGAAATAAAATCGAATGATTTTCATTTCAATTTAAAGAGTGGATTTGATGCAATTTAATTTAATTAGAAGTTTGATATCTGTGTCAAGAATTACCGAAATAAAAAACTTGAGTATGTTTATTTTTATAAAGAACAAGTGCAAGTTTTTTCAAACAAAAACCTTTTAAAATTGTCAAAAGAATGTCCACTTTGCCAAGTAAATATTATTGAAGCGCCCAAAATGCATAAATATTTCGTTTGTAGCAGTGATGGATTAGTCGCATGCTATAATGGTGCGATTGAATATTTCAATTGAGAAAACTTTTTTTGTCAAATTTATTGAAATGAATTTTCATGTGTATTTTGCAAACGAAGTTTTAGGTGCAGTAAATATAATGAAAAAAATGTAACAAATCAACAATTTACACGATTTATCAATATATACTGACTATATCAACGGAAACCGCAAAAAGATATGATTTGTTGTTTGCATTCCGTAATGGTGTATGTGCAATTCAGTGTATATATGATAGAGATCGTTTGCAATGTAACGCCGAACGACTTATGCCGTAGTACATTAATCAATCGTTGATGTACTTGCCCACGGCATGAAAATTCACTGTGTGAACTTTCACAATTTTGTCCGATATTCATTTAAATTCACACCGTACTGGTAGAGATGACGTAAGACACGTGAATTTTTTTGCTAAAGCGACTTCGAAAATACTAAACAGTAGAAAATTTTTGCATAGTTTCAGGAGTAAATACGCCTGATGGAGGCACTTAGGTGAAATACCACCCAGTTTCATGAACTTTATTCGAATTTACTACTGAAACTATGCAAAAATATTTGATGGAGAAAAAATATTTTGGGCGAAAACCAGACGAAAATACACATAGAATCTATGAAACTGGGTGTTGTTTCACCTGAGCGCCTTGATGTAGGCAACTACGCTCAGCGCCTGTTCTATAGCAGCGAACTGAATCCAGTGAATTTTCATACTCTGGTTCTAAGAATAAAACCGAGCCCCATATACAATTGTAGTGTCATTTCAGCATCTATCAATTTATCACTTTATTATTATACCTAGACCGCTTCCGCTCACAATAAATATTTCAACGAATGTTCGTTTGTTTTTAAAATATTGTCCAATTATAATTATTGAAAAATCTCTTGTTATTCCCAAGACCTATGAATAATGTTACATCGTAAGAAAACATCCATCTAGTGACTTGATGTAGAACTATCTATACAACCTATGAGTGTGAAAGAGACAAATACGTCTAAAAGAGACAAACACACAAACATTACTTTGTACGTAGCAGCATTATAGTTCTGTAATCAGTCGTTAGATGGCGAATTTTTGTGTGATGACACTTGTTGTTAGTGTAAATTAGTGTAAAATCAATTTTGCTCATAGTGCCTGGCAGACATTCACGAATCAATATTTATAAAACAAAAATTAAAATAAAATTTATTTATATATTTTGATATTATTTGTATGTGTGGGGCGCACTGAAACGAACACTGCTTGGAAGAAGCAGTAGAAATGGAATGCGTTTGTATGTGTGCGGCGTGCGGCTCACAGACGTTGCACGCATTCCGTCTTAGCTCAGTTCTTCACAGAGTTCGTTTCAGTGCGGCTCACACATAAAAATAATATAAAAATATATAAATAAATTTTTTTTTAATTTTTTTTTTATAAATAATGATTCGTGAATGTTGTGCCTGGTTATTCCAACGCCAAAACCAGTAGTAGGAAAAGGCGGGTTCGTCAGCAACTCTTGCGTCAACCATGCGACTTGATTGGAATAAAAATCAAAACAAATTGGTATATGTCTGTACATTAACTCAAAACTGCAAGTTGTGCAACTTTAAATTGAAACTTTTTGATCTGAAATTTGTTTTACACATGCACTTTTGACACTTGGACGAATATATTTAAATAGAAAATTTCAATACTTCACTTCAGTTGCTTTCAATTTTTGCTATAACACCCGTAGTGATGTTATGGAATAAAATCTGTGTTTTGATTTTAACCATTTATTGGGTGTTAAATTCTCATTCCGTTTTAACACAATCTATAAGCTAGCTTCAGGTGCAGAACAAAATGTATTTTATACGTATCCAAACTCGTATTGCTATCTTGACTGGGAAAACCAAACCAGAGTCGAAGAAGCATACAAATATGTAACAGCAAAAGCCCCGGAATTCCTAGTTTTCACAGGAGGACTAGAACGATGGCGTGGCTACAATACCATCACCAAATATTTGTTTAAGAACATTATGGCCTTCTTTTTTTGTACAAGTTGAAAATATAATCAAACCGTTATTTAACGACCGAGATTTTCGCTCAGACTACAGCTATGAACTAGAAAGAAATCATGAAGCGTATGCATTAATATGTTCAAAGATAATACACAAATTCGAATGTTCAAAATTTCCGAGGAAAAATGTTACACAGAACAGTAGTAGTATGGAAAACTCACTTTCAGACCCTTTTCTTAGTATTAGTGTACACACATACACACATACACACACACACATACACACTTTCACTCACTCACTCACTCACTCACTAACTCTCTCTTTCACACACACACACACACACACACACACACACACACACTCTCACTCACTCGCTCACTCTCTCTCTCTCTCTCTCTTTCACACACACACATTTTCTATTTAAAGTTCTTATCGGTTTCTAAATTACCGATAAGAACTTTAGACGGCATCAACGGCAACAACAACAACAACAGCGACTATGCTTATCACTCTCTCTCTCTCTCTCTCTCACTCTCTCTACATGCGCGTAACTGCACTAACATGAGCATTCACAAAATGCTTTGGATTTAAATTTCCAGTACAAATTCAAATAAAAGATTTTTGCATCATAGTGGATTCGATCTCCAGTCAGCCTAGTAAGCATGCGTACAGAGCCATGACTCTACCAGCATAGCTAAACTGAGCTAAGCAGTATATATGCTTTCAAATGGATACTATACATTTTGAAGATTGATCGATAACACAACGAATGAGAGAAATGCATACATGCTTGCCATGTAAAAATCATATGGCAACGGACCTGCTTACCATCTATTTTGTTAAATGGAAATTAAAACTAATGTCAATTTTACACCTTATTGACTTTGCCTTTTTAATTCAAAAAAATAATCAAATTAACTTTAACAGATCATTTTAATTATTAAATTGAAACATTATTGCGGATGCATCACTTATTTGCGTTTTGTGAAACATACGAAACAAACAACACGTTTGAATGAAACCGGCATTTTCTCTTCTCCCTCTGTATTGAAAACTCTCTCTCTCTCTCTGACCACTATTTCTTTTTCTCTTCTCTCTCTCTCTATGCGCGCGCTCATTCTCTTCAATGACATATTTATTTACACAGACAGTGCTAATACAGGAATGGCTCAAATTCAATAGGAAACCATTTTTCGGCATGCCCAAACACAAAGTCAAAGCAGTTTTGCTGACTAATGCCGTTAGTATTGTTGTCGTTATATGGTTACCTTACTTTGAATAGAAAAATGTCTTGTTGCATGTTGCTATTGAATCAAATATTCGAGTGTGTGCTCGTTTGTTAAAAAAATCTTCAAACTATCAATCCTCAATCACTTTCGAATGTGCAATGAAAGAGCGAAAGACTCAATTGAAAAAGGCAGCCGCCACTCGAAAAGCTAGAATGGCTACCAATACCAAGGAATCTCCAGCCAAGAAGTGAACAGTATGAAATTGTTTTATAAACCTTTTCAACACTATTTACACTAATAAAACGTAATAAAACTCAAAAAACTTTGAAGAAAAAATCGGAATTCATTACAAAATCAAATGCACATTATTTTATATTTTGTC